>OY855903.1:45527450-46068449 GCA_963693305.1 Meandrina meandrites
GAACAGGTAAAAGCATCAATGGAAAAAACAAATCTGAGACGGCCATGTTCACAATGAAATAGTTAATGGTCTTTCGTAGGTGACGGTTTTTGTAGACAATGATAATAATGAAGGTGTTCCCAAGAAAACTGCCCAACACAATGAAGCAATAAACCCAAAGTTTAGATATTTTCTCTGCAGTAGAATCAACTAAGATACACGTCGAGTTTTCTTGCTCCAGTGTAGTTTCGTTGGGAATTACTTTGATCGTGGTGTTTCTCAATGACATGATCCCTTGCCTCACTTTTCAGCCGTACCGTCTATGCTAGCGTTTTGAAGCTCAATTTTAAATGAAGACCTTCTTCGTCTCAATTAAAAAGAATTAAACTTCAATTTCGCCGGTTCAAGACATATGTCAATGATTTGCATGAATGTCATTTCCCGTTCCTTTTTTATAATAAAGAAAGTAATTAGCGACAGTATTCCTTCCGTGTACATTCAAGTAGAAATACAATAGATAATAACGACTTTAATAGTGCAAAACACAATTAATGAAGAAAATTTCATCATAGTTCATATGTGCAAATAAATTCTTCCAATAGATTTTATCTGAGCGGAAAAAACGTTTTCATAAAAATTTAATGAATTTTGTTTAAAATGCAATCTGTCTTCAGATGGAATAGGAAATGTCACTCAAAATGTTTTATTGTAGGAAGTCACACAAACCCTATTGTAGAGACCGTATAATTATTTTTCTGTCCATTGTTTTGCAAAGAAGTAATTTCCTCGACCTCACGGAGCGAAGTAATTTTAAAATAAACGTTACTTGAATATGTCAGCCACGTTTGATGTCCGGTGAATTTATTGAGAATATTAACGAATGTCAGGTGAAGTGGTTGGGAGTTCACTATAGAGTCGATCCTACAATTCTGAGCATTTTACTTAATAATAAGATGCAATTGACTTGCGTGGCTGTTTTTCCTTTATTCTGTGTGTTTTGGGGGGAGAAATAAAGCAGTTTGATAGTTTAATCGTGACATAGAATCCTCGATCTTGCCAGGAAGGAATCTTTATACATTACAAGAATAAACATTAATAAGTCAAGACGGAGGACTACGGGCAGATCTTCCGTGGGTTGTGCTCCAGTTAAAATTAAACAATTTAGTTGTTCATAAAGCACCCACAAAATCCAATTCAGTATTACTTTATAAAAGCTAAAAGAGTGAAAGTCTAACCTATTTCATGTAAACAATGGCATGGGCGCCTTGGACCAGAAACCCATGTTTGAAATTGTTGCGAGTTTAACTTTTCGAACTGCATTTCCCGCATAATGAAGAAAACCACACTCTGAGAGCATCTACTTATGGTTAATTAATGTAAATACTGGCGGAAAACATCGTACTAGACTCCTAAAGTTGCACTCGTCTTACAATCTTGGCTTTAACGTCCTTGCCAGGTCAGTAGTATTACGTGAAAACACAATAAATG
The DNA here is from genome assembly GCA_963693305.1 of Meandrina meandrites. Classification (NCBI taxonomy): domain Eukaryota; kingdom Metazoa; phylum Cnidaria; class Anthozoa; order Scleractinia; family Meandrinidae; genus Meandrina; species Meandrina meandrites. The sequence goes on from OY855903.1 coordinate 45,528,918, forward strand.
AATTCGCTGTGTTTCCATGTACTTTCATTTCAAACATTTTTAGCCGAAAATGTGAGGTTCACATTCTTTCCCCCTTGTTTTGCATTTCAGGCTTTTTTTACCAGAAAATGTTAAGACTTTATTATTAGAAAATAGTATTTCGTGGTCGACTAAAATTTTTTTGTGCTTCGAAGTTCGACTATTGTGGCCTACAGGGAGATGTTTTTATCCGTTTTAGAGTTATTTGCTCGCGCTTTACCCTCTTCTCATTCCACAACTACAACAAACGTTTCTCAAGTCATGACGACAGCTTTCAACAAATGACAAGCATATTGGATTGACAGTCGAAGATGAGCAACCACAAATTTTCAGTTAAACCACCGCTGAAAAGCACAAGAAGTCCTCCACTATGGTATGCAATTTATCAAAACACAAGTGTCGGTGATCAGACAAACACATTATGTGACGGTTTCAATATAGAACGAGACAACATTCGCGAACTTTCAAATATGTAAAAATTTATCCTATACAGAACTACCTCGTGGCCGATATACAACGGTGAGATAGATGTATTTATGGGTTAGAGACTGTTGTGAGTGTTTTGTTTACAAAACTTAAACTTGGTCAAAATTAAGCAAAGACCTGAAAAACTCGCCGACTGTGGCTGCATTCAAAACTAAAATTAGAAAACTCAATCTGTCGGACTACGTGGACAACAATAGTAACTGTTGCAAACTCTGTTGCGCTTAAGACATTGCAAATATTAGTTTTTAGTTTTTAGTTAAGTATTTTAAATATTTTCAGCTTAGCATTATTAATAGTATTTTAGGTATTTTAATTGTGTCCCCAATTAGTCCATAAGGGCTAAACACACAGACACGGTAATAAAGTTTTTATCTTATCTTATCTTATCTAAATACACGCACGCGCTGGCCGCACAATGAACGAGAAATTTTCAATACTGCACGAGGCGTAGCCGAGTGCAGTATTGAAAATTTCGAGTTCATTGTGCTGCCAGCAAGTGCGTGTATTTGTAAACAAAACACGAACTAACAGCCTCTAACCCTTTTAATATACAATCTGAGTACACTGCACGCAATACACAATTTTGCGAACTTTGAACAAGAGTTTTAATAAATAAGAATTCAGTTGTATCTAAGTCAGTACAAAATTATACTTTCGTAGTTTAAGAATATAGAAATCACAAAAAGCCATACATAATTAAATATAAATCAAGCTTAAAATCATTTACAAAATCGTTCATAAGCTGAAAATGTTCATAGAAAAGTCAGCGAGATTGCGACAAGTCAATCGCTTTCCTTTGACACGTTATAAGTGATCGCAAAATTGCAATTTTCAAATCTTGCATTTCCATAGTCAACAAATTTAGGTATCGCTTCGTTTGAAAATAGCAACGCTCCAGTTTGTTTGCGTCTTGGTATTTCTGAGTATCGCTTCGTTGATAATTTGAGGGATTTGTTCTTCCACTATTTCTATAAATCTCTCAGCTGAAGCCATTGTCAATAATGCACGATTTTTGTGCGTTATTGTCAATAACGCACTGTCGGAGTTTGCTGACGTCAGGTAAAGTAAAATCACGTGCTCGATTTTAACCAATTGTGCGCGTGGATTTTGGACAGTGAACGAAGATTGTATATTAACTGTATTTAATATACAATCTTCGTTCACTGTCCAAAATCCACGCGCGCAATTGGTTAAAATCGAACACGTGATCTTACTTTACCTGACGTCAGCAAACTCCGACAGTGCATTATTGACAATAACGCATAAAAATCGCGCATTATTGACAATGGCTTCAGCAAACAGCTGAAGAAATAGTGGAAGAAAGAAAGCAAATCAAGCAAAGAAATACAAATGAAATTGCGTATCAAAACACGTTCGCAACTACAAGTTCCCCTAAATTTGTTGACTTTGAAAATGCAAGATTTGAAAATTGCAATTTTGCGTTATAACGTGTCAAAGAAAAGCGATTGACTTGCTTTCAACATGCTTCTCGCAATCTCAGTAAGACACTACCTCTCTGGAACCTCTATTTTCATTCGCCCGCTGTAAACACTACCTCTATTGTTATTCACGGCTAGGGGCATTCTGATGACATGTTATTTATTGTTTTAAGAACCAATGAAGTAACTCGTTCCGAGAGGTAGTGGGCGACCCCGCAATCTCGCTGACTTTTTTTATGAACGTTTTCAGCTTATGAACGATTTTGTGAATGATTTTAATCCTCATTTATATTTAATTATACATGGCTTTTTGTGATTTCTAAATATTCTTAAACTACGCCAGTATAATTTTGTACTACTAAGATCCATTTGGATTCTTATTTATTAAAATTCTTGTTCAAATTTTGCAAAATTGTGTATTGCGTGTAGTGTACTTAGATTGTATATTAAAAGGATTAGAGGCTGTTAGTTCGTGTTTTGTTTACAAATACACGCACTTGCTGGCAGCACAATGAACTCAAAATTTTCAATACTGCACTCGGCTACGCCTCGTGCAGTATTGAAAATTTCTCGTTCATTTTGTGGCCAGCGCGTGCGTGTATTTGTAAACAAAACACTCACAACAGTCTCTAACCCATAAATAAAGAAAACAGGAGGTTCTCCGATGTCGAATGCATGTACTCCCCACAAATGTAAACTAGCGCTACGATCACAACCGCCATTTGTAAAGAATGTCGTAGTACCTCTGCTGTGGTTACTACGAGGCATGTTTACAGTTTTCTTCAGAACGTTTTTCTATTCCTTTAAGTGTTATGTACTCGCGTTTCACCTTGCTATTGCTCCGCATTCGGCAGCACGCACACACGATATTTCGCAATCCATGACGATAGCTTTCAACAAATGAGAGACATATTATTGGATTGACGGTAGAAGATAGGTAAACCGAAATTTGTGCTAAAAAATAAATTACTCTGTAAACTGCACAGGGAGGTCTCCAATAGTAAAAGAAATATATCAGGGTTTGCGGAATAACACAAATGTAAAAGGACACCATAATAACAACCGCCATTTGAATAGCTTTTCTTCGTTTCTTCCAAGAATGTGGTTGTGCTTGAGGCGTTGTTTCCGCGAGGGCTTTGTTCTTCCTTTTTAAGACCAACGCTATCGCAGTGTACATAACGGTTATTATAAATAATGGAGCAATAAAAAGGAAAGTCAGTAGAAGCCAATCATATGCCTCGCCGATTACCTCGTGATTGCTGCGAACTATTTCTGTATTTCCGTCAGTACAAACTGTGTCCTTGCCTCTCTGAAGAAGTCTCGGAGTTATCAGCGATGGAAAATTGAAAAAGCCGGCGAACGTCCAGGTGGAAATAATGGCTATTGTGCGAATCTTGGGTGAAATAAGCCCAAGTTTTATTGGGAAAACAATGGCGACAAATCTGTCAATTGCTATCCACACCAAGCTCTGAGCAGAAACAAAGAGTGATACTACGCCTGCGAAATAGTAAAACTTGCAAAAAAATGATCCTAAGATTCCACTGACACGCCAATGCCTCGAGTCGGTCGACAATTCAGTTATTTGAACAGGTAAAAGCATCAATGGAAAAAACAAATCTGAGACGGCCATGTTCACAATGAAATAGTTAATGGTCTTTCGTAGGTGACGGTTTTTGTAGACAATGATAATAATGAAGGTGTTCCCAAGAAAACTGCCCAACAAAATGAAGCAATAAACCCAAAGTTTAGATATTTTCTCTGCAGCAGAATCAACTAAGATACATGTCGAGTTTTCTTGCCCCAGTGTAGTTTCGTTGGGAATTACTTTGATCGTGGTGTTGTTTCTCAATGACATGATCCCTTGCCTCACTTTTCAGCCGTACCGTCGATGCTAGCGTTTTGAAGCTTAATTTTAAATGAAGACCTTCTTCGTCTCAATTAAAAAAAATTAAACTTCAATTTCGCCGGTTCAAGACATATGTCAATGATTTGCATGAATGTCATTTCCCGTTCCTTTTTTATAATAAAGAAAGTAATTAGCGACAGTATTCCTTCCGTGTACATTCAAGTAGAAATACAATAGATAATAACGACTTTAATAGTGCAAAACACAATTAATGGAGAATATTGCGTGAGAGTTCATATGTGCAAATAAATACTTTTAATAGATTTTATCTGAGCGGAAAAAACGTTTTCATAAAAATTTAATGAATTTTGTTTAAAATGCAATCTGTCTTCAGATGGAATAGAAAATGTCACTCAAAATGTTTTATTGTAGGAAGTCATACAAACCCTATTGTACGAGACAGTATAATTATTTTTCTGTCCATTGTTTTGCAAAGAAGTAATTTCCTTGACCTCACGGAGCGAAGTAATTTCAAAACTAAACGTTACTTGAATATGTCAGCCACGTTTGATGTCCGGGCGGTGAATTTATTGAGAACATTAACGAACGTCAGGTGAAGTGGCTGGGAGTTCACTATAGAGCCGATCTTACAATTCTGAGCATTTTACTTAATAATAAGATACAACTGACTTGCTCGTCTGTTTTTCCTTTTTTCTGTTTGTGTTTTGGGGTGAGAAATAAAGCAATTTGATAGTTTAATCGTGACATAGAATCCTCGATCTTACCAGGAAGTAATCTTTATACATTAAAAGAATAAACATTAATAAGTCAAGACAGAGGACTACGGGCAGATCTTCCGTGGGTTGTGGTCCAGTTAAAATTAAACAATTTAGTTGTTCATAAAGCACCCGCAAAATCCAATTCAGTATTACTTTATAAAAGCTAAAAGAATGACAGTCCAACCTATTTCATGTAAACAATGGCATGGGCGCCTTGGATCAGAAAGCCATGTTTGAAATTGTTGCGAGTTCAAGTTTTCGAACTGCATTTCCCGCTTAATGAAGAAAACCGCACTCTGAGAGCATCTACTTATAGTTAATTAATGTAAATACTGGCGGAAAACATAGTACTAGACTCCTAAAGTTGCACTCGTCTTACAATCTTGGCTTTAAAGCCTTCGTCACGTTAGTAGTAATATATAGATTTAGGCAGGCCTAAAAGCGGAGCTCCTATTTATTATTTTTTGCTTGAGTTTGCACTGTTTCCCAATTAATAAGTAGCCACACTATTTCTAAGCGTATACGGTTGCCCATTTTGGTACATGTCGCTGCACTTCAGTTATTGGGCTCCTCATGCACATACACACGTCGGCGCACACATCACATTTTAGTGTAAAGACTTTCCATAACTCTAAGGGTAATTCAATGCAAAAAGGACCTTGATGAAGGCGAAGAAATTTGTTTTGATTTACTTCAAAACAGTCAAGGCAAAAAGATCAAATCAAGGCACTGAACAAAGTGAACTCGCGGCTAAACAAAATGAACTCACGCCAAAACAAAGAAAATCGCAGCGGAAAAACTAACTCAGCAAATTCATTGGAAGCCGGTTCAAGCAGATTTTTGTGTAAGAATTGTGACAGTTTGTGATTTAGGAAGTGGTGCTCGCTGCCTAATAAGCTTACTTTGTAGTTTTGAACCATCTTGGTTGCATGATTACTACGCTGCATATTTTATCGTACACATTGCTAAATACCCTAGAGAATTTTATGAATTTCCTTCGTTTCTAACAGGCAAATGTGCGATAGGAAAAGTCTGAACTCACTCACCCAAGCACAGGCAACTCGCAATATAAAAACCGGCGTAAATATTCGTTTACGAATCTAAAAATTTATCACGCGTACGCCGAGATTTCAACACACTCACCAAAATGACAAAAATGCAAGCGAGTGAAATAGAGCAATTGGATGATAAATTGTTTAATCGTTGGTGTGAAGTATCGTTGCCGAAGGTTTACTCGTTTTTTGCTTTGATTTGTTTGCGGGATTTTTCTGTAAATGCAGCGCGCGAAATCATGTTTTTGTAGCTCAATAATTGAATATTCTTTACAAAATCCAATGATGAACCTCACAGTTAACTCCACTTAATAAAAAAACCACAATATTTGAAACGAAAGATTTAATGGGGAAATTGTACAAAGGTGATTATAGCTAAGAGGTTTGAAAGCAGCCGTTTTAACGAAATTTAAGCAGTTTAAGCTTATAATTGACGGGAAGATCTGAAAACCGACACAACATCGAATTCGCTCATAAATGAAGTGTAAACCGATTCTCATAACAAAATGTGCACATTTACGTTTGTTACCTCATATTTTGAGAAGGCTTGTAAATTCTGCAGGGCAAAGCTTTCAAACCAGCCAAATAACATCGGAGACGAAGCAACGAAAACGGTAGTTTCGTCCAATGTTCGTAATAAACTCACACCACCGACATATGCATAATCTGAATTATCAGCGAAGATCAATATCTTTCTTCCTTTCGGTGTAGCTTTTAACAGTCTTTTATCCGTCACTTCAGTCAACTTGACCGGCTCTGAGCACACTTTTATATTAGCTCAGACCTCAGTTAATTTTCCAGTCTTGGTCAGCCGCAGGAACCGACGACAGTGCTTCAACTCTCGCTGTTTTTGACTCGTACTCAGATATATCTGTTAAGGTCAACAATTATTTCGGATCTTCCCGTTAAGAGGTTATCCTAAATCACTTGGCATAAGTTTCCATGCTGTAGATAAGTAAAGAAAGCGAGAAATATTCACGAAGATCTATGTCCTCCAACACGCTTTCTTCCCGTATTTCAATTCAGCTGTGAACAACGTGCAAACGACCGTGCAAACCAGTTTGCCACCTTTTCATACAATCGCTTCGTTTAAGTTGAAATGAAATGTCCAGATCATTCCTTTAACAGAAAAAACTTTTTACAATAGATCTAGCCATGCCCAAAAGGTGAGCTCCTAGCTCGGTTATTAACTTTGCCGATTATTTAAATCTGAATTAACGCGATGATCAAAAAATGTGTAAAAAACTAGGACTTGAGCCCGCGATCAACTAGAAAACCATGACCTGGTCGGCGGTCAACTTCACAAAAACACGTGACCTCGATGAGCTCCAAATGTGAGCCCGCGATATGGCCACGTGATACTGGTCAGCGGATACCTTGATTTGATAGCTGTCAATTGATCAAAGTTGTAAGCTCTGTTTATTTACGTAAGTAGGGATAAGTGTCGGGATAAGTAGAGATGGCATTCATCTGCTCCCCATCTCCCTCAGCCTATTCTCCTCCCCCCACCCCCGGTCGGGCTGCCTTAGGACTCCACTCCCCCTCCCCGAGAGTCTGTACGGGCGTGCGGGTGGGCGGGCGGGCGTACGCACCAAATTTTCTTGGCCTCATGGGTTTACCAAAATTTCTTACCCATGGTGCTCCGCTGGCGCGCTTCGCGCGCAGGAGCTCCGCTATTACGTGAAACGCAATAAATGAATTCGCCATGTTTCCATGTACATTCATTTCAAACATTTTTTGCTGAAAATGTGAGGTTCACATTCTTTCCCCCTTGTTTTGCTTTTTAGACTTTTTACCAGAAAATGTTAAATGACTTTGTTATTAGCAAATAGTATTTCGTGGTCGACTAAAGTTTTTTTGTGCTTCGAAGTTTGACGATTGTGGCCTATAGGGAGATGTTTTTATCCGTTTTAGAGTTATTTGCTCCCGCTTTACCCTCTTCTCATTCCACAACCACAACGAACGTTTCTCAAGACATGACGACAGCTTTCAACAAATGACAAGCATATTGGATTGACAGTAGAAGATGAGGCACAAATTTTCAGTTAAACCACCGCTGAAAAGCACAAGAAGTCCTCCACTATGGTATGCAATTTATCAAAACACAAATGCCAGTGATCAGAGAAACGCATTATGTGACGGTTTCAATATAGAGCGAGACAACATTCGCGAACTTTCAAATATGTAAAAATTTATCCTATACAGAACTACCTCGTGGCCGATATACAACGGTGAGATAGATGTATCTGTATCTAAAGAAAACAGAAGGTTCTCCGATGTCGAATGCATATACTCCCACAAATGTAAACTAGCGCTAGACTCACAACCGCTTGTCTTCGTTTCTTTAGAGAATGTCGTTGTATCTCTGCTGTGGTCACTACGAGGGCTTCATGCTGTCTTTTTAAGGTGATTGCTACCGCAGTGTAGAAAACAGTTATTGTAAACAGCGAAAAATAAAGCGGAGAGTCATGTGAAGCAGAAATATCCTCCACCAGTTTCCTTACAACTGAAAACTGATCCCATTTTACTAAAATACGAAGTGCATGATTGCCATGTGCAGCAAGCCGCTGAGTTATCAGGGAAGGGACAAACGATAGCTATTGTGCGAATCTTAGTTGAAATAAGCCCAAATTTAATTGGAAAAACGACGGTGGTAGATGTATTAATTGCTATCCAAACCAATCTTTGAGTAGAAACAACAATTGACACTGTGCTTACAAAAACTCGTTCCCAAGAATCCACTGGAGAGCCAATGCAACGAGTCGGTCATCAATTTAGTTATTTTGAACAGGCAATAGCATTAACGGAAAATCCGACAGTGTCATGTTCACCATTTAATTGTTGACTGTTCTCTAAATCTCGGTGTTTGTATATGATGATTATGACGGTGTTGATAGGCCAAAAGTTTGAAGATTTTCTCTGTAATCGAATCAACAAAGATACACGACAAGTTCTGTTCTGTTGCAGTTTCATTAGGAATTGTTAACGTCGTAGTGGATGTCAGTACAGTGGAAACCCGCCTTACGGCCACCTCGTTATTACGGCCACTTATCTTGGTCCCGGCAAAATGGCCATACATTTTCTTATAATAAAACCCCGTTAATGCGGCCACCCCGTTAATACGGCCAACGGCCACATTCTGAAATCCCAAACTATACAATCCTTTATAATATTTCCCCGCTAATACGGCCACTCGAACCAAATACCCATTAATAACTGACCAAACGAAACAAATACAGTACTTGAGAAACAATATTAAATGATATTATTTTATTCAAAACGCCCGTGGATCTCTTTGAGCTTTTGTCCTCTTTGTAAACATATCTTACAGAAAGATTGTTACCAAGGTCCAATAGATTTGTTAGCATTTTGATGTGGCTCTGTTCAGTTGTGATATGTATCTGTCAAGACGTCACTTGAAGTAGACCAGTCATGAAATTTGACCCTACCCCGTTTATACGGCCACCCCGTTAATACGGCCAAATTTCCATGGCCCGTTGGTGGCCGTATTAACGGGGTTCCACTGTACTATGATCCACTGCTTTAGTTTGAAGTTCAACCGTATTGTCGCTGACAGCACAGCCTTAAATAAATATATCCTTCGGCAGAATTTAATTTAAAATGTTAGCCATTTCCACTGACGTTATGTCGATCAAAAAGTATTTTTAGTTCTTTCCGCTAAGTTAAAGACACATGGATGCTTATCGTCTCGCTTAGGGGTGTCAATTGCAAATTTTGGATTTTTTGTTCAAAATGCCTGCGGTAAATTTGTGCTGCAAAGGTTCTTAAACCCTGACCCTATTTGAGCTCGTGCAGGAACTTTGCTCATTATTAAATTCATTAGGCAAATTTCTTGAGGGGGAGTTATCTTGTAAAGCTTTAATTTTCCGAATTTTGAACATTGATTCCTCTAAATTGTATCAAGAATATGAGGGGAGGATGAAATTACATCATAGCTGTATTTTTACTGGCAGCTCACTGGTTGCTCTTAATGCAAGAATAGCGTACCGAACTAAATAATTATATAACCTAGTGATAAATCATAACCTCTTGTGCACTGACAGAAAGAAATTTCTCGAATTAAATATTTCCTAGAATTTTTTGGCTTCTAAAAGACTAAAAACGTTAAATCTAAACTTTAAAACGTAATATCTTCTTTTTGAAAGAGATTTTTTTAATTGGCTTCTGTCAGAGTAGAGCAGTACCTCTTGTGAACCTCTAATTTCAGAGGCATTCTAAAACAATATTGCTCATTGTCTTCAGGGATAGGGGCATTGTTTGTGCCCTTTGTCCTATTGTTCTTATGGCCAATCATGTGAGATGTTCAATGAGGTGCTGGTCGACTCTTCTGTCAGGGTATATCTGAGGGTATAATAGAGTACACCATGTTTATGTTCCTTGTGAATCAACTCCCAAAATTCTATACCGGCGTTGAAAACTTGGACATTAAATTGCAGGTTTTGCCGCTTCCGAAGACCTTCCGAGTCGATGTTTACAACTACGTGCGCTTTATTCAAAGCTGTGAATGTAATTGCGATAATTCGCAACGTTCCAGCGCACAGGACACAAAGCTGAAAACAATAACGTGAATTTACTGATACCAGAAACCCATAAGGGTTGAAACGTGTAACTCCCTATGATTCGCATTGTACAAAGCGTTTGAACATTCGTTTCCAATAAGTACCATATTTGGAAAACCACGAGAAAAAAAATAACCAATCAAAATTGCAATATTTGGATTAAATTCACAGCGCGCGCTAGCTCGCGCTAAATGGCGTAATCTTGTTTTTAAACAACTTTGGTTAAATAGAGTTAAATTTGGTTAAATTCCTCTGTTTCATCGTCATTTAATGGTCCAGAGAACTTCACTTGGATACTCTTGATGAATTTCTTTAGTTTCTGTGAGTAATTCACGGCGTTTAGGTCGGATTTCAAGTGACTTACCGCAAAAGCGAAAATTTTCTTGCGTGTGTCGTTACGTGTGTAAATCATTAAATCATTCGCGTACAAGCTCCTTGTGTTTCCAAATATGGTTCTTGGCAAACTGAATGTTCGAACGCTGTGAACGTGCGTTATACGTTTCAACTCTTTATGAGTTTCTGCTGATACAAAGGACGTTTAGAAATATATTCTCGTGAACATTTCGTTTGTTGTCGGCTTCAGTCGTCGCATTTCGTTCATGCTCTTTAAATTAATACATACAAAATAATAGCAAGGGTCCTTTGCGACCTCAAGGATAAAGAAAACGGAAATTGATACCCTTTTTAAGGACCAAACCTGAAAAATGACGCCCTATTCAAATGGCAGCAGGAGCATTGAATGACCACCCAAATAACTGCTAAATGCACACGACAAAACACACTGAGATCTTTATAAATTCGCTTTGCTAATGCTTGATCGGACAGTCAGGTTTTAACAGATCATTTCATTTTCGTTTATTTAGGCGTTTGTAAACTGTAATTTTAGCTGATAGATCTTAGGTCCTCTATCAAGGGATCACACCGAGCACAATGGCAAAAGGAGTAAAAATGGTGCCCGATTTAAGAACCCCATACTTGTATATGCAGAACCTCAAAAACTATACGCTATATCTATATAGTCAATATATGGGAGTACTCCCTCCCCCCGGGCCTCTGTTGTAATTTGCATGTGGTAAGCCCAGACTATGTGTTTTATTCAACATATCAGTCAGTGTCAAAAAGCCTTGGACAGCAGATTGCGTGGATAAAGCCTACTCTTGGTAATGAAGATCCAACAGCCAAGCTTCCCGGTAAGAACGTTTCTTTTAAACTGACTTGAATAGAGAAGGGAAACCAAATGATTTGAAGAAATTTTTGATAGATATCTAAACGATTGTGATATGAAAAGAAAATTAACAGAATGGCTTAAAAATTGAGAACATTATGCAAAAACGTATATCGATGATTTGAGGCATTCATTGGAAGTGTGGCGCTTCATGGGCCTGTCTTTCATGACGTGTCGCTTATGTAGAATTCAACTAATACTTGTGTTGATTTGCGTGTTGTGTCATGTTTGTTTCGGTGTCAAAATTTTAACCCCCTTGTTGTATTTGACAACGAAGCAAAGCTAAAAGCGTTTTAATTACATTCGTTGAGTGCTGTAACTTGGAGTTTAGAGTTGGTATCTAGGGCATTTGACGTTTTTGTATTAAATTGACTTTTTTCTGGTGATTGTGCTTTCATAAAACCACAGTTGCTTTTAACTGTTTTTTGTGAAGTATTCACTTTCTGAGATTTTGCTGTGTAAAATTCATGATATGGGCCACGTACAGTGCACGAAGACCATCATAGAATATGCAGGTGAAAAAAAAAATTATGTAATATATAGAAATCACCAATGTGTCAACCTTTCCAAAGATCTATTCATAACACTCTTTATCGGTAGACTAGTTATGGAAATTTCGAACAAATTTGCATTCTATATTGTCGTCTAGAAAATATTCTTTAAAATGTACAACCCGGACTTAACTTTAAGAATTTATCTTGTAGTTTGTTTTAATTTTTTTTTGTAATTAAAAATGACCGATTTTTTTTGGAATCGTAAACAAAGGGCTTCATGCTGGTGTTTTGTTAGCGTAGAATTCTGTTATGGCCTTTGAGCGATAGATGCTATGTGTGGGACTATAAATATTTTATAGAACAGTCTTGAGATTAAAAAGTTAATCATCGGCAACTTCAAGTTGCCAATGATTAACTTTAATGTCACTCACATTAGGAAAAATGTTTTAAAAGGTCCATCTGTATAAAGGGAAGTCAATTTTGAAGGCAAAACAAACTTTTAAAAGAAAATTTAGTACTCTGTGTGTAGAAAAGTAAATTTAATCCACGATTAAAAACAGCACGAAACAGACGTTTTCTAGGAACTATATAATTAATGGAAAAAAATATTGCAGAAATTACGCCACCCACAGAGAAAAATCGCCAGCCACAGCAGTTAATTAACATTTCTTTGTAAAATCACAATGTAGCTGCTGAGCTGTGTAAACAAACTACCACATTAAAAACTCAACAGTTCACAGCAGCTGATAGTCGTCAACCCAATGAAATATGCGCTAAAACGTTTCCTATGATTTCTCAACTCGACTCTTTGAACAATATAGCCTGCTAGCTGGTGGAATTTCGCGCAAGATTGTTTTGTTTTGGTGGCGTAACTTTGAACGGGAGTAACGAGCCCGCAAGGAAAATTTTATCACGTTTGCCGCTCTCATTAGAGGCTCCCACCGGAACAAAGCACTTGTGGGTGCGCTAATTCCCGCTAGACACACAGGCGACCAACAATATTGTGTTTATGTGTTGGGACAACAAGAACATTGTTAAATAAATCAGAGAAAAGGAAAGAATGGTTTCCCAACGATTTTAGAGTTTTGTCATGACTTGTGCTATGCCTATATTATATTATGCTTGTAAGTATTTACACGCTTGAAAAGAATAAAAACGTGTGACGATTAACGTGGCACGATAATCAGGCTCAGCTGTATATGGATAACAAAGACGTGTCAGTCCTTTGAACATTCCCAAGAGAATCATTTCTTGGCGTAACAAATACGCATTACATAGTTTCAAGTTATAAGCGTCATATTACTTAGCGTTGCGATCGTTTCTTACAATCAAGATTAAAGAGCGTAGCTATACAGCGAATGACTTCTTGTCCTTTTTAGACCGGAAAGGTCTGGGGAGAGTACGTCTCAGCAGTGTGCCAAATTTAGTCTAATAAGCAAAGCAAAATGCAAAGAAGTACAGGCTGAAGAACTGAATGTTTCTCTTATCTAGTTTCTCACAGCCGAATGGCTTCGCCTAAAGAAAGATCGCTGTTGGTAGGTCCAACAGATGATTTCTAAACGAAAGCGTATGCCATATACTTTATACAACGACAACTTTTTTAGAATTTGATCTATGAAATGTATATAATTAAAAGTCAGGGACCGCGGAGACCGTTTAAAAGTGGTAGGGCTAAAAAATCTGGCCAAGACAAACAAACATGAGTGGCCCCTTTTCCGCCATTTAGCTTGCATTTGCACGCCATCATATATACAACCCCAGTAAATATAACATATCCGTCCTTTCTTGGTATACCATCCAAAAAGTAAATATGTTAAATAAAACTACCTAAGCTCTCTACTTTTTCAAGTTGCAAAAATTTCTCTTGCAATTCTCGATGCGAGAAGGAAATTCTTGTGCGTCTTCAGCTATACAAAGACTGTGTGTTGAGGCCCCATTGGTCTCTGTTCTCTGCTTGTGGCCATTCAACACGGCTAGGCTGCTATAGCCTGTTCCAGACTCTCGGTCATTAGGGCGAAAAGCGGGTAAGCGCGAGCGAAGGAAAATTTAGGGGGGTTTTGGGAAGGCTAGAAGGCGCCTTCCTAAGACCCCCCTCAATTTTCTTTTCCTCACGCTAATCACTCTAATGACCGAGAGCCTTGAAAGGCAAAGGCTGCTAAACCTTTCGTCGTCCATCCTGGATCTAAGCCAGAAAGAACGCTCGCCAGCAGCATACATGTAGGTAGCAGCATTTACAGCAAGCAGCCAGTAGATAGTTTGGATTTCCTGAACGAGCTTCTTCTCTGGTTCTGGAACCTTCGTCACCGCCGACATGATGTCGTCGAAACACGATATCTAGGCAGTACGATGCTTCAGAAACTTGAACTCAGACTCAAAGTCGTCATCATTAGCAGCTTTAACCAAGAGAGTCTCTATCTGGGCGTAGGAGCTGAAGATTTCCTGGTTAAAGCGCTTGTCGATAACACTGACGATAAGATCAAAGGCCCCATAATACACCCCTCTAAAGTGATCTTTGGCAGTACGGTAGGTAGGGTTGGAACGCCTGTGAAAATAACTGCTACCGCGCAGATTTGCCGAGCCTTTGACTTCGTGCATATGCAAGAGTAGACGTGTTTTGTTGCTTTCAAGTGGTAAAATTCATAAAATATCCATGTTATCTGGAGCCCTAAAAAATCAGCCCAATCAAAAAAGTGGTAGGGCTATAGCCCTACCAGCCCCTCCCCCTCCGCGGTCCCTGAAAAGAGACGAATATCTCCAAGAATATCGAGTTAAGAACTGAAATATAGCTGCAGAACTCACCGAAGCAGAATGTTATCGGATAGTGTGAAGTATCGCTGTATATTTTTACGAGTCATGCAGTATTTTGGGGAGCCCGAAGGGCGAATCAAGAGACGAGTAAAAAGTTTCAGCGATACTACACAGTAAAATGTCTAATAAGAGATTTATTATCCAACGTTTTCATTTCCCCAAAAATCTGACTTGTCAAGGTTTTTAATCTTTCGCGCGGTCGGGGGAATGAGACGAGTACAAATATCGTGTGATATTTGTACTCGTTTCGAGCGTGTTGGATAGTAATTAACAATTATTCCATGAGCCCGCGTTGGATACGAGGTGGTAAATAGCCAACGAGGCGCGAAGCGCCGAGTTGTCTATAACCACTCGTATCCAACAAGGGCGAATGGAATAATTGTTTTATTAAATTCTTCTTTAGTATAAATCAACTGGACATTTCATTTTGATGTAAACGAAGTGATAGTTAAGGAGGCGGGAAACTTTGTGGCGCGGTGTTCACATTTTGAGTTGAATGAAACACGCGAGGAAAGCGAGCGAGCGAGTGTTCTTCTGAAGATTTACCTCGCAAAATCTCCTCGTAAATCGTCTTTTCATCCTGGAAAATTGTGACAACAATTAAGGTTTACGGGAAGATCCGAAGCAATAGCTTTTCTGGAAATTATACGCCTTGTGCAAGACGAGCGAAGCAAGTGTTTACATATTGTACTTGTTTACGGCTCCACGGCTGTCATCAAGACTACTACATTATGCTGAAACGAAATTGCACTCAGATTCGATGAAGTTTATTGAAGTATAAAAGGACAAGATCGAGATTGAAAGGTAACAAACTTAACTGAAGTGCTGAGCCTAATTTTACGTCGAACACTGAATGAAATTGTGTCAGTTTTCTGGTCTTCCCGTAAATTATTTGCTGTTTTCTTCTTTGTTCAGTCGCTCTTGTTGTACATTTACAAGTATTTTTAATTGAACATTTCGCATCAATCCTTTCAGTTTTACGTAGTTGAGTCAACTATGGCATTTTGTGGTATTTGTGTGGTTTTAGGGAAGGCACTGTCGATTATTTCTTGTACAAGCTTATAAAGCTTGCCAAATTTGCCATTTTTCTGATGGAACTTTCGCTTCCCGCAGGAAAATTTTTAAACTGAGCGGCACTTGCCGCACTCGTTTCCCATATAAGGTCAAACGCAGGTATAATGGCTGATAACCGAGATCTAGTGAACCAATCAGAAAGCTAGAATTGCATTATCCGAGGTTGAGAATTTAATAATTAGTGTTATTGGATACTTAGTTTAGTGCATATTCACCAAACACTCAAAGGAAGCTTTTAACGAAAAAAAAACTCGCGCTTTACAAGAATATTTATCTTCGTCATGCCGACACTTTCAACAAAAGAATTCAGTTGAAAATTTACAAATGAGTGACAAACTCGATAGATATTCGACTGAGCTCTTAAAATACTAAGAAGTTCGTAGAAAAAGAACAGAGAAGCGAAATAAATCCCACGTTCTAGCTACTACGGAAGAACCTCCCAGCTCAGGTAGTCAGATTTCACACTACAACCGGTCTCGACCGACTAACATGCGCAGTGTCTTATTTCTTGGTGAAATTTTACTTTCGGTAGCCGTGGTGGCACTCGCCGGATCGATTTCTTTAAGTCCCTTATTACACAGTAAAGGCTGTTTTAACGACGCAGGACCATACATCAAAACAATGGATTCATAATTTGGTGAATCGCGTACACTGTGCTTTTACACTCTTGCTAATAAATTGGGTTTTTCAATTTTTTTTTTCAGCTGAAGCGGACTATATGTGCAATAATACAGCTCTCTATACTGCTCATTACTTATCACACTCCGAGGATCCTTACTGCAGCCGAGGAACATAACAGTGAAGAAAGATCTCAGAGAAGAATGGCACTGTTGAACCACACATACAAGTCTGTCTACACTGAAGACTATCCCAGCTGCCTTATGGCGTGCGTGCATGACTCACAGTGTATGAGTTTGAACTACTGGTGGAATATTTTACAATGTGATCTGAATAACGGTACCAAATATTCAGCTGTGGCAACGGTCTTCATCCGAGATATATCATCCACATACATGGGGTTGATTAGACAACCAGGTATTTACAGTTAATCAAAACACACAAAACAAAAAGTTAAAGTATTTAATGAGTTTATTTAAGTGGAAACGTTGTGGGAGATTTTGAAATTTTCTTTGCAGATGCATTTATGAAGAATGTTTTTTTCTTTGTAGAGATAAACAGAAAGGTTTACCGCTCTTGCAGGCATGTGCCTCCCTCAAGTGGTGATGGAGAATACTCAATTGATCCCACACTATCAGGAAATCCGTTTACCGTTTTCTGTGACATGACAACTGATGGAGGTATGTGACAGTAAAGCAGTTAAAAACAGTGACTGTCAACTAGTAAATTCAAGAAAAGAGAAGCTCCAAGTTAATTTCATAAAGCAGAAAATAACTTTTTTTGACAAGCTTGTACCAACCCCTTTACGTGGGTCGCTTAACTTGACGGTCCCACCCTGCATCGCATTTAGGATTTTACAGGTGAAAGAACAAATCCAAATCAATGAAATAAACTGTGTGGTCGATAATTTCCGTAGAGATCTTTCATGACCTATGAACACTGCTTTCCAAGGGTTAGCTGATGGATTTCAACGAACTCCTATAAATAAGCATAAAGGCGGGCGATCTTAAAGCTTTCATCATCATCAATTAAAAGAAGTTGCACTATTCAAATTCAATACAACTGGTAATAAATAATAATAATAATAATAATAATAATAATAATAATAATAATAATAATAATAATAATAATAATACTAGATTTATATAGCGCCATATCCATGGCTCATGGCGCTTTACAGTAAAAATAAATAACTGTCCTGGAAATGAACTAATGATATGCAAATGATTGTATAAAAGAGAAACATGCGCTATTTTTTGTGTTCTCTACTCTAGTCTGCGACATCGAGTTTTTGGCTCCCACCAACACGCGCCCTGCGAGGAAGCCGTTTGTAGGTTCCTCCATCTATCTGGTGTTCCACTGAGTCTGGTTTAGGCTTGTCCCAGGCCAGAGCGATTCCCCATACCTTATCTACATGTCATGAATAACAATACCCATGGCAGAATATTACACTGTTCTCGTCAGTTCAATATCAGTCATTAGCTAAGCTCGCTCTTTTTGTGTGCTTAGGTGGCTGGACTGCTCTACACCTGATCTCATTCACAGAATCAAATCTCCATTTCCCAAATACTTCTTACAACATCCCCCATTACAGAAATCTTTCCAACTACCGTGATCACCGTCAATATTTGGTACCATCGGTGCTACTCAGCCTACAAAACGACATGGGTTTCGACCAAATGAAATTTTATTGCCACAAGAAGCAGGTGGGTACCGTGATCCACATTATGACCAATATGAACCCCCTGGGGGAGGCAGTGGTGAAGTACTTTATCGACATCAACCTGGGAACAATCCGGCCCCAGGCATGTGGCTCGTACACGGTTCTCCCTGATGACAACTCTACACTGTCTAAAGATTGCAGTAAGTTAGGTTGGAATGGCACCCATGCAGATGGAAAATGGTCAAATTACATTGCTCAAAATGCTAAACATCGAATCCTTATGCCAGTGAAACTATATGGTAAAGCCAGCTTTTCAACGCGCATCAATGCACGTTCATGCGATGATTCCATGGGAAGGTCAGAGAGCTCACTTTCGCCAGGAGACACATGGGGAATTTTCGTGCGCTGAAGATACAATGATATTGTGGACGCAGTGAAAGTTGCACAACCTACCGTAGTAAAAATGTCAGTGGTACTAGAAAAATGAGAATTATTGACAGTATAAATTCGTTAAACTGATAGCAACAGTAGCAGAAGTAATAGCAGTTGCAGAAGCAGTTAATACAGGATCCCCCACTTTTATAGTAGTAGCAGAAGCAGTAACAGTAGACGTCGGACTGTTTTCAAGACAGGGTGGAAACCATTATACATTGTCTGGTTTCGAAGCCCGGGCAACGCCACAGCGTTTGATAAGTTAAACATTTCTGGCGCCTGAGGCCAGAACCCAGAACTGTGAAGCTTTGACTGTAAATACGGCAGCTTTCGAATAAATTTTGAGTAGTGGCCTTGTGAAGAAGCTGTAGTGGGCAACATTTGCGTATCACCTCAGAGTAGTTTAGTATGCATGCATGGATCCAGTTCCTTATTGAGAAGAAACAACAGCCTTAATGGAACAAGAGTGCGGTAAAAAAAAACTTATCGCTCAACGTTTTTTGAAAGTTTGAATTTTACAAACAAAAACGTTTTAAAATTTGACACAATTTTGGAGTTTTCGGATTTTTGTTCCGAAATGCCGAAATTATAAAATTTCTCAAATATTGAAAAATATCATAGAGACTTAGAGAGAGGAATGAAAATGTTAGCTTAAAAATCTGTGTTAGTGGTTAAATTGTCTCGGTCGAAACACAACCCACTCAGCCTCTTCACTTATGAAATAATATCAACAAGAAACATAAAATATGTTTGGGTTTTATGGAGAATTTTTCATTATTCTTTAGCGTTTTTAAAGCAACTCGTTTGTTGATACACATAATTTGCTTAATGCGCTACCAGATTTTCAAATGTAGAAAGAAAGGAAGAAAGGAAAGAATGAAGAAAATTACTAGAGGCAGGAGGGTAAAGAGAGAAGGTAGGAGACCTGTTAAATAAATAAATGGGTATTTATAATTATTCGTTGAGATTAACAAGAATATGTTTAAGGACATACCAACTGGAGAGACGACTTCCAGTGAAAACCACTTAAAACTTTTAAAAACTATGATTTTCCAGAGTCCTCGGTGACACAAATATAATTAATTCATTCAAATTCCGGCTTCCTGGGGTCATTTCCGGCGCGAACCTAAGTACTAGCTACACTGATTACATAAAGCTTTGTATCTTTTCTAATCTCGATGTTCTGTAGTTCGTATTGGACTAGGTCCCATCCCCGGCGTTGACGCCGCTGTTGCCGCCGCTGAAAAAGTCTCTAGAAAGGGCAAGAACAACTAACAGCTCCAAGGGCAACAACACCTGGAACCCTGAACTTGCATGTGATCAGAACGTGCGTCCTGAAACCTTAGAATCGATAAGAAAAATAAAAAATAAACAGAAACTAAGTTTTTATTTTTTATTTTGTACTTATTTCGAAAGCAACATCTAAAAGAAAAAAATACCTTGTGAAAAAATGATTTAAATCTTACAGCGCCATGCACTGTAAAAATTTCAGTTACTTAATTCATGTTGTCTTTAGTTCATAAATAGCCGCCATGAGAAGAAAACATTTACAGTTATACAACTTATTCCAAAATGGCGGAAAATACATTCTTTTGTCTACATGTTAATTGGCCCTCATGCTCTTTTTTGTGGGAGGCGCGGTGGCCTAATGGTTAGTGCGCTGGACTCCGGATCGGGTGGTCCGGGTTCGAGCCCTGGCCGGGGCACTGCGTTGTGTTCTTGGGCAAGATACTTTACTCTCATAGTGCCTCTCTGCACCCAGGTGTATAAATGGGTACCGGCGAATTTACTGCTGGGGGTAACCCTGCGATGGACTAGCTTCCCGTCCAGGGGGGAGTAGCAATACTCCTAGTCGCTTCATGCTACGGAAACCGGGATAAGCTCCTACCTGGTGGGCCACTAGGCTAATATGCAGACTTTACCTTTTACCTACCATGCCCTTTTTTAGGGCAAAGTTTCTTTTGAATTCTGCAGATGCGATCGAGGCCATGAGGGCCAATTAACATGACGACAAAAGAATGTGTTTTCCCCCATTTTGGAATAAGGTGTATACGCGGTAAAAAACAAAGACTAAAAAAGGAAAAGTTCCTCTTTCCGACAGGTCTTTAAGAATTCATGTTATAATTTTTAGACATTTAGAGATCAATTTTAATTCCTTAATTATTCTTATCTTTTAAGTGTTTTGTAGTTACCAACTTTAGCCATATTTGTACAACTTATAGCTAAGTTGTACAATTCTTTAAGTACCGCCAGACATTAAATTAAAGTATCCTAATTTAGATGCTCTTCGGTAAATAGCTACTTACGTCGCTACTAACAATGTACAAAACTAGCTAGTATCGATTATTATTATATAGCAAAGCGGTCTTGAGGCAAATCCGAGCGTTGTGATTGGTTCATTCTCGGTCGGGATTTTGCCATACGGAGCGCTTCCGTGGAAACAGCAGCGTAAGCAGCGTATTTTTTGTTTTGTTTTCGAAAGACATCAAATTCAAAGTTTGCAGCTAAAACGAGTGCCATATAATAAACTACTTACAAACCTAGCTTGTTCGAGCCGTACTGGGGAATATTGGTCCTCGGTCGTTTTTGTACGGACCGCGCTGCGCTCAGTCCGTATTGCCACGACCTCGGGTCAATATTCTCCAGTACGGCCCTTGCGCTCGTTTAGTAAGAAGGTAATAACGAAAATAATAACTTCTTACTAACCGAGTGTGAGGGCCGTACTGGGGAATATTGGCCCCAGGCCAGCCCAGTATGACCGAGGGCCAATATTCCCCAGTACGGCAAGCTAGGTTAGTAAGTAGTTTATTATATGGGACTCGTTTTAGTTGCAAAATTTAAATCTGCCGGTTTTCGAGAACAAAATAATTCTAGGGTTATGACCGTTTCAACCGAGACGGTCGGTATGGCAAAATCCCGACGAAGAAAGAACGATGTGCTACATACAACGCATAGCTATCGTAATTTGCTACATTCTCAAACTTAAAAGCTTTAAAAAGAAAACGAGTTGTGTTGTTAGACATAGTCTTCTCGTTGATGTAAATAAGACTTTGCTGTGTAACCTTTTATTGGAGAAAGCTCTTTTAGATAAGTGGTAGAAGCTATGGAAAGGAGTAGAATGGTAAGCTCTTCATATTGCGCCGAAAAAAGAAACCTGTGGTGATATTTTTAATTAACCAGGTTCTTTGATTACGTATTACTGAATAAGGTAAAGGAATAAAAAATTGTAACATAAAGATTTTGATTATAGATTTTGTTTGGAAAGAAATCCAATTCCTTTTGTGTTCACAACTTTGACAGTATTGTAGCCTTGGGTTATCACTTTTTAAATTTTATTTGCGACAGAAATGTTTGAAAGGTACTCTCAAAACCAAGATTAAAACCGGTCAATGACACAAACGTTTTATGCATACTTTGCAATGTTGTTTTACTATAATTATTTAAAGATAAAGTTTACATTAGGGTTTTTTCATAAGCTTATGTTATGAGTAACGTTGTAGGAGGTCTGTCACTCGAACATTTGTTTATACATTGCTTAATTAAACTCGAAATCTGCCTGCTAGTTATAATATCGTCATGCCATGATATTTTAATTAATTCCATAGATCAAAAGGGTACACTCAAAAATCTCTAAATAACAACATTCTGAGGAAGAAAAACTCAAAATAAGCAGCTATAAACCAAAAATAAACAAAAATGGTTACAACTAAGAGAAAATAAGACGCATTATCAGCGACAAAGATGACAGAGCTGGCCAATATATACTTTAAAGCCCGCTTTAAAGCTGGGTCCACCGTGACGTTGCCCCTTAAAAATCACAACTCGACATTAATTTATACTTAACATGAATGGTTAAAACCGTTTGGCTAAAGGATTGCCATTTCCAATAAAGGCTCTATTTCCCATGACTTTGTAGGGTAGATGTTTTGAGACTAAGATAACCATTTTTAACGAGACAAATAATCAGAACAAATATTCTCCCTCTGATGTATTCCTTGACCTTATTTGAAGCATAGCAATTTGCCACTAGAGCATTGAGTTTTGGTTTCAATCTAAATTGCTTTTAAAGCTTATTCATCTTATCCAGTAAAAAAGGTTCTAAGATCCATTGTACTATAAAATAAAAAAAGACAGGAAGACCTAAAAAGCTCTTTCTCTACAACAGCTGTTAAATCCCTCCTAGCCATTTTTTCTAATTCTTTATTACAAGGTTGTAATAAAGAGAGTCTATTGCTGTGTCTGCTATGGCCAACAATAAATGTTGGTTGCTAATCTGAGACTCACATTACCTTAACTTATAACTTAAAACGGAACATGGCTGTGCCATTCAGTTGGGGCGAAATCTGTAATTGACATTAATGTGATATTCATTCAGGTTCTCGTTTTGAGTGGAAAACGAAATAACGTTACACTATTGGCAGTTATGGTGCCTGGTTGTTTTTACACAATGTTTGTTTAAGCAGTTTAGACACTTCATCTCGAATATACAAGACGATCAGAGGATTCATCGAGGCAGACAAAAACATCAATAACATAGAGATATGAAAAATGATTTCCATCAAGTAAAGGTTTTCCGGACTATAATACACTAAACCTATCGTTATAATAAAGGGCACGTAGCCTATATAGAAAACGCACAGAATATAACGAATCGTATAAATAGATTTCTTGTACTTCACAAAGTTGATGGCTGGTTGAATAGCATTTTCAACTGACATGCTGGCCTGAATCTGCTGCTGATGTCGACGAATTATTCGAAAAACTTTGAAGTAGGCCACTGAAGTGACAATTACGCAAAACATCACAAGTGAAATAATTTCTATTCCACGGAGAAATATAGCTGACGGTAGCATCAGGAGTAACAATATTACAACTATAAAACTGGCGCGACGCACAGTAAACAAGGATCGACGACTCATGAGCAGCCATCGCTCAATGGACATAAATTTATTAGTGATGCAGTAAATTGACAAAGGTATGCGATACACCTATCGCTGATAGCTTTTGTTATCCGATAAGGCGTTGGTAGTTTAGTTTTGTAAATAGAATTGAACTGAGAATTTTCCAGCTTAATCACATCATTTACAATCCAAAATGGCTGAGCGATGAGTCCGGTGCCTAAGTCAGTGAAAGCCAATCCAGCTAGCAGAATATAGGTTGTTGTTCTGAGAGACAAGTTCCTCCAAATTGCCGTCAAAACTAAAGCATTTGCCACCACTGCCACCAGCGAAAATACAGCCGCTGCGATGGCAATTAAAACTAACACATGAACTTGATATATAGTAAAGTTGTCGTATTTTGTGTCATTGTCAAAGTTAAGAGGTGGTTGATAACGTAAAGTTGTATTGTTAGGCATGAGAACTTCGCTATGGAGGATGTGATTTTGGATTTTCTGTGGTAATTTCCTTAAAGATAGCTCTTCTAGATAAGCGGATAAGAAGGCTGTCACTGCAACTTTCTCTAAAGGAACTCCTCTACATACGTGAAATGGAAATTTATTTTTTTCTTTGCTGTTGAGTCGATAACGGAGTCTTCTTTCGTGATGTTTTAATATTAACCCGAACTCTCGGCTGATTGGATATGTGTACTGACTAAGGGAATTCAATTAACAAAAAGCCAGGGGATTATTGTTCACCATCATATTTGAAGCAGTACTTGTGAACAGTTTTATCTACATTGTGTTCGAAAGTTTAATGAAGAAAAGAAAACATTGAACTACAGTATTCTGCCTTTTGAATTTCAATAAACTGAAAATGTAAATGCAATTGAAACTAAATTTAAACCCAGCATTTGCTTACTTTTTTTTATTCATGGATTGAAAGCTTATGAGGTTATCCATGATTCAACGAGACATTTTCAATGGCTGGGAGTTTGTGATTAAAAACTTGGTGGCTCTATAAGGAACCTTTGATAAGTACCCAACTGTGCGAATAATCTAAGACATCCTGCAGTCTTGGATAAATTACTTTCCAGAAAGTAAATATAATTTTTAACCACCTGCTAGATTTGATGATGACAATTGTAGAATTATCGATAAATCCCAAAAGGTAACAATCTTAGCTTATAAACTACAATCAACTTTGACGGTGATTGAAATCTAGCCAACAAGGTTTTTGATGACGGAGATGGTGGAATAAAGGAACAAAATATTTGATTAAATCATACCTTTTATTAGCCTATTCCCCTTCGTCGTACTTGCGGCAGAAAGATATATAGTGTTCAATAGAAACCGGCCTATATTTCATAAAACAGATAATCAACGAAAGAGAAAGACATCTATTTTAAGAGATATAGAATATCTGAAAAACCAAAAGGTTAATAATCTTAGGTTATATAGACTACGATCAAATTTGACTGTGATTGAAATCTAACCAAGGAGGTTAAGTTTTTGATGACGGAGAAGGCGGCATGAAGGAATAAATATTTGATTAAAATATGCCGTTTGAATCCTTTTTTGGCTGCTGCGTAGGGTAGATAAACAGAGTTCAATAGAACGTCGCATTTTCATGAAACTCTTAATGTACAATTTTTTTATGGCTTCGTAAACTTAAACAGAAAATTAATTTCTTCATGGCACAAGATATAACAGGTATGCGAATGTTTTGACTAAATCTTCATGCTGTTCTTTCCTCATGTTGGTTAGTAATTAATACCGATCTCTTTTTTACAAGTTATATTGCGATTTTCTTTTTTTCCAAACAACAACAACAACAAAAAAGATAAGCATCGTTGACAAAGTCAAGGAATGCAGCAGTAACGCGTTAGGAACGGTCGGTAACCTAAGTAAATATTGCAGTCGTCCTTGGCAGAGTTAAACATAAGCGATAAATCGAAAGTGGAATGACACTAGAAATCTTTATC
The DNA here is from genome assembly GCA_963693305.1 of Meandrina meandrites. Classification (NCBI taxonomy): domain Eukaryota; kingdom Metazoa; phylum Cnidaria; class Anthozoa; order Scleractinia; family Meandrinidae; genus Meandrina; species Meandrina meandrites. The sequence continues at coordinate 45,554,293 of OY855903.1, forward strand.
GCGCAAGGTTCTGAATTCGTAACAGAGTCAACACATTTTTTTTTCAGTTGTGCCCTTTTGAGACGAAGCATGATCAACAACCACACCTTCTTCAAGAATGAATCAATGAGTGAGTACTCATCTCACACTAAAATCTTTGTCATCATAAATTGCGTACTCAACGCAGTTTTGATGTCCATAGTTATTATTGGCAACTCGCTAGTGATATTAGCAATATTGAAGACTCCGGTACTTCGTTCACCATCCATAACCTTGCTCTGCCGTTTAGCTGTAACAGACCTTCTTGATGGGCTTGTGGTACAACCACTTTACATTGCTAAAGAACTGATAGATGATGTTTTCCCTTTTTCAAATTTGTTGTTTTATGAAAAAAGCTCCCCTGCATAAGGTAAAGAAGGTTTGTAATAGAGTAGATATTTTATGTTGTCTTTCCAAGTTTAAGATTCACTATTCATTATTCATTAGATTCAGTATCGTGCTTTTTCTATTAACTTAATTATAATTTATAATGATAATAATTTATTAATTAACTTAAACATACTGAAATAAGTCAAGAAAGTTTTAAAAACTAATTAAATTAAAACCCAGTTGTAGTGCACGCTTTTTATTGAGGTTGTCCATGATCCAACACGTCATTTTCAATGGCAGCAAGTTTTTTATTAAAAAACTTCTAGGGCCCTTCTTTGGCATCATTTATATTCGTATAGTGATTGCAAAATTTCGCATTTTTTTTTTTACTTAATAGAGCTATCTGTAGCAAGGCTCAAAGCTGCAGGAAACGTCTAGTTTTGTCTCGCTATTTCCATAAATAAAACGAATTGAATCATGGATAAACCGGAAAGTAAAGTTATGTTCACCCAGAGTGATCGGAGAAACTTTACAATTTTAGTATTGTTTTTATCTATTTGTCCACACAGAGTATTTTTTAATCAGTTTTGTTACTTCATTTTGAATATCTTTCAATCTCCAGAAATAAGAAGAGGATTAAGGGAAGAAGACAAAAATACAAGAGTAACTGAAACGTCACAGACTTCCCAGTTACTTTCTCATTGTACGTAGTAAACATGAGCAACCCCATCGTGATAGCCATTGGCAAGTATTCTATATAAAAAATAAACAGAATGTAAAGGATTGAGAACACTGATTTCCTGTATTTATGAATGTTGATCGCTTGTGGAGCAAGATGGGCCGATTCGTTGGCGCGAATTTGCTTTTGATGACGACGAATTATTCTATAAAGCTTTGAAGTATGCCACTGAAGTGATTGAAAGGCAAAACAGTATAACTGACATATTAGTGAAATAAAATCCTAGGCTATTTTGGTTATTAAATTTATCAACAACTAAAGGAATTGGAAGCAAAAATCGTACCGCAATAATGCGATAGAGGCGACGCACTCTTATTGTTGATCGTTTAATGGAAATCAATGTGACGATCGTTGAATGGACGATCGTTGACTGGACATCAATGTGACGATCGTTGACTGGACATCAATGTGACGATCAATAGCGTCAAATACAAAAAGTAAGCGAAACAACCATTTGCTATAGCAATTGTAATCAAATAGAATGTTGGCCAGCTTTTTTGGTCCGTTGGGCTGATCAGAGGATCTACCAAGTAGATCAATGCGTTTGAAGCAAAACATGGCTCGGTAACTATTCCAGTAGAAAAGTCAGTGAAAGCCAATCCAGCGAGCACAATGTAAGATAGTGTTCTGAGAGACTGGTTCCTCCATATTGCTGCCAAAACCAAAGCATTTCCCACTACTGCCACTAGCGACAGAATAGCGATGGCAATCAAAGTTGGCAGCCCTTCTTCATAGAAATGAGAGATGTGGTTTTGTCTTTCTTAGTAAAGGTTAGACCTGTTGAAAGAAGGTTGATAAACAAAACACGTTGTGTTGTTCGGCATTGGTATCCTTTTTATTGATGGCAAATGAGCTTATGTTATCTTTACTCCACCAGGGAATTTATCGTTTTGGAAATACTCGTCTAGACAAGTGACAAGCTCTACTGTTGCGCCGATATCAAGAACTAATTTATTGTTCGTAACGCCGTTCAATAGCGCTGCGCACTAATGACGTCACAAATTTTGATCCCCCGGTGTGACTCAGACAAACAAATAGATATCCGTAAGATCAATGTATGGGAAAGCGGAGTTGACGAGCAATTCGGAGCCGTATAAAGCGATTGTTTTCACAACGTTTTGGCCAGTCCGGCTCAGAATTCCATAAAATATCTTAATTATACGCTGAGGAGAGCTAAAAGTGCTAAACAGAGCGGATGTCTACACATTCCCGCATTGAATTTGCACGTAGGCCCTGCTAAATTATACTCATAAGAAAAACAATATTTGTACGAGAAGTTCAGGAGATTCAAGCAGTCCTAAGAGGTTCATTTGTGCAACACAACAGAGCTGACCATGGTTCTCAAACTAAGCCGCACTAAGCTGTCATGCCGGGAAAAATTAAACAAAGAAGCGCTCCTGCTGCCTTGACCTGACTGAGGTCAATTTCGTTTCACAAGTTTAGGCGGCAAAGATCGAACCCGGGTATCTAAAGCTGCAGTCAGTTACAATTATGGGAATGAAAACAGCTTTATTAAAATCAAAGTCCTTTGAACCGCAACGGTTTACACTGTAACTGATTTTATCATTACAAAAGCGTCTGAATAGCGTAATATTTTCCCCTTCAATCTGTATCATTCGCCGCAACAGATGGCCCCTTGCGCTCGTGCCATCAAATTCGGGAATTTCTGGTAATCGATGTTTTTTTCAGGGCTTGAATAAAGCCAACATACATGCAGTACTATTTGTGAATCTTTTTCTCTGTATTCTCATAGTAAGTCGCTATCCTCCGCTAAAATTTCGTGGCATCAAGAGTAATGTTGTAGTGGAACGTGGGAACGTCATTGCCGGATCCTTGAATAGTTCATCAATTTTTTTTTTCTCGAAACCTTGAATCTGTTTACACTTAACAAAGCAATGTTTTTCATATCTACCATCATTCAAGTCTATCAAAAGTCTAGGTCACGAATATTTCCTTTCTCGACTTTTTTCCTTGTCTACAATACATCGCATTCAGGAATGAATACTTTTTGCCCGGCGAATTCTCCAACTCTTTTAGCGATTCCGGCCATTTGTCTGGGTATCTTGATTCTGTTTTGCACTCACCCCAACAGCAGCGTTTAGTGCCAACCATTTCTCCTATTTCTAGAACGATAAACCGAAGAATTGACTAAAATTCTCCCTTTTAGGTTCACAACCGCGGCTCCCGCTCATACATTTGCTTTATTTTGATCGCAGTGTTTGTTTGACTCTGTGCGGGAGGTGTCATGGGATCACACGCTGACAAATCTATTTTTAGTAATAGTGCACTTCGCTGTTAAAACTGGCAGATTTGCTATAAATACATGCTTTTTTTCATAAGGTTTGTTCAATATCCATTCTTGTGTACAAAGCATGTGTTTCATATTTCATATAATTGCATTTACCTTTCCATAGAAAACCTTATTATCAGAATGCTAACAATCAATACTGAAAGATAAACAAAGATATACTATTGAAAGAACCAACTTTGAAAGCACATCATCTGCTACAAAGATACATTAATTGTTTGCATTGTTTCTCTTCTGGGTTCTCAATTTTTACAGCGTAGTTTTAACACTTGCTGAGAGTCCGAGGAGTTCAATTTTCTTGAGCTGTCCTTTTTTACAATGTCTTTTTTTATTTTATTTCAGAATTCTGGTTATTATTTTTAAAAGATAAGGAAATAACTTTAGAAACAACATTTATTCTCGTTTAACTGCAAGAAAAGGATATATTTTCTTTAAAGGTAGTGGGCAGCTCTCTTTCAATGATTTCGTACCTTTTATTTTGGTGAGGTACACTGTATTCTCGCCTGCATGGTTCTCAAATGGACTCGTTCTTAGGTGCAGTGCGCATATTTCCGCTCGCCTACGATGTAAAAATAGCAGATGCTAACGTGTGGAGCTAGAAATTTCAAATAAATTTGCAAAATGTTCCTTTCATCCCTTAACTTACTCCATTTTTTCAAATCTGTTTTGCAAAGTAACAACAGCTGCATAAATTTAAATAAAAGAAGCCAAACAAGTGGAAACATTGAAAACTGGACATTGGACACCCAAAGTTATACGGACACTGTTATACACACACGAGAAAATATTTCCTATCAAAAAACACAATAATCTTTTTTGACTGTTTCACCAAGAGGAGTATCCGTGAGCCGATCCGGTTAAAACTAACACCTCGAACCAGAATCTGACGATTCACTTGTTTTCCAGTTCAGAGGAAGAAGAAGAAAGAACTTCATTATCATCTCCTTATAATTTGTCGAGATTGTCACAAAAGATCAAACTGCTTTACACAACCACAAGAACCACGACGTAACTATAATTTATTATGTTGCCCTTTAATTAACAAATGTCATAAAGTTGTTAAATTAAACGCTCCTTAAAGAAACGGAAACAATCAGCAACCCTCTACATTGTAACATCGTCAGACCACATCGCCTGTTTAAGATATTGCAGTCTGTGGGTCCCAGCATGGGAATTAGTCCAGAAGAATTAAGATAATGGGCCAGCAATGGAGTATTGTCCAACTCAAGAAGCTGCGGGAAAAAAGACATCGAACATCATTTTGTTGTAAAATCACAATGATATGCTCAGTGCTTTGTAATCAGTAAATGTTATCCATTGAAATTAAGGGAAGTTTAAAAACTTGCTGCTTTCGTTGTTTACCAGTTTCTTGGTTTTGCCAGATTTAAATTATCAAAGCTGCTGCGCTAATGTCGGACCGTTTGAACGCACAGGTTAGGCCAGTAGTCCGTGATTTATGCCTTGACATCCACACAAGTATTCAGGCAAAAATCATTAATATAAAAAGGATGCAAACCCGTTGGTGTGTTTACCACTTTCTGAGCTAAAAAATACGTAAAGAAAACGAACAAATCCTTTTCCAAAAACATTGTGAGTAGGGGTAGCAGGTGAAAGCGCTTGCCTCCCACCAATGTGGCCCGGTTTCGACTCGGGCTCAGTGCCATGAGGGGTTTGAGCTTGTTTTGGTTCTCGCCTTGCTCCTAGGGTTTTTTTCCCGGTTCTCTAATTTTTCTCTCTACACAAAACCAACATTTTCAAATAGCAGTTGTACGAGGATAGGGCCCGCATAGGACCAGCTTTGGGGCTTCCTCTTAAAGATATTGACTTTTCATTTTTTTTATTTCTTGCACTGCCTAATTTAAAGTTTCCAATTTAAAACGAATGATTAAGGTTAATGGGAAGATCGAAAATAATATCACGTTTCCTGATGCTGACAAAAAGAAAATTAACGAGGTGCAAGCGATTAGCGCTGTTCTTGAAAATCCTGCCCAAAATCCGCGCTCAGCCAATCAGAATTGAGCAGTTTTCCTGTTCTTCCGATCAGGATCAAGTAATTTTACCCGGGGCAATTACCAAAATTAAGGGAAAATACCCTCTGTCTCGGTCAATGTCTCTGTGTTATAAGTAAGTTTAATGGAAAGCGATTTATTTATCTAAAGAAGAGAGTAAACCCCTAATATAATGTTGCAACAGTCGTTTTGATATCTTCGTGTCTGGTTAAAAGGGACAGTGTTACGGTGTTTTTCCGCAATTTTTAATAAAGCGGGACTAAAACCATGGCTAAGTACTATTGGTCATACAAGAAATGCACCTAGAGCATCAAGGGAAAAATATCAAGTAAAATATTGAAGGAAAGGGAAACTGTAAATAACTTTAAGCTACTTTTAAAAGGCGAAATGGCAAAACTTGAAAAGTTCTGCCTGAACTTTCCAAGTTCACAGCTTGAGTTCCTGTTGTTAGCATAATTATATCACTTCTTTTTTTCAGCTTCATTACACTGGCATTGTTATTTTTACGAAAATGGACCACTTCTTGTAGGTTTCCGTTTCTGTAAATGTGTTTTTGCACCCTTAAATCTTTGAAGTGATTCTGGTATTAACGCGCGTGTTTCTCGCATTTGGTTTAGTATGTAAGGTAGAATTCTACTAATAAGTGGTATTTTTCTCTTGTCTTGTAAAATCTGAAATTTAAACATTTTTTCAAACAATCTAATGTCAACTTGTCGCAGGAGTGAAATTGTTAGTAAGTTTTAAAAGAAAGTGATCCACTTCTTTCAAGAAATTAAACAGCACAATCCCGTTCTTTGTATTTTTTGATATTTGATTGTTTGCTTTCATCCTCTTACCTTTGGGTAACTCGCAAATATAAGCTCTCTTATGATAATTTGCAAGATCATTAAATAGACCTTGCAACCCCGAAGGACGATCTTTTGACATCACCGTGAAATCTCCGTCACCACTTGGCTGCGTAGGTTGCCATTTGGTGTTGATCGTCAGTGGTTTTCCATTTACCCATTGCCAGTTGCTTCCTGTCTTCTTCAAACCTATGTGCCATTCGTTCGGTTCGCAAATAGTGATCTTTTGAATTTCTGCATTTATAAACTGCCATTCTTCTTCTGTTTCTATGGAAACTAAGTCGCCTCCCTTACCCTGGCAGGTGTATCGGTTCTCAGACCATGTTTTTCCTGTTTCTGCAAACGTGTAGCAAGAGTCCTCAGAGCATTTATTGTCGCTTCCTATAGAGAAGAACAAAAGTGTATTTTAAAATTTTTAGAGGCTGTCTCCCTAAAATAAGTGTGGCTGGTTCAGATTCGAAAGGCCTTTTTGCCAAAGTTTTGACATTTTCACAAATGTTTGTTTGATTAATTTGGTCAAATTAATTTTTTTAAAAATTTAGGAATACTGAAAATGATGACTTTTTAAGCTTCTAGTAGTATATTCACTTTATCTCTTTGCATTATAGTGCAGTTTGGATTCTAAAAAAAAATAATGTCTAACGAAGATCGAGGCCTGAAAAAAATTGAATTTTAGTATATGAAGGCATGGAATTCCATTTTTCTTTCAACTAAACGCTCTGGCCTTGAAGAAAACTTGTGCTTTCGGTAACTTTGCTCTCTTTCCCGAAACGTAAGCAGAATTTTGCTTTGTTAGAGGATGATTTCCTTGGGAGAAATTAAGCTAAAATTAAACTATGATTTATACCTTGTTGTTCTGTAAATAAACAAATTGTTAAGATCCTGATATCCTCTCTATTCACTCGTTTGTAATACTATTTCGCCTCCTCTTTCGAAGACTCGCTCGTTGGTGATGTTTTTAATTAAAAGAAGTGGATAAAACTATTATCAGGCTCTTAACATGTATTAATCTATACAGTCAATTCTCGGCTTGCGGACACCCCGTTATTACAGATTCAGATTCCCATCTATAGAGGTTTGACTGAAAATGACACCCGGTATCAGGGGACTCTCGCTATTCCGGACACAAAACGACGTCCAGAAGGTGGTCGCTATAACGAGAGTTGACTGTATTTACATTTCCTCTTCAAAACTAGGTCGCTTTAATAGGAATTAAGATTTATCTTTACACTTGCGCTTACTTATCTCAAAATTTCCACACTTGTACATTCCACTTGGGGGTTGACAAAGTGTGCCGGCCTCACTGACAATCACTGCCATTCCCTCGAGCTGGTGCACCTCTATGTGGCAGTGCAGAAACCAGAAGCCAGGATTATCAGATAGGAAATTTATGACGACGTATCCCCCAGCCGGGACCATAACTGTGTCCTTTCTGACCGTTTTGCTGTCAATTTGAAATTTCCTTGGCTCTGTCCGCCACCTTGGTCTGGTACATCTTTGCGTGTCACAACTCTCTTTATTACAATTGACATCTTCACAGTATATGTCAGTACTGTGGCTCTGTACGAAACCAGTTTGCTGGTCATATTCTGGATATCCAACATAAAGAACGTGAAATGAGTGGCCATGAAGATGAATGGGATGAGCATTGTTGAAAGCACCAATTGCTGTAAGCACCAGTTGAACAGTTTCCCCTTGTGGAATGTCTATCATATGAACACATGAGCACTCCTCAGTGGATGGATTGCAGTCGGAATTAAGATCACACTTTACATCATTTGCTAGGAAATCTTCATATTGGGTTTGCGGAGGAGAAGAGGGGAAAATGAAATTGCGTCCATTGACTGAACTTGTTTGAGAGTCACCCTCAAAATTGAAGTTGATGAAATGTCTGCAGTCTTTGCATTCCTCCGGGTCCTTAGCGTATGCTTTCGGAAGCTCGTGATCTGGAGTTGGTTGAAGTAAGCGTAGACTCTGAACATTAAAACAAATAATATTATATGAAAGATGGAAGTTCTCGAACGGGCAGTTTACTGCTATACATGGGTATATGCTGCCACTGCATTGTCTGGGGGTAGACGCATTTTTGATTTCTTGATAGTCACTTGACGGTACATTAAAATCCGGATCATCGGAATCCGAATTTTGTTTGTAATGCAAAATAGCCTCTGCGACATGCCCCAGTGAATTGTAAGGTGGCTCTGTCCCTCCGCTCTCAATCTCCAGAGTCTCTGCGCGTATCCAGTAATTGTTTAGGCTCGGTGTAGTTGAGGTATGAAGAAGGAAGTCATACCTTTCCCCTGAGTGGATGATGATATAATCAACGTCTTCGATAGGCTTAATCCAGTATCCGTCAGTGGCCACCACAGTTAGCTTATGGCCATCAATGGAAAATCTATAAGCATACAGTCCTTGAGCTCCTACAAGTCGAAAGCGATATGTTTCTCCGGCCTGAACAGTAAATATACTAAGTCTTGTTTTGATGTATGGAACACCAGCGTGTCTGCCTTTCCCATTTATGATTCCGGAATAGTAGGGAACAGGTCCAACCTCTCCTTCATCAAAACTACGAGTAGAGTTATACCGTTGATCATCCAGAGTAGGCACTTCGCCCAGCACTTTGTTTGGATAAAAACCAAGGCCAGCGTTGATCTGCGTGAAGAGGTCTAAGGATGGCTCATGTTGCCAGTCTAGAAGAGTTAAGGTGTGCTTATCTGGACGATCTTCAAAGACACCATGTTTTTTTAGGTCAGTTTTAATTGAGGCCATTCTTTGAGGTGTTTCTTTAACTATGAGTGCACCAAAAAAGCCATCTGTTCTTTGAGCGCCACTGTGAGAATGGTACCAAAATGTTCCAGCAGGATAAGCAGTGTATCTGTATGAAAAACTTGACGCAGGCCCTATTTGGCACTGTGTCAATTGTCCTACACCGTCCATCCAAGGCGTTCCTCTCTGGTGCATCCCATGCCAGTGGATTGAAATACCCTCAGTGGTGAGATTGTTGTGAACATGAATAATAACTTCTTGCCCTTCGTGAACTATCAAGGTAGGCCCAGGAATCAGCCCATTGACTGCTATTGCCAGACGGTACGTTTTTCCATCTACAAATTGGGGATCAGTGCATTCAGGAGTGTCCAGTGCGCCACATTTTCTATCTCCTTGAAGTGGCTTAGGTGTCCCACTCTCGTCGAGATAAAAAATTACTCCCTGGGTTCCTCGCATCACAATTCCTCTGCCTGCATCCTGTGACAACTTTTGATAGCTGGTGAAGGTTCGAATCTCGTCAATTTCAAGGTTAAATATGCAAACGTCTGCATTTGCATTGCATTCACAACTTGGATTGCCGTGTACACAAAGGGGGGATTCCTCCCTTAGCCATGTTAGTACGATGTCTTTTGCATCGTAACGATACTTTTTCTTTTTGTTTCCATCAAGCCACTTCTCAAGGTGTGGATCTCCTGTCAGAGGCTCGTATTTCTCGTCGCCAGTTTTAGCAGCAGTGGAAATGGATGCTATGTACCAACCATCATCTCCATCATTTTGCGCTTGCAGGTGAATTTCTTTTATGTCTGATATCGACACACACCGTTCAGTTTGAAACCGGCTTGCAAAATGTAATTCACGACTATATAGACGGTTCATCTCCATAGGTCCTTCAAGTTCAGCACCTAGTTTTTTCCCATTTGATAAAATAATAACTATCAAGTGATTCTTTTTGTCTCTTTGTCGTGAGAACCCAGCTTCCTGCTCGTTCCCCGTCATTGCATCTACACGTACATAAGTGACACACAATGATGTCATGGTTTTGGAAAGGCGGTGCTTTGTTGCGTCGTATGGGAATTCGTCATTAAGGCTCACCCACATGCTGAAGTGTCGATCAGCAGTCAGTTTAGTATACATTTTATTCAATCCTGCGGTGTAGGTGTCGATCGATGCTATGTACCATCCATAATACCCATTAGGTGCAGCTTCTAGATAAACCTCCTTGATATCTTTTCGAGTACAGACGAGGGGCTGTCGAAAATCGCTGTTGGCATTCAGTTCTATTCTGTAGTGTGTATTTGGATGTTTTTCATGTTTTAGCTCTGCAAAATACTTTCTGTTGTCATGCAGAACGATCACTAGAAGTGGATAGGCACCGTACTGAGGCTTTTGACTTCCACCATAAACATTGCCCGTCCATGCTTCGACCATGACATAAGCGATGGATGCTATGTAGATAATTCAATCAATCAATCAATCAATCAATCAATCAATCAATCAATCAATCAATCAATCAATCAATCAATCAATCAATCAATCAATCGTTTGATCGATCGATCGATCGATCGATCGATCAATCAATAAAATAAATAAACAACATCTTTGTGATTGGTCAGCATGACAAATGCCAATATATGGTCTAACACGCGTTTGTATGTGGAGATCAGTGTGGAAAATCATTTCTCTATCTTCCAACGACTTAAGTTTCTCAGAAAAGGATCAGGCCTGTTAAATGAATTTTTCTTAAGTGGTTCTGGACAATTTCTCCGTTAACAAGAGGCTAACGTCAGCTTTAGAAAAACGTGCAGAAATTCGATATGCTCTTCATTCAGCAAGAAGCTATAACAATAGCCTTTACTTTGGCCAGTTTTTTTTTTCAGGGTCACGTGCAGTTGAAACTCGGAGATTGAGAATCCACGATTTTGAAAGACTTGACCCAAATGTGAAAGGCGAATTAGCTTTAATTTCATAATAAAACGGTTTAGATATTTTAAAGTGGTACTATAGTCTAATTTTGCACGTTGATATCAACATAAGATTTAAAGTGCACTTTACCGTTTTCAAATAACTCTATTAGTTCCTACGATATTTAAGTTAAAATAATGGTAAAATATGCAAATTAGGAGACTGACGACGTCATCTACTCAAGTAAATTTGGCATTGAATATATGAATGAAGCTACATCAATCAATTTACGGCAGAAACCATTGAAACTTTGCACATTCATAGTTCCAAAGGTTACATTTAAGGGGTAACACCCTGAAGAAGGAAGGCCGTGCCTTCCGAAATATTGGAAATATAGATAGTTCCCAACTGTTCAATCAACCTTGCTTTTCTTCGTGTAATATTTAGACGTAGTTTATTTATTTGACGAACACTTAGCTATGAGAGGTACGCCCATAGACTTGAAAAGTCTATTTCACAGGAACGTCAAGAAAAACATCTAGTCGAAAGGAAACATAAACCTGACGTTTTATTTCTATCGACGATGTAGAGATAAGAAAACATTTAAGTTAATCTTTTAGTTTAAAAAAATGTCATTTGTTTAACGATTTAAACAAAAAAAAACTATCCGAAAGAAAATATAGAACTGAACGTCTTATTGCAGCGAAGTGTAATCTGAAGATGTTTGTGGCTAAGTGAAAACTGTAATTTTTAAATTTTTAAATACTACACCAAATGCGTGTTACTTAGAACAAATTGTGGGAGAAAGGAAGTGTGATGATCCTTGTGTAAGTGGTATAAATATCGAGTTGTAAGCAGTGTACGTATGGTTCTTAGTTCTAAATGTAAATGAAGAAGTATAGCAGGAAGGCGAAAATTTTCGTCTGTCCTTCCGTCCTTCCTTACATCCTTCCATCAGACCAAAGCCTTTTTGCGTAATTCCGCTGACCAGCGAATGAGCCAAGAAACAGGTAGTAGAAATGCATTTTGCCTTACAAACAAACCTGGTGGCTTTTGGCTTAGAATATCCAACTGCGAAACAGAGGGCATTCAGAAACTCAAAAGCGATGAATATATCTTGGCAATAGTGCTGTAAGATCGATTTGCTGACGAGTTTATTAGTCAACGCCTTAAAAAAACACCAGCCCCCTACCTCAGGCTAAACAGAGGTACATTCTTCCATGGCTTCGTCCTTAGATTTTTTTCTTGTATTTCCCGAGGCTACATGTTCAACTTTTTTTCAGTGTTTTGCTGTCAGAAATGCGATCGGAACGACAAAATCTTTCTAGTCGTGCGACCGCACTCAACAGGTCACAAATAACCTCTGATTAAATGTCCTGAATTATCTGTAGCTCACAGAATAGGGATTGAGGCTTCAATGTATAATACAGGTTATTTTATTGCACCGTACTTTATTTTATTTAGGAGTTTTGGTTCTCACTGCAGCTATGCTAAACATACTTGCGAATAATCTAGTACTCACTTTGATCATCGTTCTTGAAATCCTCTTTGGGGAGTTCTCTTGAATAGTTCAAAATTTCATTGCCCACGTCTAAAGAGAAAAGGTAAATTGATAAGAAAGCAGGAAAGGCTACTTTGGGGAATCCGATTTATTGCTATTGCTAATTACTACTTGGGAAAAGTTTAATCATCATGTATCGCTTGTCGAATTCAGCGAAATAAATTGATAGCTGGTAATTGCGATACGTCAGTCACTATAACTGCCAAGATTTAACGAATTGAGTTTCCTCCTTTGTAAATGTGAAATTCATTTCTTTGTCTCTGAAAACGAGAATAACAACTGAAGTCTCCCCTCCGCAACATCTTCGAGTAACTGATGACGAAGAGAATCTAAATTCGTCGTCAGGCCCATTGATTTTTTTCTCTGTTACCGACCGGTACTGGATCAGGTAGATAAGGTAGATAACTAAAGTGCAGGCATATTGTTTGGACATCTCCTTCACTCGGACGAGAAATTGATAGAGTTTGTTTTCTTGAAACCAGTTGGTGAGACTGCGAGGACACCCTTTCAGTCCATTAGGTCCTTAATGGCAGCCTTTTGTTCCGGTTAACTGAACGAGAAATAAATTTCTCAAACTCATTAATAATTCATTAAGTTAACTTCCAATCACGAGATGTATACCACATCACGTGCATGCATTTGGATACCCAATGAAAAACAGTATACCAGTGAGAGTGGTATATACCACTAAATTATGCACATCGACAATACACCTGACAACTTGCACAAAATCAATGAATATTTTTTCCGAACTACCCTTGAAATTTTTTAACAACACAACTTATGAAAGCGGAAATAGTGCTAACAACAATTTCTTAAATACAGATAGCGTCGGATACAAAATACTATTACGTAAATTGGTTTTGGTGGATATAACTCTTCCTTCCTTTTGCTCTACTTAAATGACAAATTTGCCTTGCCAACAATTCAGAGAGTCAGGCGAAGAAGCAGGTTTTGCCTACTGCTCAAAAGAAATTGTCCGACAAGTACCCACACTCCTTGATCGAATGGGAAAAGGTTTACTCATTATCCTTCCGCTCAACCTTGGAATCCAAATTAAGAGAATTTCAGTACAAAATTTTGAATTGTATAGTTTTCACAAATGAGAAACGTTTTCGTTTTGGCATTACACAATCACCATTATGTACTTTCTGCCAAAAAGAGAACGAATCCATCGAGCACTTACTTTTTTCCTGCAAGGAAACTTCCGAATTTTGGAAGCATGTCTTGTCCTGGCTCCGGGACAATAACATTTATGTTGGGGAATTAAAGGAAGCTGATGTTATCTTCAGAAAATTCGACGTTCAGGATGATTTCACCCTTATAAACCACATTCTCTTGTTTGGTAAATACTATATTTATTCTCGGAAATGCCAGAATGCTAAACCCTCTTTAAAAGGTTTTATCCCCAAAACAAAGCGAGTTTATCGGATTGAGCTCTATATTTCCAGGAAAAGAGATAAATTAGCTTTTCATTTAAAAAAATGGGAGAAGTCAATTAGAGATATTCCAACTAATAAAAGTACCAATATTGTACATATCTATCAATAATTTATATTAGGTCTTTCCTTAAGAAGCCTTTTTTCAGTGTATGTAATTTGTTTTTTGTTTTTAATTGTGTACATGTAAGCTTTGTAAATCATCAATAAAAAATAATAATAATAATAATAAAAAAAACAATTCGAGAGTCGAACGCTTCGAAGCCTAATGCAAATTGTTATCTCTAAACGGGCCTCGAAAAGAATGAAAAATTTTCTCCACCCGAGTTCTTCGCCATTGTTTAAAAACGTTAACGGGTATTTGCTTTTATACCTTGTTGACGGGGAATACGGCATTCTTGACTTAATTATCTTCCTCGTAAACCTTTTTCGGTTCTTAAACCACGCCGCTCCTTCCTCGCTCATGGCTGGGACGCTAATGAATCATGCATGCAATCGTGTTCTTACAAAAAAGGGCAAAAATTTGACACTGCATAATTTCCCATCGTTTCATTTGACAAAACATGTCACTGCATAATTTCCTATTGTTATACATCCGCAGTTTCTCTTGCTCTAAAGACGATTCCCATTGGCTGATTCATAATCACGTGGCCTTGCGTAAATTTTAATTTATCTTGATTGGGATACATTTTCATCAAATGTATCCCAATCGGGATACATTGACCTGAACGTTATCAATGGCCAGAAAAAGCACGTGATCAAAACGTGACCAAGACCGGTGGCGTGATTGTGGCGTGATGTTGGCGATTCCAGGAAATTTGTCGTTAGTTCTTCGAAAGTTCGTGAAACACAGTGGAAAAGTTTGCGGCTAAAACCGGCGGTTTCTACTTTTTATTCGAAAAATGAAGTCAAAAAACTTTAAGAGCAGAACGATTTCGAAAATGCCTGGAAAGTAAGTCGGTTCTTTGCTTTCTCTTGTCCGTAGTATACGATGTGTTTTTACATTTGCAGTATTTTATAGAAGAAATAAAGTCGTGCTCAGGCGTGCTGTTGTTAACGGAAAATTTTTTTCGTTCGTTTGTTTAATTTGTTCATCCTTTGGATGTAGAACAAAGCACTTAATGTCTGGTCCCTCGGGAAACTAGTTAGTTTTGTTTTCCTTCGATTCTCGATGTTTCCCTCGACTTCGTCTCGGGAAACATCGAGACTCTCGGGAAAACAAAACTAACTGTTTCTCTCGGGACTAGACATCAAGTGTATATTGTTGCATTTGACAAGTTATTTCCAAAACTCGAGCTCGTGTTTCATCGGGGTATCCAAACACCTCGCAACAATAAAAGCACTCGGCCTGCGGCCTCGTGCTTTCATTTGTTTCTCGGTGTTTGGATACCCCGATGAAACACTCGCCCTCGTTTTGGAAATAGAACATACTAACCTGCAATATCACTTTCGAAGTTTCCTTCCTTCCTCTATGTTTGATCCTAGCGTTGACCGGAAGTTTATGGTGCACATTCCAGCCAAAAATCTATATTACCCTTGATTAACTGCCTATTGACCGATCAAAACGCTCCATTGAGCCCCGCTAGTGGACGAACGGGCTACCGGAAAAAAATTCTGCGCTCAGTGGCAGGCGTTGTTTTATCAATATTCCCAGCAACGTATGTTGGGTATTTGGCAATGACAATAAGTTCTAATCTCTTGATTATTTTAAAGCATTAAACCACCAAGGAAACATTCATGCAAAAATTAGCTATAGTTACAATTGTTAGGGTAAAACTCCTGGGGTTATTTCAAAACATTCTTGGTGGGGGTGTGAAGCTTGAACGTTGAGACATATTTAAGACCGCAGCCAAGAACCAACACCCTATTTCAGACCTCTTAGATGTCTAAAATTATTACACCTGTACACGACTGTAATAAAATACCTCAGCTAGCCAGAGGTAAGGGCTAAAACTAGGCGATTGACAATATGTTATGCATATCAGATGTGCTCTTCTTTCGGTTCTGTGAAATCATGGGGTTGGGAATGCTGTTATTACCTCTCGGCAAAATGCGATGGAATGATGATGACTCCTTTCCTGACTTTGTCTGAAAAAATAAAAAAAATAATAATAATTATTATAAAAACAATATATAATTATAATAAAAACCTTCCCAAAATCCTCTGCAGCTGAAAGATCGTCAAGGCCAAGTAACTTGGTCAGTTTGAAGCCAGCACGAGTACAACGTCGTAAAGAAATAACTCTTAACAATAACCACTTCTTGTATAAGACGTAGGGCGATGACGTCATTAGTCACGTGACATTGCTCTCAAGTTCGTTTTTGCTCACTGTGACAAAGATATTTTGTTACTGAAAAAGCAGTCATTGCAGTTTGAAGCACATTGGCGTGAGGAATTTTAGACTGCCCGGGTACCGAACAAAATATAAATATTAAGGGAGCTATGTACAATTTTCAAAAAGTGGGAGTCTGGGTACAAGTGCGTATCGGGCGTTGCATTAAATGTGAGGAAACAACAAATTACATGTTGGTAGATATTTATATGTTAAGTACATTTTTATCACTTTTATTGTTATGACATCATCAGTCACGTGACCAAAAGGGACAGCATTTTCTAATTCGCTTGAAAACTTTACTAGGATCTCTCTCTTAGAATTTTTTAAGCGAAGTTGTAGCTTTTTAAAGAGTGTTTTTAAAAATGGCCATTATTACTTTTTCCAAAAAACGTACGGCAGTAAAAAATACAATTGAAAAGTTTGTTGGCTTCCTACTCAACGACCAGTTGTGGTAGGAATAAAAGAACAGTTTGCTAATGGCAGGAGTGCATGCTCTTTATGATGGCGTTGTCAGTTTCTTCTCATTTCAATTGCTTTTGGCGAGGATGGATTTAATTTCTTTCAGACGAAAGGAGTGCGCCTGGGGAGAAGTTAAGTAGCTGCCCCTCCCCTCCCCCCTGCTAGGGGTCTCCCCAGCGGATTCCCCGTGGTCCGTATTGCGGGCTCACGACAGGAGCATTTTAAAAATGGCGACAAGAAAACGACAAATGAAAGCAAGGGACCGCGGACGAAAATGCTGCTGGTGTACGTAGGAGCTACTGACAGCTCGAGTGATTTTGAGATATAGAGGACAATTTTGTGATTTTTTTTCCTTCTTGACGCGATCAAAATGAGTCCCCAAACGTAGGGTATACCTCCTTTATTTGTATTCCCGATAAAAAAGAACATGGGATGAGTAGAAACGTGCGAAAACGTGGATAACAGAAACTTACATGGACCTGAGGTAAGCGTTTCTCATTGTACAATGATTTCTTTTAGCGGAGCTCCAGCGCGCGAAACGCGCCAGCGGAGCACCATGGGTAAGACATTTTGGTAAACCATCAAGACGAGAAAATTTGGTACTCACGTGACCGTACGAGCGTCCGTCCGTCCGTACAGACTCTGGGGGAGGGGGAGGGGAGTCGCAGAACAATTGCCGCCTTGGTTAATCTGAAATCTTTGATATCGAACTTCCATGTTATGATCAATTGACAGGTGTCAAAACAAGGTATCCGCTGACCAGTATCACATGACCATATCGCGGGCTCAGGCGTAGAACTAATCGAGGTAACGTCTTTTTTGGAATTGATCGCGGGCTCAAGTACTCATTTTTTCGACTATTTTGCTTGGTACTAGGAAAATGGTAAGAATTGGGGACATTGGGTTGGCACTCTCTGGCCCACATTTTTGTATACTCTCAAGGGACTGTTTTAATTTGTCAAGGGAATACTTTTTGCTGTGGGCAATAAAAACGTCACTGGCTAGGAATGCGTCAGCAGTTCTCGATCCCAAAGTGTTATTTTCACGCGTCGCTCGTCATTTAGCCTGTCTAGCCTTTTGCAAACTACAGGTAGGTATTTTTCAAAGATCTGTGCTATTCATCGATTGAATCGCTTAGTTTTACATGCTTAAAAGCTGCTGCGAATCTTCATTGTCAGAGGATATTGGCCAATGCTATTTCTATTGTTACAAGCCTATTGTTTGTCGTCTTCATTGAAAGAAGTATTTTTAGCTCGTCACGCAATCTTTTGTTTTGACCACAATTCACGGACTTGATCACGACTTAATGCAGCTTCTCAAGACTTCAGACAGGAAAATGGTAATGTACAATATTGCTTCGAACTTAAATGGAATTTTTAGAAGGATCGGTAAAGCCACTTAGTGAAAAATTGACTGCAAAAAGCCGTCGGGCTAAAATTAAACTTACGCTTTAGCGTGAATAATGCAGGATCTCACGGCTTCAAAAATATGCAGAATTTTGAAGCTTTGATACATTAGTAGCTACATCTTGAAATGAGAATTAATCTAAAACAAAACTTCCTTCAAGTTTCTTTCATTTGCCCAGTTTACGTTTGGGATTTTAGGCTTCTGAAGCGAATGATTTGAAAAGCGCATGGTGACATCTGATATGCAGCGTGCGGCCGACTTACCATCGCGTTGTTGTTTATTTAATAATTGTGTTCAGTTTACGACCTTTTACATGCAAAGATTTACTACAGTACGTCGGAAAATGCAAACAAGTATTTTTTTGTTATTAGTTATAGTGATGGATAGCATAAAAAGCAATCTGAGTGTTAATTTTGTGGAAGGAATTCACGGCACCATGATTCGCAAATTATTATCCCCAATTACCGCTTTTCTGTACCAAGATAATACCACTGGTGGTTAAATAAATGTCAGTAACAGTTGTACAGAATGAAAACCTACCTTTCACCAGAGTGTTTTGAACTAGTATTATATTTTGTAGAAAGAGTTCGTGTTTTTGCGAGTTGTTAAAATGACGCGCGGAGTTGAAGAAATTGTTTTCACCGTCTTCAAGTGTGGTTTCGGATCTATTTATCAAGGTTGATAATTAACATTTGAAATCACGAATTGGTCTTTCAGCGTGTCTAGTTGTAATAAACGTTTACTTCAGAAAGGAATTATTTGTCTGAATTTAGTACGCATATGGTATATTTTTTCCAGTCGCACGTTTGTGTTAAATGCCGTAAAAGAGCCTTCTGGAATGTGAGTCAATGGGTTAATGTTTCGCAAATCGCTTTCAATACCAACATTTCCCCAACGCATACTCCATGCAAAATAGTCCAATCTCGAAGAGATCTTTGATTTTTTCTAAGCGTTATAATTTTATCATCGCGTAAATTCAGATTTAAATAAAGGGCGAGGTAAATAACCGACAAGCTCTGCTTTTAGGCTTGGCTAAATCTACTTTGGAAATAATTAATTTAGTTTTTTCTCATGTTAAATAAATGGTCTGGACATTTCATTTCAACTTAAACGAAGCGATTGCACGAAAAGGCGGCAAATCTTTGGTACGCTGTTCACCTTTAAAGCTTAATGAAAGACGTGAAGAAAGCTGCTGGCGAACATCGATCTTCGTGAATATTTCTCGCTTTATTTACTCATCTACATCATGGAAACATATGCCAAATGATTAAGAACAAGCTCTTTACGGGAAGATCCGAAATGATTGCCGATTTGAACATGATATATTTGATAACAAGCCAAAAAGAGCGCGATGTCCAGGGTTCGACCCGCGCTGAGCAAAGCTGAATATCACTGAATTGAGCTCAAACAAAAGTGATTTCAGAGCCGATCGAGTTCGCTAAAGTGAAGGATAAAAGACTATTAAAGGCTAAACCGATGGAAAGAAAGAAATTGATGTTGGCTGATAATTCATATAATGTATCTGTCGGTGGTGTTGGACTAAGCCTGCAACGAAACTGTGATGTGATGTTCATTATTGGATTTTGAAAACAAATTATTTAGCTTCACGGATCAAAATCACGATTTGGGCTCGCTTGCATTTGTTGTTTCTCTTATCACTGCTTTATCAGTGTGTTGAATTCGCCGGTTTCGTTGCGAGTTACCTGTGCTTGACTGAGAGGGTTCAGACTTAACCTACCGCATATTTTCTTACCAGAAAAGAAGAAAATTCATTCATTTCTCTACATAAAATTCTCTTAGGTATTTAGCAACGCGTACGATAAAACAGAATTAGTAAATCATGCAACCAAACCGCAACGAAAAGAAGACGGTTCAAAACAGTCAAAACAGCATTGTAAGGTTACTCTAAGTTAGCATGCACCACATTCCAAATCGCAAACTGCCACAATTCTTACCCAAAAACTGCTTTTAAGTGACTTACATAACAGGCACCATCAATTTGCAGAGATTGTTTTGCTGCCTTGATTTTCTCAGTTTGCCGTGGCGTGAGTTTATTTAGTTTACTGTGTTTAGCAGCAACTTCACTTTGTTCTTCTCTACGTACTTTGTTTTTGCCTCGAGTTCATTTTCTTGCCCTGACAATTTTTTTAGTAATCAATACAAGGTTTAATATAACAGTGTTTAATATAAGTCTCTAAGGATTTGTTTTATACATTTTTATTCAAATAACGTTTTCTTATTCATTTTGACTTGAAAATGACGTTGAGTAAACGTCGAAACGTTGTCGCTTTTTAGAGTTTTTTAGAGTTTTTAGAGTTTTTAACCGTGATGGTTGTAACTTTTGTCTTATCGCAGTGTTTTATAGATAAATTATTGACAAAGCCTATTCTTTTACGTAAGGTCAAGGTTCTTTTTACATTGAGTAACTCATAGAGGTCCTGGAGGTGTGTGACCAACACGCCCCTTTTAAAGATGTTAAAGTTAGGAGCACTTCTCTTCCATGGATTACAAACAACATCCGACTCAAGATTAACGTAAGATATAAACTATTTAAGTCGGCTATAAGCACTAGATGCCCACTTAAATGGAGTGAATACAAGAAGATCCGAAATGAAATCACCACAGACCTTCGACAAGCCAAAGCTAACTACTTCAAGGAATTATTTGATGAAATAAAGACTACCAAACCATACTGGAATCTGGTACGAAAAGCCACCACACCAACGCAACAGGCTGTTATTGGCCAGTTGAAAATTGAGAGTGAACAATTTGTTATAAAGGACGATGAAAAAGCTTGTTTGATGAACAATTACTTTGCCACAGTTGGTGAGAAATTAGAGCTAGATCTCCCGACTTTGAATACACAACCCTTGCCCTCGGATCTGCAACCAATATGCGCACCGCCACTTTCTGAAGTAAAGCTGTCGGAAGACAGCGTCCTACAACAAATACATCATCTTAAACCTAACAAAGCTACCGGTCCTGATTGTATTTCTCCAAAACTTCTGAAATTAGGCAACCAGGCTTTGAGTACACATCTTACAAGCCTTTTTAGATGGAGCATTGACCATGAAATTGTATATGAGAGTTGGAAACAAGCTAGAGTGTCCCCTATTTTCAAAAAGGATGACAGTACCAATCCAGGCAATTATCGACCGATTTCTCTACTCTCTGTTCCTAGTAAGCTGCTAGAAGCTGAAATTAATGAGACCATTATTAATCATGTAACGAAAAATAACTTAATAACTTCTAACCAATGGGCCTACAGAAAGGCTCACTCTACTGAACTACTATTGATTCACTTGACAGAGAAGTGGAGGTGCGTAATGTGAAGTATCGTTTTCGTGAAAGTCGCATTATTATTAGAGTTATGGCGTAATAAACACTCCTATTTACAGACTTTCATCAGTAGCGTTTCCTTTTTTCGTGTTAACGGTAAAAGCATACGCATCTCTGATTCGTAAGAGAAATCAGAACTTTACCCTGTTTCCGTGGAGTTTTAGGGATTATAACTTCTAACGCGCGGTTTAGGACTGGCACTAGTTTCGCACGCGCAATGATATATTTTTCAAAGCAGGTGTACCCCCAAATAAAATTCATCATTTAGCGTATACAAAAAGCTTCAAAATCGCTTGCTTCAAAATACAGGCTTCAGCCATTCCTTAGCAACTGCTCTGGATCTGTAGTTAAGAGTCTCCCCCTTAAATCTGGAGATACGTTTATGTATGCTGATGACACTACAGTTTTTTGCATCACCTCGTCACAAGACGCAGCATGTAGCTTACTAAACTGTGTCCTAAAAGAACTTTTCACTTGGTGTGTTATCAACCGCCTAACTCCACATCCCAGCAAATGCGAGGCCATGATTCTCTCTAAAGCTAGTCTCATAAGACCGCTGCCTGCCATCTAGATTGGCGAGTCTGTTATAGATTACAAGACGAAAACTGGGTGTCACCTTGGATCAAAACTTGAGTTGGATACCTCATCTGCAAGAAGTTATTAAAAGTTTGGCAAACAAAATAAGTCTTTTGAAGAAGTCCCAGTTTCTGTCCAGGCACGTGTGTGAATCTTTTTATCTAAAAGTTATTCGACCATCCATAAAGTACGCAATGCCAGTCTGGGGTGGAGTAATTCAAACGGAGTTGTTTAAAGCATTAGAAAGACAACAGTGCCGTGTTGCTAGGATCATTTTTGGTTTTTCTTCAGACAAGTCTACGACAGAAGTCTTATCTTCCACCAAGTGGAATTCATTAACTCATATATACAAACTCTCCTTGATTAAACTTCTCTACAAAGGATACATCGGCGCACTCCCACATGCCCTCGTTGAACAATTAATAAATTACAACACCAGATCAGCTTGCAGACTAAGACGCGGGCTTATAGCACCGAGTTTCACATCGAAATATATGCAGAACTCTATTGCATACAGAGGGGCCGTCCTCTGGAATGCAATAGGACGGTCTCATCCATCGTTAATTGATCGTCTCGAACACCTTGACATCAAATTTTTTCTGAAAAACGTGGCGAATTCTTACACTTTTGGGGATTTTAACTTCAACGTTTTAGCGCCACAAACAATCAACAATAGGTTTAAGGATTTTACATATTTTTAAATTTTATTGTCACTCATTCGAATTCATAATAATTTTATAATTTTTAAGACGTAGATAGTAGGCCTTTTTAGAACGATTTTTAACATTTTTATTTTTTTTCTTTCATTTTAATTTTATACACGACCCCACAAGCTTGTAGCTTTTACCTTTCATCGTGTATAAATAAAGGTTGTATGTATGTATGTATGTATGTATGTATGTATGTATGTATGTATGTATGTATGTATGTATGTATGTATGTATGTATGTATGTATGTATGTATGTATGTATGTATGTATGTATGTATGTATGTATGTATGTAGCGTACAGGAAACGTTGTAAAAAGTTTTACTAAGATTTGTTTTGCACCTAAGTGAGTACGTGAGGGACCCAATAAAGTGCACTTGTCAATTTCAATTTTAGAACCTGTCACTACAGGCAGGAAAATTCAGACGGATGAACCACGAACTATATTGACGTCGCTTTCGTCAACAAAATCATGAGAGGATTTTATGATATTAAGTTTAACCATGAGCGATTAAAATTTACTTTGTACCTGTATGGGCCACTGTATAAGCTTAGAAATATAATGTGACTTCTTAATTGGTAACACTGTAATTAACTCGAGCAAAAAAAATAAATAAATGGGAGCTCCGCTTTTAAGCCTGCCTAAATGAGGGGGGTGAATAGGGGTACGCAAATCCGCCGACCCGTGCTATTTTTTGGCCAAATCCGTCAATCCGCCCCTGTTTTTGTTCAAATCCGAATCTGCACTATTTGAAAGCTTTGAGAGGTATAGTTTTACTGCAACGGACGGTAGATGTTGTTTTTTTATGCCAACTTTTAAAGAAGTTTCGTTTCATTGGTTGTTCTTGCGACAATTTCGCCAATATACCGACCAAAGTGACCCGAACTTAGTAACCACGATCTTACTTACTGACATGAAGAGTCCGGAATCCAGGCCAAAATTCTTAGCTAATCCGCGATCCGCTGTATTTTCGAAATCCGCGAATCCGCTCAATGTATCGCAAAAATCCGCAATCCGTGCGTTTTTTTATGCCAAATCCGTCGATACGCAAACCAATTCACCCTCCTCCTAAATGTATATATTAGACTGGTTAAAGCGTATGTCTTGGACGTTTATCATGTTTATCAACTTAGCTTACTGGAATTAAAGCCGAGCTCGGCGTAAGAAAAATAGATAGTGAGAACGAGGCGATAATATTAAATGGCAGTCACTCGTCGAGGCATGTAACTGTTATTTATGTTTGTCATCTGAATTTAAGCTACTGTACTTCAAATTAACAAGAATCGCATCCTTTCATTATTTATACGTGAGGAAATCTTTTGATTTCTTGTTAGTTACATTGAAGAGGCCACTGTCAGTTTTGAAGGACGGATTTAGGACTATGAGATCTGGGATATAATTAGCATTCCTCAAGTTAAGCGGTACGGAATGGCGTAAACCAGTCCATTCCAGGAAATTCGTCTTCTCTATGTATTTTGCCTGTAATTCATAAGAATCAATATTATTAAGATCAAAACGTAAATTGCCTACAGTTCGGATTCCATTCTTAAAGTACCTTTTATAGAAAACTGGTTTATTGTTTATTCGTATTTCGTGGTTATTCCAAATAAAGTAGTGCCAATTAGTATCAACCGCATTGTCTTTGCGAAATTCAGACCACCATTTCAATAACTCTATATAGAATTGAGAACTGATAGTCAAGTCTTTGACGTTATAATTGCAATTAAAAAGAACCAGACCCCCTGTTTCCTTTAGAAGATATTTTAAATAGTCTTTCCATGCGCCTGAATTATCGCCAAAGATTCTTTCCAGCCAGGAAGGCGGAGGGATTTGATCGTGCTTTCAACATCAACCATTTTGATGCCTCCTTCCTCATAGTTGTTTATTGCAGATACTCTAGTTACTTTGTCTTTATCTTTCCATAGTAATTGTAAATCAAATGGTTTAACTCTTTCAGTATATGTTGGGTAGGTAACAAAGAAGATATGTAAACAACTTTCGGTAAGAGCAACGTTTTGATAATAGTAACTTTCCCGTAGAGGGATAATCCCCTGGAGGACCAGATGCTAATTAATTTTTTTATCTTGTCAAGTTTTTCTGAGAAGTTCTTTTGAAAAAGCAATTTTTTTATCGTATGAGAAGAAGACTCTGAGGGCTTTTATTGGATCACGCGGCCATTTGATTCCAAACGGCTTCGTTTCATTTCCTTTCAACGATCCTAACCACAGTCCCTCCGTCTTTGAACTATTGACCTTTAGACCCGATATTTGTTTAAATATGTCTAGCAACTGAAAGAGCTTGTACGCCGACTCTATGTCAGAGAGAACCGCAGTTGTATCATCAGCATATTGTAAAAATTTGGTCTCTTGTGAGCTGAGATATTTCTTCCAATTTCAAAAGTATCACATCAAAGGTGTTACAGTAATTTCAAATTTCCCTGACGTAATTTTTCTTTGCGGCCTGAAATGGCCACTTGGTCAATATTTTGAGTATTCTCTTTTTGTCCGTAAAAAAGCACGCTTTCCTAATAATGCGCAAAACTAAAGTGTGAATTTAATTTATCTGATGAGTCATTGAAAAAACTTTTTGTCTTCCCCATTCAGTTGCTTTTGAGCCATATGTTCAGGCCTTTCAATTCAAGGTGCTAAACTCTATACTTTACACAAATTCAAAATTACATAACATTGGCTACATTACAGATGATCTGTACTCTTTTTGCAAACGGGAATCTGAAACAATGTAGCATTTCTTTTATGATTGCTCTTACTCAACTTCTTTTTGGAAAGATTTCGAATCATATTACTTATCTTTGACAAAACAACAGATACATCTTCATTCGAGGGATATTCTTATCGGTGTTCTTACGCCAGAATGTCCCTTACTGAATTACCTGCTAACTTATAGTAAAAAAATTATTTATGGGGGTGCAGAAGAAAATAATAACGAAGTTCCGAATATAAGTGGTTATAAATTTAAAGTGTCGTTAAGGTATGACACAGAGAAATATATTTGTACAAAAAATAATATATTTCGAAAGAAATGGACAGTATGAACAATATGATAATGTCTTAACTTATTTGATATACATATACATGTATATAAGGCTCAAAGGGTGTATTTTTGAATTCTTGTACGTGAGTGAGTGAGTGAGAGAGTAAACTGTAAACTGTAGTATTGTGAGAGGTGTAAGTATTGTGTAGTAAATTATTTCTGGTGATGTAAGTAACTTGTTAGTAGTGTCTGTAATTATGTGTTTTGCAAATAATAATAATAATAAAAAAGAAAACCAAACATAGATTTCTGTGAGGTAATGTTTTGAAATGAACAGATTACAAAAATTCAGTTTTAGGGTCCAAAACATTTTTCAACATTATAATAAAAAGGTTTGGCCAAAAGCCTTGTGTATGTGTGTGCTTTTTAGCTGTTATGGGTAGTCAAGTACAAAAGAACAATTATTTATTGTCATTTTTGACATAATTCTTAACTTTTTCCGTTTCTTGAAACAAATTTGTATGATTTGCATAATGTTACCTTCTAACAGCATTCTGTCTTGATTTTTTTATCAATTTCCGTTATTTTCTGAGTTTTTAAGGAAATTGTAAAATCCTTGACGTCACATGATGTCACTTGACGTCATAGGCAACAAAGTACATGCCATCTTGTGGAGTAAGCTACGAGCTTTCTTCTCAGTGCAAAATGATTTCGGTGTGCATTGATAGAACGAAAACCTTAGGAAGGCCCTCCTTGTACCACGATGAGGGTATGAATTATTTCTATTATTATTTTACTAGCCTGTATGTTATTTGTAGTAGGTCTACATTAGCCCATTGGCTGCCATTTGTTAACCTACTTATCAAATAAAAATATGTATGTAAAAAAGTAGGTATTTATGTGCGACAAATGGTTAAAGGAATTCAGACACTCTTGAAAAAATGAATTTTGAAATAAGGACTGTAACGTAATAACGATTGTGACGCCATTTTGCGAGTGCAACCTACATGTAAGAATAAAACTAGTTTGAAGCCAGTAAATATTTCTTCTACACATATCTTAAAAATATATATATTTTGGGGTTTCGGCTTAATTTATTTGCAATTGCTTTCATCACAATTGCGATGATCAAATCGTGATTTCACTGGAATTTCCTCAGTTCACATCATCTTCATTCTACAATTCATTCCTTTCACCGGTAAAGATGAGCTCAATAAATTGGCTTGCTCCTAGTATAGCTCAGTTGGCAGAGCACTGCGGTGCTAACGCAGAGGCCACGTGTTCGAATCCCGTTAAAGCCCCGAAATATTTTTCGTGCTTAATTTATTTGCAATTGCCTAAATTGCAACCACACTGCGATGATCACACTTTCATTTTATTTCAAATTTGGAAGAGGGCTAGCTTTTAAAGACAATTATATTGTACAAGAAGCCAAGAAACAAATATTTCATATGTATAGCTTTAGCCCGTCAATTAGTCTGAAACTTTAATATTGATATGCCCGAGTGGTCTCCGTGAATTTATTTAGACCAAGAGGCAGCTGTGAAGCGGCAAAGAGAAGCAATTAAAAAAAGGACTGCTACTTAGGACGGTGCACCGGGGACGCGAAACCCACTTAATCAACACAGATATTTTTAATATAAAGTTAACACACTTAACTGTTGCTGTAGTTAGCAATTTCACGATGTGGAAGTCTCGAATATGTGTCACGTTTTGTTTTTGTAGGAGCCAAACAGATGCACACTTTATTCAGACAATATTAAGTGTCAGTGGACCTATCGAGTCAAACTCAGACAAGCCCTCCACTGCTGATATGTGCGATCTTGCGTGGAATTGGCACCATGTGGTAAAAACTTTGTTTTTCTCAGCTCTATGGAAATAAAACCGAAGTAGAAGGTGTTCCCTGTGTGTAGGATGGTTAAGGAATGCAAAATACCATTTGTTCTTGTTGTGGAAATAGGTGATTGAAATAATCAAAGACTATTATTAATCCACAATGTATCTTTACCTTAACGTGACGTTGACCTTGTGCATCTTTGAAAGTGCATGAAAATGCGAATCCCCAAGCAATCAAGAGAAATGCAAAACTCCTCATCGTTCTTCTAAAAAAAAGCAAGACACTTTTAAAGTGCCTAGAAATAAAAAACAAATAAAACTCATTTAAAAGGCCTCTTAAAATGAAGAACGGTGATGTTTTCCATTTTCTGAAATCGTTTCTCGTTCCAGAGATATTCACGATTCTGTATTATGCAAATTAGATAACTAGTAATTGGTGTAAAGAGGTTTATAACTGAGCGATATTTGGCGTCGAACAACCGGCTTAATATTTAGCTTTATGATATGAGTATGTTAACACGTGGACACACAAAAAATGGTCTGATATATCGATCAAGTTATTTCATGTATTTCCAGTAGTCAGATATGTCTTAGCATTCTTGTGGGTCCGGCAATGTTACAGATTAGGTTATCCTAGATGGACCAGGTGCATTTAAAGTCCATAGGGGAAATTAGAAAGAGAAACGAAAAAAAAAAAAATAGGTGTGATGTTAACAACAGGGTGAAACGAAGAGTTTCGTATTTGTACCGCACGATTGATACGAGAGAAGATACTTTCCACAATGATGACGATGATCAAGCATTAAGATCATGAACTATAAAGTGAAAAAAAATCATATCAAGATAGACCTATTTTTATTGAGGGAAAAGGAAACGTTTTTACAAGGAAGCCATTTTATCCTAACTTGTGCTGTGACCACTGGATTAAACAAGATCATATTGCTATTCTTCTTATTTAGGGCCGCAATGGAATATTTCAGTAAAAATCTGATTTAACTGACTAGTGCGGCTCATGTTAAAACTTTGTGCCTAAATTTCTTAAAAAATTACATTTTCTGGTAATGATAACAGTTTATAACAAACTGCAAAATTCCTTAATTGTGTTTATGTTTCAAGAAGAGTAACGCCTAAACGGAACAATGAGCAGTCCCTGAAAAAAAGACAAAACTAACCTCCAACAAAGACAAAATGTCAGTACTTGAAAATTGTTTTCCTTCTCTTTATATCGCACAAGACCTACGAAGAGAAGACACGAGTGATAGAGAAAATAAGATCGGATAAAGTTATCTCAACTTATATAAATCAATTAAAAGACCTGAAACAATAACCTTTAAGAAAGTCTAAATTCATAAGTGACTACAAAATGAATCCACCAACTTTAACAGTTGTAAAGAAACTTACCCTTTTGAATTTTCTCTGTATTAAAACTCTAAAAGGCAAACAAGGAAATCTTATATGAGGGACCTGCTGAACTTGCCTTTTTTGAGTTTGGGTGGTAAGACTTGACGGCAGATCATTGGTTGATATGTTAATTAGTAAATCTGTTTCGACCACCAATATCGCAAGGTGACACGTCAGATAAAAATTTCTCTCCAAATATAACGTGCTTTGTCGATTCTTGGTCAAAATAATGCATAGTTCTAAGCTAAGAAAAGAGGTTTAGAATTGAGCGATATTTGACGAAGAACTGGCTTAACCTTTTGTTTCATGACATAAGTATGTTTCCACGTGGATACACACAAAACAGTCTGATATATCGATCAAGTTATTTCTAGTAGTCAGAAATATATTAACATTCTGTTGGCATGGGTCGAGCAGTGTTCCTGATTGGGTTGTTTTAGATGGACCTTTTGATTTTTTATATTACAAAGAGAAACGGGGAAAATTAGGTGTAATGTTTACAAGTATTTGTACCGTGCGACTTATACGAGAGAAGATGTGCTAGACAATGATGGCGATGATTGAGAATAAAGATCATGAACTATATAGTGAAAGAGAAGTCATATCCAGATAGACCTACATTGAAAGAGGGAAAAGGAAAGTCTGAATTCACAAGTGACTGCAAAATGATTCCACTAACTTAAAAAGTTGTAAAACATCTTACCTTTCAAGTGTTCTCACTATTTAAACTCTCAAAGGCAAACAAGGAAATCTTATCTAAGGGACCAGCTTAACCTGCCTTTTCTACTTTCGGGGTGTAAGGTCTGTCGACCTATCATCGGTCGATGAGCTAATTAGTAAATTTGTTTCGACGACCAATATGGTAATGTGACACGTCAGTGAAAAAATTCTCTGCAAACGTAACGTCCTTTGTTGATTCTTGGTAAAAATAATTCACGATACCCAGCCAAGAAAAGACTTTTGAGGAAGAACTGGCGTAATCTTTAGATTTATGCAACTTGGACGCACACAAAACAGTCTGAAATATCGATGAAGTTATTTGCAGTAAAATATATGAAATTTCGAAGTGCAAACACAAAATTATATCCAGGTACACTTATTGTGAAAGATGGGAAAGGAAATGTTTGTTATACATAATTAATTAACAAGCGAGCCATTTTACTGTGCTTTGACCATTTTAATGGAGGAATCATTGGACTTAACCAAATTATATGGTTGCTCAACTTGTTTCGCGCCATTCGGCAACAATTAATACAACTGACCGGTGTGGCGCATGTTAAATTATTATTTTAGTTTAAAATGTTCTA
The DNA here is from genome assembly GCA_963693305.1 of Meandrina meandrites. Taxonomy (NCBI): domain Eukaryota; kingdom Metazoa; phylum Cnidaria; class Anthozoa; order Scleractinia; family Meandrinidae; genus Meandrina; species Meandrina meandrites. Next base: position 45,584,571 of record OY855903.1, read on the forward strand.
AACAAATAACACTTTATAGCTATGATCACAGTGAATGGCGATTTGTAAATTCTAATGTATTTATGTGTTTATGTGTACACTAATAGCATAATAGCACTAATAGCAGTAAAATATATGAAATTTCGAAGTGAAACGAAAAAAAGTAAATGTGATGTTTATAACAGGGAAAAAAAAAGAAGAGTTTCGTATTTGAACCGCACGACTGATACGAGAGAAGAAACTGTCCATGAAGATTACGGCGATTGAGCTTAAACATTATGAACTGTAGAGCAAATACAAAATTATATCCAGGTACACGTATTGTGAAAGATGGGAAAGGAAATGTTTGTTGTACATAATTAATTAACAAGCGAGCCATTTTACTGTGCTTTGACCATTTTAATGGAGGAATCATTGGACTTAACCAAATTATATGGTTGCTCAACTTGTTTCGCGCCATTCGGCAACAATTAATACAACTGACCGGTGTGGCGCATGTTAAATCATTATTTTAGTTTAAAATGTTCTAAACAAATAACACTTTATAGCTATGATCACAGTGAATAGCGATTTGTAAATTCTAATGTATTTATGTGTGTATGTGTACACTAATAGCATAGACAAAACAATTGACAATCCGTACAAAAAGATTTGATGTCCAAACTTACCTCCAACAAAGGTAGAATCGTCAGTGCTTTAAAGTTGTTTTGCTCACTCTATATGATACAAACTCTACGATACGAAAACACAAGCGATCAGATCAGTTGTATTATGTGAGATCGGGTAAAGATCTATGAATCATGAGTGACACGTCAGATTTAAAAAGTTCTCTCCAAACATTGTTTTGCTTATTCTTGATCAAGGTACTGTTATATATCGATCAAGTTGTTTCCATAAGTATTTGCCTTACGATTCTTTTGGATTTTGTAGATAGACAAAGGACATTTGTAGTCGAACAATGAAACTATAAATAGAAATGAAAACTTGTAGGTGTGGTGTTTAAAACAGGGAAAAACAAAGAATTTTGTAGTTATACCGCACGATTGATACTCAGAGAAGAAACAGTTGATGACTATGATGGCGATCGAGGTTAAAGATAATCAACCTTACAACGAAAAAATCGAATCCAGTTGAGGTTCTTTTGAAAGAGAGAAATGGAAATGTTTGTTATACATAATGAACAAGTGATTTGCTAATACGCAAATTTGTCTCACCAGCTGACATGATATGATGGCAACCTGCTCGTTTAAGTTGAAAATATCTATACCTCACCGGCGACAGACCTGTAGAATAAAAATTTCTCTCCCAATCCCAAAATAACGTGTTTTGTTGATTCCCTATCAAGATAATGCATACCGTCACAGATAAAAAGTGCCTTACGTCTGTGTGATATTTGAGAAAGAAAGGGCATAATCTTTAGCTTGATAATATGAGTATATGGCCACTTGGACACAAAAAAGTCTGATGTATCTGATTGTTTTGATTAGTATATGTCTTCGGGTCCGGCAGTGATGCTGATTGAGTTATCTTAGATGGACCAAGGGTATTTATAGTCGAAAACTGAATTTATAAAGAAAAAAGAAAAAATGCAGCCAGTCTGGTGTTTAAAACAAGAAAAGAAACGAAGATCTTCGTATTTTTACCGCGCAATTGGTACGGAGAGAAGAAACTGTTGATGGCGATGACGGTGATTTATGGTTAGAGATACAGCGAAGCTGTACAGGAACAGGATCAAATCCAGATCTTGAATTTCATTTGTAAGAGAAGAATGGAAATAATTAATATACACAACAAACAAGCCCGCCATTTTACCCCTAACTTGTGCTATGATCATTGCAAAGGATAGATCAGGGTTACACTGGATTTAACAATATACTTTGTCGTCGGATTTGTCAATGGTCATTTTCCAACTATTCAGTGGAACTTTAATTTAACTGGTGGAGCACATGTTGAAACATTTCGCCTAACTTTTTCTAACAAATTAAAACTTTGTTGTAATGATCAGAGTAAAGTAGCGATTTATGAAATTTCTGAATTCGCTTTTTTCACCGTTCCCATAATACATATTTTTTACCCCCCAATTTTTTTATATAAAAACTGATTTCACCTCGCTTGGGACGCTTGTAATTCTTGAAGGAAATTAAAAACAATACTTATGTAATATTTTTTGGGGTAAACGAGATGTGCTTTGGGATCGTAAAAACAGTCAATCGTGTTCTAGTGACAGCTAGTTACTCGGGCTTCCACAAACTGGGAAAGTCCGGGTTTAAAACTGGGAACGGGTGTTTTGCTCCTGTCACAAATCGCCATCTGACGTCTTCAGCGCGTGCGCAAGATATAAGAGTGCGCAAGGTCAGTGGACTTCAACGTAGCACATGGTGTGTTTGCAGTGCAGAGTGCTGGCACCCTTGATCAAGTGAAGAGAAGTGTTTATTTTGTAACGGGTCGTTCCATGAAATTTACGAGAGACGTTTAGGAGCGAACTCTTCCGAATGAATCCTATATCTAGATTTAGTGTGATATCTATGAAGCTTGTAAAGCTTATACATAAACTTTATTTTACCTCGAATGTAAGAAAAGCTACATGAATATACAATAAGCTAATATTTTCGAGAGAAATTTACAATACAAAATACACGAATTAAAAACAAAACGAAACACCAAATGTATAACCAAGTAAGTTAACAAAAACAAATTAAATTAATATTATGTAAATAAGTAAAAATAAAAATATATAAAATTCCTCATTAAATACTTAAATTACCCAAGCTAAGAATCCTTTTTTTGGAAAATAAGCTTGCATATCGCCTTTGAAAGAATTCTATATGGCTGCTAAAATAACTAAGACTAAGACTTGAGAGTAAGAAAACAATTTTTAACAAGAGAGTTAATCAGAAAAAATCATCTCTCTCAGGTATTCCTTGACGGAATACCAATTTGCCACTAAACAGCTAGAGCATTGAGTTTTGATTTCAATCCAAATTCTTTTCAGAGCTCTTTCACGTTATCCAGTGAAAAGGTTCTAAGATGCATTGTGCAATAAAATAAAACAAGAAGACGACTTAAAAAGCTCTTTCGCTACAACAACTGTTAAATCTCAGCTCCTAGCCTCTTTTGATAATTCTTTATTACAAGGCTGTAAAAAAGAGAGTCTATTGCTTTGTTCGTAATGGCCAACAGTTAATGTTATGTATGCTAATCTGAGACTCACATTACCTAACTTAACATGACTGTACCATTCTCTTGGAGTGCATGATATCTGTAATTGGGATAAAGGCGATATTCAGGTTTTCGTAGTGAGTTGAAAACAAAATTAGGATAACGTTACAATATTAACAGTTATGGTTCCTGGTTGTATTTACAGAATATTTGTTTCAGCAGTTTAGTCACTTCATCTCGAATGTCTTTCATTCTCCACAAGACGATCAGAGGATTCATCGATGAAGCCAAAAACATCAACAATATAGATATAGCAAAAAGTAATCCCATCATAAAACGTTTTTCCAGAACAAAGAATGTTAAGCCTATCGTTGTAATAAAAGGCACACACCCTACATAGAATACACGCAATATACAGAATTGTGTAAACAGATTTCTTGTACTTTACAAAGTTGAAGGCTGGTTGAGCAACATTTTGAAATGACATGCTGGCCTGAATTTGCTGCTGGTGTCGACCAATTATTCGAAAAACTTTGAAGTAGGCCACTGAAGTAACAATTACGCAAAACATCACGAGTAAAATAATTTCTAGTCCATGGAGAAATATAGCTGACGGTAGCATCAGGAGTAACAATACCGCAACTATAAAACTGACGCGACGCACAGTAAGCAATGATCGACGACTCATGTGCAGCCACCGCTCAATGGACATAAGTGTTATAAGTGATACAATGGATTGATAAAAGTATGCGATACACCTATGGCTGATAGCTTCTGTTATCCAATAAGACGTTTGTAGTTTAGTTTTTTTGAGTTGATTTGGGCTGAGAATTTTCCAGCTTAATCACGTCCCTTACGATTCGAAATGGCTGGGAGATGAGTCCAGTCAGTGAATGCCAATCCAGGTAGCAGAATATAGTAAGTTGTTCTGAGAGAAAAGTTCCTCCAAATTGCCGCCAAAACCAAAGCATTTGCCAACACTGCCACTGGCGATAACACGGCGATGGCAATTACAACTAACAGATAAACTTGATATATAGTAAAGTTGTTGTATTCATTGCCAAAGTTGAGAGGTGAAAGATAACGTGCAGTTGTGTTGTTAGGCATGGGACTTCGCAATGATATGAATTATGATTTTCTGTGGTAATTTCCACATGGAAAGCTTTTCTAGATAAGCGAGTAAATTTTTGTAACTAAGAAGATTGTTACGATGACTTTTTGAAGGGAGCTCCTTTAAACAAGCGAAAAAGATTGCGAACGTTGTTGCTACAACTGAATTTTACTTTGCATAAAAAATGAATGCTTCATTCACATTATGTTCAATGACAGCTAAAACATAAGGCTTTAACGAGAAGGATATTGTATAGATGGATTTATATTGCAGGTGTCATGGTATATATTATATGGTATATATTATATATTTACCGAGAGTCTGTAAAATTTGTATGCAAAACAATGGTAATAAATATTATGTGGTAAAAAGAACCAATTACGCTTCAGAGGAAAGCAATGAAGATATTTATTTTTTTCCAAGAGGGCAAGGTAATGAATCCTGCAATCCGATTGGTTCTTGGTTCTATGCGAGGGCAAGAATCTCCTGTCGCTGTCCACAGGCAGCGTTAACGCTTTCGTCGGTTTAATTTTGCAGGAAGATGAACGAACCCTTGAAAGTTTTGCTTTTCAAAATCGAGGTAGTTGCTCACCAACCCTTGTAAATATAAAAGGGAAAATACTAAGCAGTGGGATTTAAGGGCTCGAAGTTCTCCAAAAGGCGAATATTCATTCTCTTTATTTACAAACTCAAGTTATAATTTCACGGCCACAGTTTGTCTATCGTTGTTTGTGCATTCACACTAACTAGTTTTCACGCCATTGCGGTTAACTGCAAGTCGATATCGCAGCCATGAGAATTAAAACTGACAGATTTACTACATACATGCTCTTCTTTTTTCATAAGGTTTGTTTAATATCCTTTCTTGTGTAAAAAGTATGTTTTTCATTAAAAGCTTTTGAAGGATTCGAAGGTTTGCAGTATTTCTGTCGCTGGGCCTTTTTTGTCCATTTCGTCGGGGATGAGAATTTACTTAGCAATGAGACCTCCAAAAGGAGATGTTTCCTAGAATTGCATTTGAAAAACCTTATTATAATCAATACTCAAAGATAAACAAAGATGTATTACTAAACGAACCTCCTTTGAAAGCACATCAGCTGCTACTATTTGTGTACCGTACATTTAAAAACGTGAGGTACGATTATTTTTCTAACCAAAGTGCGCTTTTTAATTAAAATAAATGGAAAGCGATTGATCTGTACATGCTACAGATGATAAACTGTATAAATTCAGGTTTCAACCTTTATTGTAGCTTTTCAAAGGAAAAAATAGATATTTTTAACTCAATCTCAAATCCATGCATACTCATATTGCGCTCATCAGTTAAATCCATACGATCTAGTACGCTTTGGTCACCTGTGGTTCAGTTCAGTTCACTCATAGTACGCTTTGGTCACAGTTCACTCATATTTTGAAAACATGTTTGTTATTTAGCATCACTTAAAATGAAACGTGATTGAAATACTGTCAACTTTCCGTTCATTTGAGTTTAATGATTTGTAGGGTTTTCTAATTATTTTGGCTTTCAATTATCTTGCAGACTATTGAGTGACAGTTTAAAAGTTTTTAAATGCCACTCCTTCCTGCTGTCAGTCAATTTGAAGCGAGTTTAAAATATATGACTTTTACAGCCATTTCTCCTAACTCCAGAGAGGGAACAGTTTTTAAATGCCACTGATTGTAACGCCGTGCAATTACATACAGTGTTTCTCAGTTTAGTTAGGTAAACGCGGCTGTCTACAAATATCGTGCGGCTTAGATTATAGACGTCAATAGGATAGCTTTAGTAAAGATGTAGGGTCAAAATGAAAATTCAAATTATTATTACTTGATATGGTTCAGTTCAATCATATTTTGAAACCACGTTTGTTATTTGGAAACTAAAACTTGAACCGTGATTGAAAGAGAGTTGTAGTAGAGTTGTCTCATTAGTTTGGATTTCTATTATCTTGCAGACTATTGAGTGAATGAAATTGATAAACAGCACTGAGAAAAAAACAGTTTAAAAGCTTGTAAATGCCACTACTTCCTATTGTCAGTCAATTTGAAGCGAGTTTCAAATATTTTACTTTTACAACCATTTCTTTTAGCTCCAGGATTGTTTTATATTAGTAAATACAGTTTTTTAATTAATGTTCATCTGCCTTACGAAGACTGTATCTCAGTAAGTTATAAGTGTGTTGGTTTACAACTCCATCAAATCTGGACTGCTCCTCTGAAATAAAATACAGGGTTCATAAAGCTTACGCCCTAAAGAAAACATTTCACTTACAATAAACTGCTTCCTTTTACTAACACTTCCTATTACTCTTGGTGTCATTATATTTATGTCACCTTCTTTTTTTAAATAAATATATGCACATTTAAAATTTCAGGAAAGAATAAAAGAAAATGGAAACTAAACAAACGACATTGAAAACAAAATGGGTTAAAACTCTAAATTACAATGATTTCGATTGCTGGTCGAGGGAATAATAATTAAAAATATAAAATACATAAAAAAAAAATAAAAACTAGACTCACCAATCATCATATCCCACTTTAGCTGCGCAATCACGCGCAGTTTTTAACTAATTTCTATCGGCCCTGCGAAGGTTGCCTATCTGTTTATATCGCAATTTTATTGTGACTGTATTAAGAAGAAAGGAGTAGTTTATTTATTGTTTTTATTTTGAAGAAAGGTCAATTCATTCCCTTGGTTCAATTTCAATGAAAACATTGTAATTATAGTTGCTGTTTGGAAATTGATAAATTTGTTTTTTGAATTAGAAAGGGTGATTACACATTGCTTTCATTTATCTAGAAAATATTTCCCGTTTTATTTCTTCTTCAACAAATATAAACCTTAAGATTTTCTTTTGTATTTTTATGGACCAAGTTTAAACCACCAATTTATGTTAACGGCACATGAAACCTGTACTCCAAAACGAACCACGTATTGTGCTTTTGCAATTTTAACCTTCCTTCTGACAATTCAACCATCCCTCTAATAATATTCTCTTAGTCCGGAACATATCTTCATTTTATCTAGTTGACTTTTCAGAGTAATTTTTTAACCAACCTTGTAACTTCTTTTCGAATATCGCTCAGTCTCCACAAGTAAAGGATAGGATTAAGCAAAGAAGACAAAAACGAAAATACCACTGCCACCTTAAAGAATGGCCGAACCACAGATTTGTACTTGCAATTGGTTGTGAAAAATAGGGATAACCCAAACGCGGTAACAAGAGGAATAAAAGTAACATAGAAAATTACTAAAATAAAGAGGACGGTGAAGACAGATTTCTTGTATTTGGCAAAGTTGATTGCTGGTTGGCCAGAGGATTGAGATAAATTGGTTGCCTGAATTTGCTGCTGATGACTTCGAATTATTCGGAAAACTTTAAAGTAAGCTGTTGATGTAACAATAAGGCAAAAGAATAAAAAGGACATTGAAGCAATATCTACTTGCGGTAAATATAATTTGTTATTATGAATGGACAGTACGCGATGTACAACAAACGGAATCTGAAGGAGAAATAGTCCTGCAACTGCATAGCAAACAAGGCGCACTGTAAGAAAAGATCGGCGAGACATGTGCAGCCATCGTTCGATGGACATAATTGTAACGATGGAAGTCGTCATGGGAATAAAATACGTTGCAGAGACACTGGCGATGGCTGTTATTATAAGAGAAGTTGGTGTGTTGACAACTGCTTTCAGCAGAGGGTCTGTCAGGTAGATCATCTGCATTGCAACATAAAATGGCTGAGCTATGAGGCCAGTGCTGAGGTCGGTGAAAGCCAATCCAGCGAGTAGAATGTAGGAAGGAGTTCTGAGTGAGGGGTTCCTCCAAATTGCGGCCAAAACCAAAGCATTGCCCACCACTGCCACTGGCGATAAAATGGCGATGGCAATGGACGCTGACCAAGTTAAAAGAAGAAAAGGAGAAGAGCTTTGTTTTCTCTCAACCGCATCTAAGTTCGATATGTTGGAATACCAAAAACAGACCGTTGTGTTGTTGGACATGGTTCAGCTTGGTACAGCAGACGGATACTAAAGCAGATTAATTTAACATGTGGAGACGGATAGATATTGGTACAATCTGCAGGACAATTTTTCCAATTGAATATATTTCCCTCACCGTGATTAAATGTTTGGTGAAAAGAAAACTAATTTTACTAATACATTTTTAAAAGCTTCCGTCCTTCGTGACCATTCTTGCATCCGATGTCAATAAATGTGAAGTGCGAACCTTTTATAAAAGAGCAATTATTTTTATTCAGTAAACAATGTAGAAATATAATTGAAATTAAAAATTACCATTCAAATATGCTTGGCACATACTTCGCAATGAAACTGCACTACCTAATTGACAGAAAATCTCCAATCTAGTAAATGATGTTTCACCTGTTGTAAAAATCATGCATGTTTTGATAAAGTTTATCCATCTCCTACTAACGAAACATAATTTCCTTCTTTTGATATACCTTTTAAGGATATTGATGGATTTCGTGTAAAGCATATCCTTTTGAACACTTGGGCATGTCATGTTTAGTTCCGGGAATAATTTGCGAAACATTTGATCTCCACAAACTGTTACTTGCTAGCTGACATTGAAGAAAGGCGTGGTTTGATTAGTATATCGGAAATAACCTTGGGTGTCAACATCACGCAATAAATTAAAGCTGTACCGTTCTTGGTCAAGAAAACAAAGGATTTTGGTATAAAAAGATTTTTCAGGTAATCGAAAGAAGTAAGAAATAAGAATGAAGTTGTGTTGCAAAAGGATGAATAAATCAGACTTTTTTCTGAGTATTGGACGTGAAAACGCTTCTTCGTTTATTTTACACGTGAGATTTGGTTTGATTTTTCAATAAAAAATATGAACAAACAAATATGCCACACACCACCGAGGCCAACTGTTGCTGTAATCTTTGTATCAAATAGTTTATGTTTTTAAATTTTATTGTCTATATAGTTTTTAAATTTTATAGTCTAGCTTAGGTAATCATATTTAAATTTTTTATATTGTAATTTTTAGAATACACGTTCACTTTTAAACGAGCCCCTGGCTCATTGGTGATATGTGTTTAAATAAAGTACCTACCTACCTACCTACCTACCTACCTACCTACCTACCTACCTACCTACCTACCTACCTACCTACCTACCTACCTACCTACCTACCTACCTACCTACCTACCTACCTACCTACCAACCTACCTCCTTTTGTTTGAGTGCGAAAAAAAATTGTTTGGCTTAAGATTACATCAGGGTGTGGATAGGAATGTGAAAAATTTGTCAGTTCAATTGTTTACTAAAATATAGAGTGGCCGTATGGATCAAAATGAAATGGATTAAAATTACAAGCTTTCGACTGCCTCGGCTTCTACGGGTACATGCTTTCTGTGGCGATTGCATCAGCCTTTTCATCGCACTGTTCCTGCGCGGCTTTATTAGGCTTAAATTTTCAGGTTCAGACAAGATCAGTTTCTGATCTTGCTTGGCGAGAAACAATAGTTCAATTTTAAAACTCGACGTCCATCTAAACTCCGTTGGATTTTCGTTTATGACGGCTCAAAGAAATTCGTACTCGAGAATGAAAAAAAAAAAGAATAGTGAAAGGTTGTCATATTTATCTCGCAAATTCATTTTGGGATTTAATTAAATTGAATTAGGATGTAGTCAAATCTCCATCAAACGCTTCTTCGTTACCGAAGTGACGGGAAGCTGCCTTCTTATCTAATTGTGTTGACGAATTGAAAGTGTACTTTAATCAAAGAATACAACCGATTAAATGATAAATTTTACATTAAGCATTTTTTAATTACTTTCTTGTTTTTCATGTAGTGTATATGGAATGATTAATATCGGAACTGCGCATGTATATTTAACAATTATTCCATGAGCCCGCGTTGGATACGAGGTGGTAAATAGCCAACGAGGCGAGAAGCGCCGAGTTGGCTATAACCACTCGTATCCAACAAGGGCGAATGGAATAATTGTTTTATTAAATTCTTCTTTAGTATAAATCAACTGGATATTTCATTTTGATGTAAACGAAGTGATAGTATGAGTAGGCGGGAAAATTTTTGGCGCGGTGTTCACTTTTTGAGTTGAATGAAACACGCGAGGAAAGCGAGCGAGAGAGCTTTCTTCTGAGGATTTTCCTCGGAAAATCTCGTAAATCGTCTTTTCATCCTGGAAAATTGTGACAACAATTAAGGTTTACGGGAAGATCCGAAGCAATAGCTTTTCTGGAAATTATACGCTTTGTGCAAGACGAGCGAAGCAAGTGTTTACATGTTGTCCTTGTTTACGGCTCCACGGCTATCATCAAGACTACTAGATTATGCCGAAACGAAATTGCACTCAGATTCGATGAAGTTTATTGAAGTATAAAAGGACAAGATCAAGATTGAAAGGTAACAAACTTAACTGAAGTCCTGAGCCTAATTTTAAGTCGAACACTGAATGAAATTGTGTCAGTTTTCTGGTCTTCCTGTAAATTATTTGCTGCTTTTCTTCTTCGTTTAGTCGCTCTTGTTGTACATTTACAAGTATTTTTAATTAAACATTTCGCATCAATCCTTTCAGTTTTACGTAGTGAGTCAACTATGGCATTTTGTGGTATTTGTGTAGTTTTAGGGAAGGCACTGTCGATTATTTCTTGTATAAGCTTATAAACCTCGCCAAATTTGCCATTTTTCTGATGGAACTTTCGCTTCCCGCAGGAAAATTTTTGAACTGAGTGGCACTTGCCGAACTCGTTTCCCATATAAGGTCAAACGCAGGTATAATGGCTGACAACCGAGATCTAGTGAACCAATCAGAAAGCTAGAATTGCATTATCCGAGGTTGAGAATTTAATAAAAATGATTATCGCATGGCAGTGAATTTCCAATGTGTGGCTGAATTGAACTGAAGATTTACCAGGTTAATCACATCATTTACATTCCAAATTGGCTGAGATATGATTCCAGTGCAGAAGTCAATGAAAGCCAAATCCAGCTAGCAGAATATAGGAAGGTGTTGTCAAAAACAATTGTTAATAACTTTCTCTAAGTGAACTCCTCTATTTACGTAAAATAAAAATAATTTGTCGCTGTTTTTGGCAACTGCGTGGTGTAGATGAACAGAGTTCAATAGAACGTTACATTTTCATGAAAAAGTCTAAATGTACAGTTGTTTAGGGCTTCGAAAAGATTTCATAAAAAATTAAACGAAAATTAAACAGAAAATCAATTTCTTGATGGCACAGGATATAGCAGGTGTGCGAATGTTATGACTAAATCTTCATGCTGTTCTTTCCTCATGTTGGGAAGTTAAATTAATACAGACCTGTTTTTCACAAGTTATATTGCGTCTTTTTTTTCAAAAAAGGATTAGCACCGTTGACAAAGTCAAGGTAATCCATGAATTTTCTGTTGTGTTTTTGAAGGGTACTCCGCTATTCATGCAAGACCTTGCGAGAGCTGCTACCCGATCCGAGGTAACAGCTACTGAAATAAAGCCTGGCAAAACCTAGAAGGAAAGAACTTTAGAGACAATCGAAGGTGGGAAGAAGTAGAGCCTACATTTGCGTCTAGTAGCCCATCCGTTCTGCACTCGGATGGTCGGTTTCAGCAGCATGAAGCGACAAGGAAATTTCTACTCCAAGCTTGGTGAGATGTTGCTCCACCGTGTAGTTCACTGGTACTCTGTCGACATTCATTTAGATATCTGGATGAATGAACTGTTGTTTTGAGTAAATAATAATGGCGCCACAAAGTTCCTTAAAGTATCATTAAAGATGTGTTTGTTTTTTATCGTGGTGTAAGATAAAAAAGAATGTTTATTTGTTTGTCTTACGATGGAATCGCTTTAAGTTGTTGATCGCGACGTCTCGACTGCAATACTGCTAGTCTTCATCAGGCGAAAAGGTCGATTGTTTACGTGTCGCTATTTGTAGCACATTGGTTCGCTGCTATTGGTGCATTTCGATCCTCATTATTATTCCGACTATTAGATGTTGTTCCCTCATAGGTCCGCTTTGTTATTGATCGGCTGTTGTGTTCTTTGATTGTAGGTATCCAAGCTGCAGGAATTTCGATTCCACTATCTCTATTGATGTTGTTTGGATAAGTTTTGAATGGATAGCCTCCTTGACCCTATGTGTGAACCAGTGACGGTCACGATCGATAAACTTGATTTAGTTCCAAATGGGAAGATGCCCCGTTTCATTAACGTGTTCCGAAACTGCGGAGCGGTTTTGCGTAGGAGCAAACCGTATATCTCTGTCGTGTTCTTTTATCCTTTCTTGCATCGCTGTCCCTTTTTCACATTCACATGGAATCTTTTAGACAACACCGTCTTGTTTAGTTGGGTTGGGGGGAGTTCTTTTGGTTGCACTAAGTGAGACCTTCCTATTTGAAGACGGTGTGAATGTCTTGTTGTTGTTCAAGGGGAGCAGAAGCATTGCATGATGATCCAAATAACTGTTAATCGCGCACGGCAAAACCCAGATCTTTATAAAATCGCTTTGCTAATTAATTCAGTTTTCTTGCTAGTTAATTCAGCTTTGTTTTCAGCCCATTTCTTTTTCGTTTATCTGGGTGTTTGCGACTGAACTGTAAATTTTGCTGCTTAGAAGGTAGGTACCCTATCTAAGGATCACAATGGAACACAATGGCAAAAGGAGTAAAAGTGATACTCGATTTAAAATACTGAGAACCTCAAAAACAGTATTACCCATTATGGTAGTACCCTCCTCCCCGGCATCTGTTGTAATTTGCATGTGATGTTAGTGCTGACTAACATGTTTAATTTAACATATCAGTTAGTGTTGAACAGCCTTGATATCAGATTGTGTGGATAAAACCTACTCTCGACAATGAAGATCCAACAGCCTTATTGGTCGGTAAGTGTTTTTAGAAATACGTCCGTGAATAGAAAAGGAAAACCAACGATTTGTAGAAATTTATTGTAAATATCTAAATATAAGAAAAACTTTGAACAAAATGGCTATCGATGTATCGATGTGGATGGATCGATGCATTCAAGGTAACTGAGACGCTTCATGGACCAGTCTTTCATCATGTGCAACTTATGTAGAATTTAACTAATACTTGTGGTGATTAACGTGTTGTGTCCTGTTTTTTTTTTTCGGTGTTAAAAAGGTGGACAAGTCCAGTTTTACGTTTCTTATTTGTTTTAATCCATTTTTTAGACATTTTAAGCAATTCATGTTGTCTTTGGATTGCTCTTTCATAGGTTTGTCCTCGGCTTTAAGAAAGGTGTGACTTGATACATTCGCTAATTGTAGGAGATTAATCTTACAGGATTTTCACATTTTTCCACTTGTTGTATGTGACTTAGAAACGAAGCTAGGAACGTATTAATTACATTCGTTGCCTTCCCTAACTTAAAGTTTTGGAGTTGATGTCTCGGTCAGTCGTCAGTCGAAGGTTTTGTATTTATGTCTTTTTTTCTGGTGACAGTGTTTTCACCACAATTGTATTTAACAGTGGTTTGGGAAATGAAGTATTCACGAAATAACCTTCCGCAATTTCGCTTTGTAAAAGTCATGATATGGTGCACATACACTGCACTAGGACCGTCGCAGAATACGCAGGTGAAACGAAATCAATACATAGAGATTACTATTTTGTCTACCTTTCCGAACATGTCACATAACATGCTTTGTCTGTAGACTAGTTATGGAAATGTTAAACAAATTGCATCGGGTGGTCGTCTAAACAGTGACAAACCGCAAAAGTATTCTTCAAAATGTACAACCCGAACTTCAGTTTTAGAATAACCTTTTGTTTTGTTTTGAAGTTTTACAATTAAAAATGACTGTTTTTTAGAATCGTCAACAAAGGACTTCATGCTTCTATTTTGTAAGCATAAATTAAAGCCTTTGAGGTTGATTTGCATCCGATAGGAGCCAAGAATATATGGGACTATTAATATTTTATGGAACAGCCGTTGGTAAATGTAAAAATGAGGTACAGCGATTCTCTTGTAACTAAATAGTTAATCATCGGCAAGTTTGTTTGGAATTCCTTTTTTGTTATTGTTTTACTCTTATAATGGTTCAACTGTCTTTTTTTCTTTTTTTCCCCTGTCTCAGCAGTTTGAGGGAAGTCAATTTTAAATTTGGAGGCCGACCAATTTTTGAATTAATTCAGTATTCTCTTTGTGTAGAAAATTAATTCAAACCACGTTCACAGTACGAAACAGGCGATACAGAAATTACACCACCCACAGACAACAAACGCTAGCCACGGCAATCAACAAAGATTCTTTGTAAAATAACAGACAATATGGCTTCTGATCCGTGTACACAAACCACCACATTAAAACCTTAACAGGTCACAGCAGCCGATACTCATCCAACCAATAAAATGTCCTCTTGTTAATTGTTTCCTACGATTTTTCAACTCGATTTAACAAGCGTAGCTGGCGTAATTTCGCGCAAGAATGTTATTTTTTTGTGGCGTAACGCGATTTTGCTAAGTTTGCAGCTCTCACAAGAGGCTCCCCGCAGAAACAAAGTACTTGCTCCTAAATTGCCGCCGGACACACAGGCTACTAGTAATACTGTGTGGATGTGTTGGGACAGCAAGAACACTGTCAAATAGATCGGAAAAAGCTGGTTATGCGATTCAAGGAAAATCCATTACCTGACTCGTGAATTCCACGTTAAATTTCACTTGAAAAACCGATATTGCACTCATCGCTTCGCGATTCGTGGGATAACGGTTTTTCGCGTGAAATTTAACGTGGAATGCACGAGTCAGGTAATGGATTTTCCTATAAAATTAGGATTGATGAAAGCAATTATCTGTCTTGTTATCTGTCTCAATTATCACGCTTGAAGAAAAGAAAAAAAAAAACAGCGAAGATTTGCGTGGCACGATAATTTTATCTGTTTCCTATCCTTCGGTAGGTTCGGCTGTATATGTGTAACAAAAACGCGTTAGTCCATTTAACATTTCCAAGATTATCATTTCTTGGCGTTACAAATACAATGTACATTAAAGTGTTGCGATCGTTTCTTACAATCAAGAAAAAAAGCGTCCAGCTAAGTATAAAAGAGATCTGCAGCGAATGATTTCTTTTCCTTTTTATGCCTATCTAAAATGATCATCTAAAGTAACTTGTTTTAAAAACAGTGAAAATGCGCCGGAGATTTTGGTGGAGTTTTCGATTTGTTTTTTACTAAAAAGTTTGCAGTCGTGTTAACTGAACATCCAGATAAACTCCTAAATGCCTGCGCCAAAGAATAATACAGTAAAGCCTTTTTAACGTACAGGAACGTACATCAAAACGACGGATTGCTGATTGGTGAATCATGGCGCATTTCCAGTACTAATAAGAAAAGTAAATTTTGCTTATACATTCCTGTTAATAAATGACGCTATTGGGGCTCAGAGTAACTATTCATTCAATATATTTTCAGCTTAAGCGGACTATATGTGCAGCAACACAGCTCGCCATATTGCTCATTATTTATTACACTCCGAGGATCGTTATTACAGCCGAGGAAAATGACGGTGAAGAAAGATCTCGGAGAGGAATGGCACTGTTGAACCACACATACAAGTCTCTCTACACTATAGACTATCCCAGCTGCCTCATGGCGTGCATGCATGACTCACAGTGTATGAGTTTAAACTACTGGTGGAATATTTCACAATGTGAACTGAACAACGGCACCAAATATTCAGCTGTGGCCACGGTCTTTATCCGAGATATATCATCCACATACATGGGGTTGACTAGACAACCAGGTATTAACAATTGATCAAAACACACAAAGAAAAAACTTGAAATATGAATGTGGTTTGTCAGTGGAAACGTTGTAGGAGATTTTTATATTTTCTTTGCAGGTGCACTTATTAACAATGTTATTTTCTTTGCAGAGATCAACAGAAAGGTTTACCGCTCCTGCAGGCATGTACCTCCTTCAAGTGGTGATGGAGAATACTCAATTGATCCCACACTATCGGGAAATCCGTTCACGGTTTTCTGTGACATGACGACTGATGGAGGTATGCCAAAACAACGTAATATAGAAATGAGTAAGAGTCAACTGGTAAATTCATGGAAAAAGATTGGAAATGTTTCATTTAAGATATCAAACACTCAAGAGAGTGTTTCATCATATTTTCAAACACCGACACCTGGAGTGTTGTTGAGTCATTCGATGATCTGAATGATGCCGTTTCTGCTTGGAACACTCTTTTTGTCGATGTTGCCAATCGTCATGCACCTATCAAAAAGCTGAGAACGAAGCGTGCAATAAAGCCGTGGATCACAAAGGAACTGAAAGATGTAATGGCTGAGAGAGACTATGCGTATAAAGTCGCCAAAAGATCCGGAGGCAAACAAGAAATGTGGGACAATTATCGCAAGTTAAAGAACTTAACTAACAGGAAAATCAAGGCGGCTGAGGCTTTGTATTACAAGAAACTAATTGAATCCGCCCAAGGCCCTAAAGAGATGTGGCGCACGTTGAATTCAGCTTTGGGAAATGAAAAAGTGGAAAATTTGACATTTCAATTGCAGGAAGGTGAACGTATTATATCAGAACCTAAAGCTGTCGCCTCTAAATTCAACAAGTTCTTTGCAACCATTGGATGTCGTATTGCCAAAAAATTGTTCTTCATATCAAAGGATGCCTGGAAGAAATTCGAATCTGCTGTCCAAACTGATGATGAAAATTTATGCGAACTTCAATGCGTCAGTTCTAAAGTTGTCTCTAAGATTTTGCACTCATTGAAGGTCAACAAGGCAGCTGGACTAGACAAAATACCGGCAAGGTTAGTGAGAGATGCCGAAGTGGAGCTTGCTCCCTCAATAACATATCTCATTAATAAATCGATCACAGACGCAACTGTTCCTGCCATGTGGAAGGTTGCACGTGTAACCCCTCTGTATAAAGCTGAGGACAAACTTTTGGTTGAAAACTATAGACCTATTTCTGTGCTGCCGGTTCTAAGTAAAGTTTTGGAGAGAGTGATACACACACAAATGAGTGCTTATCTAGATCACTTGAGCTGGTTATACAAACATCAGTACGGATTTAGACGTGGGCGTAGTACGGCACAAGCGGTCGGTCAACTAAACAACTCTGTGCTTGATGCCATTGATGGAGGAAAAGTCGCTGGTATGCTATTTCTCGATATATCCAAGGCATTCGACTCTATAAATCACAAGATACTCCTGGGAAAGCTTGAACACATCGGGCTAGCAGCAAGGAGTCTGAGATGGTTTAAATCGTATCTTGCAGACAGACGGCAATGCGTGTGTATAAACGGGGAGGTATCAGAGACTCGCCCTATTGACTTGGGTGTTCCACAAGGAAGTATCCTAGGCCCACTTCTATTTAATGTTTACATTAACAGCTTGTCAGCTGCTGTAACGAAGAGTGAACTCATATTGTATGCGGATGATGCTGTTTTAATAGTTGCTGCGTCGACACCCCAAGAGCTTAATGATGTCCTTCGACATGACTTCACCCTAATCTCCGACTGGTATACCGACAACAAATTAACGCTTAATGTAAAGAAGACCAAATTGATGCTTTCAGGTAGCAAGACAATGTTGTCTCCGTTTAATGACTTTCAGTTTTCTACTGATGAAGGGGAAATAGATCGTGTTTCATCTTTTAAGTATCTAGGTGTATTACTGGATGAGAAATGGAAATGGAAGATGCACGTCAATAGCCTCTTACAAAAATTAGGACATCGCCTTTCAGTCTTCAATCGAATCTATCATATGCTGGATCAGAAAAGTCTCACAGCATATTTTAATGGCCTTGTCCTACCACACCTAGATTACGCAGATATTGTCTGGGGTGACCAGCCTGGTCTTACAACACAGATGAAACAATTACAATCTTTTCAAAATCGCTTTGCGAAGAAGATCGTTAAGTCGAAAGTGTCATCAGCAGAGGCCTTGACGTCGTTGCGGTGGGTGTCTTTACATGCGAGGCGGTTCGGTCATCGGTGTTGTATTGTGCAAGATGCAATCAAAGGTAGCATCCCCGAGCATTTCGGTGTATTCAGATCCACCATGAACCAACAACACGGTTATAATACCCGAAATGGCTACATGCCCAAAGTCACTAGGCCAAGAACGGAATGGGGAAAAAGCAAAACATATTATAAAGCCATTAACGACTGGGCCACGCTACCAAGTGCTTTAAAGAAACTGATGCCGAAAACTATTTTTAAATACAAATTGAAACAGTTTTTATTACACCATTTTTAACCTTAGTTAGTAGTATTTTAATCTCTTGTTCTAGTTTTAATCTTAGTTAGCTACAGTTTTAGATATTTTTAGTTTTTATTACCACATAGGTTTTGTCCTTTTTATTGTATCTTAGATTTTAATGTATTTTAAAGGTTTGACATTTATTTTCTAAGAGGACCCTCCTGAAAACCACCTCTAGGTGATTGGAGGCCTCCTCTTAAAATATTATGTATTATTATTATTATTATATTAGAGAGTTAAAGATATGACGCATAGCGGAGCATTTTTGACGAACCTTTCATCTGCTTTTCCACCGCGATTATTAATTACTCCGCCAATGAAATATGCAATGGAGCGTATTCACAGGACGTCACGGCAGCCATATTTGTGTTAGAAAACAAAGAAACGGCAGCCATATTGGTGTATCAAGCCATTCCACTGGGAATTAAAATCTATTTTTATTCAAAATCGTCTTCTGTTTAGCTGAATCAATATGGCCGCTGGTTACGTGAGTGAATACGTTCTGTAAGTGAACAACTGCTTACGAGAATTGCCGAAAGGTCTGGGTAAACCTTGTCCGAAACGCGGCCCTGCTCTTCCTTGATTTAACAATTAAATCTGGTCGTGCTATCAGAGAATATTTATGTCATTTTTCGACTGTTAGAGAAAATATTGTCAACATTTAGTCGTTGAATTAATAACTGAACCCATGTGTCAACGAGAGTCCGCTCGTCTGGTACCTGAACGTGCTTGTCACGTTAGTCTAGGTTTGTCCACTCGCCTTTAACTTCAAGTTGCAGTGTTAGCGTGGTTTTGCTGTTTAAGTGGCCCACCCAAGTATACCCTGGTCTAAATCAAAAACGTTGCACTTTTCTCGTCATTTCAATATCAGTCATTAGCTAAGCTCGCTCCCTTTGCATACTTAGGTGGCTGGACTGCACTTCACATGATCTCATTCACAGAATCAAATCTCCATTTCCCAAATACTTCTTACAACATCCTCCATTACAGAAATCTTTCCAGCTACCGTGATCACCATCAATATTTAGTACCATCGGTGCTGCTGAGCCTGCAAAACGATATGGGTTTCGACCAAATTAAATTTTATTGCCACAAGAAGCAGGTGGGTACCGTGATCCACATTATGACCAACATGAACCCCCTGGGGGAGGCAGTGGTGAAGTACTTTATCGACATCAACCTGGGAACAATCCGGCCCCTGGCATGTGGCTCGTACACGGCTCTCCCTGATGACAACTCTACACTATCTAAAGATTGCAGTAAGTTAGGTTGGAATGGCACCCATGCAGATGGAAAATGGTCAAATTACATTGCTCAAAATGCTAAACATCGAATCCTTATGCCAGTGAAACTATATGGTAAAGCCAGCTTTTCAACGCGCATCAATGCACGTTCATGCGATGATTCCATGGGAAGGTCAGAGGGCTCACTTTCGCCAGGAGACACATGGGGAATTTTCGTGCGCTGAAGATACAATGATATTGTGGACGCAGTGAAAGTTGCACAACCTACCGTAGTAAAAATGTCAGTGGTACTAGAAAAATGAGAAATAGTGACAGTATAAATTCGTTAAACTGATAGCAACAGTAGCAGAAGTAATAGCAGTTGCAGAAGCAGTTAATACAGGATCCCCCACTTTTATAGTAGTAGCAGAAGCAGTAACAGTAGACGTCGGACTGTTTTCAAGACAGGGTGGAAACCATTATACATTGTCTGGTTTCGAAGCCCGGGCAACGCCACATTAGCGTTTGATAAACATTTCTGGCGCCTGAGGCCAGAACCCAGAACTGTGAAGCTTTGACCGTAAATACGGCAGCTTTCGAATAAATTTTGAGTAGTGGCCTTGTGTTAAAGGGCTGTAGTGGGCAACATTTGCGTATCACCTCAAAGTACTTTAGTATGCATGCATGGATCCAGTTCCTTATTGAGAAGAAACAACAGCCTTAATGGAACAAGAGTGCGGTAAAAAAAACTTATCGCTCAACGTTTTTTGAAAGTTTGAATTTGTTGTTTACAAACAAAAACGTTTAAAAATTTGCCACAATTTTGGAGTTTTCGGATTTTTGTTCCGAAATGCCGAAATTATAAAATTTCTCAAATATTGAAAAATATCATAGAGACTTAGAGAGAGGAATGAAAAGGTTAGCTGAAAAATCTGTGTTAGTGGTTAAATTGTCTCAGTCGAAACATAACCCACTCAGCCTCTTCACTGGTTTCGAAGCCCGGGCAACGCCACATTAGCGTTTGATAAGTTAAACATTTCTGGCGCCTGAGGCCAGAACCCAGAACTGTGAAGCTTTGACTGTAAATACGGCAGCTTTGGAATAAATTTTGAGTAGTGGCCTTGTGTTAAAGGGCTGTAGTGGGCAACATTTGCGTATCACCTCAAAGTACTTTAGTATGCATGCATGCATGCAGAAAGCCTTAATGGTATATAGATCCTTAAATGGCTTGGTTCCTGAATACCTATCGTCTAAATTTCTAAAACGTAGTGGAATCCGCTATTCTTTAAGGGATTCCGAAAACAAACTGGTTGTACCACATCCACGAACTAACTATATGAAAAATAGCTTTAGTTACAGTGGTGCAACTCTCTGGAACAGCCTACCCTGCAATCTCAGGATGATAAAATCCTATAATCAATTTAAAAGCAAAGTTAGACACGGCATTCATGGAAAACAGGATTAGTTTAATATTTAAATTAGTATTTACTACATGTATTTCAATTTTTATTAATTAGTATTTAGCATGGATTGTTTATTAGTAGTTTATTAGTATTAATTTTTATTATAATTTTAAATAATAGTATATTACCTGATGATTTTTAACCGTGTATAAAGAAATGTTAAATAAATAAATAAATAAATAAATAAATAAATAAATAAATAAATAAATAATATCAACAAGAAACATAAAATATGTTGGGTTTTATGGAGAATTTTTCATTATTCTTTAGCGTTTTTAAAGCAACTCGTTTGTTGATACAGATAATTTGCTTAATGCGCTACACGATTTTCAAATGTAGAAAGAAATAGGAAATAGGGAATAGGAAATTGTCTTGTAACTAAAACTAATATTATAAATCAGGAGCTGTTCAGTAACATTACCTCGGACCATTTATATTGTTGTTACAATGGATATAAGTGATACTATTAATTTACGGTTTTGGAAGAAAGGAAGATGGAAGAAGAAGAGAAATTATAACATCTGATAGGGCTACCAAAAGAAGAAGAAGAAAAGAAAGGACGAATAAGAAATGTAAAGTAGGCAAAATGATATTAAATGACACTAAAAGTCGTGTTTATTCCGTGTACTCTCGTTGATTTTGATGCGAAGATCCCCTGCTTCCTAACAGTAGCGGCGCGAGGAAATTTTTTATAAGTGATAATCCTGTTCCATATCTGTTACTACTCTATATTGTTCTTCTCCCTTGTGCGGTAAAAGTTTAGAATTTAGGCGTTATTTCAAACAGTTCAACGTCAACTTGCCATAAGAGCAGTAAAGTTTACATACGAGCCTAGTTGCGCATCAGGCCGGAGCTTATGGTTGTCAGGTAGACTTAATTGCTTTCTTTTCCTCGCAGGACCCGACATTAAAATCGCACCACCAAGCACTAAGTCGGCCATTTTGTTTGTTTGGGAGTTTTTTCCCAATAAATGAGTCAACCCACCTCGCTAAGTGTGTTAAATTCAACCCTTAGTTATCTCTTGGATGGTGATAATCGTGCTTTGAGAAACATAATTTAATCTAAGGATATATTTATTCCATCGATTAGGCCGATTTAATCGTGAGTTGGCGCCAATCGGCTCTCGAACAACCGAGGCAGGTTAGATAATAACCCACGATTAGGAGTTATTCCGCCATCAATTTCTTATTCTCAGAATAACTAATCGGGGGATAAAATGGTTATCCTAAAAGCAAATTTAACCTTTGATTACCCACTATCCGCCGATTAAACGCAGATTAAGCGTGGCAGGAG
Source organism: Meandrina meandrites (assembly GCA_963693305.1). Classification (NCBI taxonomy): domain Eukaryota; kingdom Metazoa; phylum Cnidaria; class Anthozoa; order Scleractinia; family Meandrinidae; genus Meandrina; species Meandrina meandrites. The sequence goes on from OY855903.1 coordinate 45,607,046, forward strand.
AAACGGTGGAGCGCTAGGGGAGGGAAGGGATAAAAAATCACGGCTCCTACACAAGAATATGGAATTCAGCAGAACTTGTTGCAGAAAAGAAAATAAAGAGAAAAATGCCCGATTCCCTCTATGGCGCGCGCCTGCAGGGAATCATGGTAGATGTATTCATCAAACCATGCACGAGACGTAGCAACGATAAATACAACTACCGTGATTCCCTGCAGGCGCGCGCCATAGAGGGAATCGGGCATTAAAGCCCAATTTAAGGAAAGCGGCAATAAAAAACCTGCCTCCGAAAAGCGGAAGAAAAAGAGAAAAAAAAAACGCGGGAAAAGCGTACATGAGATCACACGTCCTGGAGAAGAAGGGAGATTTAATCTTGAGTTAGCGCTAATCGGCTTTCGGATAACCGGGGCTTGTAAAATAATTCAAAATTAACGGTGTCAACCAACATCATGTGAACTGAGAGCGCGCGCCGCCGATATTATCAGAATGTGCATTTTCAGAAAATTTTGAGGCACACTAGGTAACCAGCAGAATCACTCTTACCTATAACACGAGCTCAAAAATGTGTTGTAATTACAGTTATGAAATCAGCTTATAATTGGCGCGGATTTCTATTTTCATTTCGCCGAAAAACGTTTTCGCTTATCTCGCATGCGCACGTAAAATATTCTCGTTAAACTTTAACTTACTCAGAAATGCAAGCATTTTAGTGAATATCGGAAATGCTTGCGTTTATTTATGAGTCTCTATTGCAAACGCCAACCTTCTTTTACGGAAAAGGCAAGCGCTTTTGGAGAAATTAGAATTTATTTGCGCATCATATTGACGTCATCTAACGGTCCTCATTACGTGACGTAACAAAGAAAAAAACCGCGCGTGCGAATAAAATTCGTTCGGTGGTGAAAACATTTGAGGACGGTGGATTAAATCGACCGAGATGAATCGTCGGATCTTTTTAACCGTCATATTGGTTCTGCTTATAGCAGTACGAGTGGATTATAAAGGTAAGGTTGAAAGCTGTAGAATGCTTCAATTGTTCTACAAAATGATCTAGCCATGAAAAGAAAATTTCGGATTTTCTATTCTGCTTAATATTTTTTTCCAAAACTTGAATCCATCAAAATGTATTTCCTACTTAAGATTAAGCGGGTTAAAAAAAGTTTGAACGTTCCGAATTTTCCAAATAGTGTCGTAAAACGGTTTTGCTTTTAGCGCTTTGCTATTTTTTGATTGGTTATTGCTGGAAATTGAAATTATTAATCTTAAGGGATGCCCGATGAGGTTACAATGGCTCGCATGAATAAACAATGAAAATACTACCGCCCACTAAGTGCCGCCATATAAAATGCAACAGAATTTGTTGATTTTTTTTAATTCTTGTATTTTTTTTTTACTTATAGATAACCCGCGTGTGTTTCACAACACGGCAAAAGACGTATGGGAAACTCGTTTTCCCTTTTTCCAGGTTTGTTTTCATTACTTTATATCTGAAAACAGTAAGCCGCGTGAAATATATTACAAGAAACTAAACTACTTGTTGGTTTTCTGAGGGCTACTTCTGCAAGAAAATTATTTGCATTAAAAAAATTGCCATCCGATGCTCGTGACAAAACTTAAGAGGCCGTCTCCCTTAAACCGTTCCACTCGATTTTGGACTCCAAAATAGTTTTCCTTCATATTTCTGTCACAGGTAGTACTATCTATCCTTACTACTAAAATGCAGTTAAAATGATCAGAAAGTTTGTTTCTCTCCACTGTGGAGCATTTATCGATTACCAGTGTCAAGAAGTGATGAAACGGCCATTTTTCACGAGTTCTAACACAGGATATTAAACGTTCGTTAAAAATACTTCGCGCCGATAAAACCCCCAAAATTTGTACACATTCAGTCAATTTTTATCAGTTCTTACTGCTGACATGTCATTTGGTTGCTTTCTTGTTCAAAATCGGAAGACAACTACAATATTTATAGAACACCTTCAGTAAATTATGCGAACATCGCGAAAATATGGTCCTAAATCTTGCCTTATTTTTCACTTGTGGCAAATAGACCAGGCCTAAATTGCCATTCTAGTTTTAGATTAAGACCTTCTCAGTTGAATTATGAAATAAAATCTGCGGCACAACGCGATATTGAGAAATAAGTTCGAACGAATTCTTGGCTATTTTCACGGATTAAGTATTGCGTGACACACTTCACATTCCAGTCCGAGTCTTGTTGCCTGACACTTTGATGCTTTGTTGATGAATATTTTCCGCCTAACGACAAGGGAAAACGCATTGAAATTCTACAAATGGCAACTTGTTTTTCCTTGTTTCGGTAAGTTGAAACCAAATACGGTGTTTCGTTTCCTGACCATTAAATAATGAAAAGTCTATTCGTGTCCTTCGTGATTATATTTACCACTCACCTTGTTGACCTTGTAGTTCCTGATGACATTATGAGAATTTACCGCTGAAACTTTCGTGGTTATCGTACACAAGCACAAGTATGGTACTCAGTGGCTACAATTATAATGATCCAGTAGGTCTGTCTTGAAAGGAGAGTCGATGACGAAAAGAGATTTGAATAAATCCTCCTGTATGTAATCATTCAATACTCGGGTTGCGTTACCGCCCGTGGGGGAGGGGGGACTGGGGTTACACCATAAATTGCGAGTGCTGCGGTTCTAAGATTTTGCCGCTATTGTAGGATAAAGGACACGATAACGAGCGGAGAGCGGACATTAAAATACGGGCAACACGATTTTGAGGTCTCTGAAGCTTTGATGACTTGCCCCATACACCAATGCAACAGTCAAAGCGGGGCTGGACTAAGCTATTATATTTTAAATCATATATTAAGAAGTGCACGATTTTGTATTCGTTTAATTTAGGGATCAAACCAGGATTGCACTCCCAAAAGGAGCAAAGGGGATCCTTTTCTAAAGGACTGAGAACCTTACTTAACCGTATGCCGCGGCACATCAGGCTGTACAGGTCTACATAGCCCACAAAAAACGAGAATGCCTCTGGGCGTTACCGTTTGCAGGAGTGATAACGCAATTCACCATGCTTACCTAGAAGGCTAACTTACAAGTTTCGAACAGATACACGAAAGAGTATCCAGTAAGTCTATCTTAAAAGGAGAGTCGATGACGAAAAGACATTTGAATACATCCTTCTGTATGTGATCATTCAATACTCGGGTTGCGTTACCGCCCGTGGTGGAGAGAGTGGGGGAGGTGGGTGGAGGGGGTACTGGGGTTACACCATGCTGCATGCATGAAGTTACGGCATGTATTTACATACAAGGCGATGAGAAACCAACATTGAAATGGTCACTTTTCAACAAAAATAGAAGAGAAGGATATTTTTTTTTCTTCGTTACCTGAAATCATGCGGTTTCGGCAAAAAGCGGCTTATGGCGGAACCAGAATTTCCATGTGGCAGGATATTTTCCATCGACACCGGCGCGATCTGACCAATTCAGAATGGCTTTACCCCTTCTACAGGACGAACCTCAGCTAATAGGTAAGTTTCGATGCGAATAAGTGTCGTTCGGCTTCATAATTTTTAGAATTGGCTCATTAGGATCCATATTTCATAATATCAATAAACTATCAATGTCACCAAGACCATTGGGTCCCATTGGCATTGAGCATGTCTTTGACTTCTGCCTGGTCGAATAATGAATATTGGGAGATCAGACTTTTAGCTTTGATGTTGTTTATCTGCTTTATAACTTCAAGAAATGAACCCTCGCGAAATTGATAAATTCAAGATCTTTTTAGGTAGTGGCGATTAATGTCTATGAACCGTTTTCAAAAATGTTCGTTGACGCACCACTCGGATGACAAGGATTGAATTTTGTCATCTATTGTTTAATTGAGCTGGCCATTTCGGTCATTTCGGGACAAATTAAATGAATGGGTTGAGAAATAAAAAAATTACAAGAAAACGGCCCTGTAGAGTTTTCGTTATAATCATGCTTTCCGATATTTCCATTTTTTCCTTTCATTTAGAGTGAGTTAGAGAGACTAATTATTAGAGAGCTTAATATTACAACTAGATCAGGGAAACGCTCAGTCATGAACAAAAACAGCTCAAATTGTGTCTTTTACTATCTTACATTAACACTAAAACCAAAATAGCACCTGCTACCAAACCCAAGAACCAATTGATCTGAACTTTAAGCTGATACACTGAATATAGTTTACATCATCATTATTATCATTGTGCCATCTCTGTCAGGGCCCGCGCAGAGGGAGGGGCTGGGGGGCTTTAGCCCCCCCCCCCCCCACTTTTTTACAGTAGAAAGAAAAAATAATTAGTAAAGAAAGTAATAAAGGTTTGGTTTGTAAACGCTAATGGCAGTGGTACTGATTTGGAGTAAATTATATTGCTTCAAGCAGGACTGATTTGTTAGTAAATCTAAAGGTCTGGTTCTAAATGTTTAGTATGCTTATACTGTAAAAGCATTACAATAATATAGCAAGGCCGATAAGTACTATGTGAAAAAGTAACTTTGCAAGACACCAACACGACCAGAACGATAAAGCAGGGTTCCGATCGCGGACAGCCATTCCGTCCTTTTTGGGACTCATCAGCGTGGTGTAGCAAATCTAAATAACGCGATCTCGATAGCCAGCACAAATAAATTGCAATAATCCCTTGTAGATCCTGCTAGGTTAGCACCATTGTTGTTTGCGGTCTTGGGACCGTTGCTGTTTCAAGTTGTAAAAACATTGCACCTTAACACACTGTTTGTTGATTTTAAATCCGCCCTCCGATATCTGAGAGTAACTAAAACCCTAATTTTCCCAGGATAGCATGCCTCCGCTCCCCCCCCCCCCCAAAAAAAAAATCTGGCTCACGCTTGAGCCCCCCCCCCCACGCAAAATCTTGCTGCGCGGGCCCTGTCTGTGAACGTCAAGAATGTTTAGGTTGCAATGCTTACTGATTCCGAACCTCTCTCGTCATCTAAGGAAGCCACAGCTGTTGTTTCCTTCAGCGCAGCATATTCGATTTTCTTTTTTGCATTAATTATGTTTGAATTGGTATGTCTTATTCTATTCAAAATTATACAGACAAGATGGAGGATAACCAAAGGAAAAGAGCACTACTTTTATGTCGAACGCTAAATGCTTTTTTAAGCAGAATCCATTGACTCTGTGATGGAAGCAATTACAATTTATAACCGATGTTTATAATGTAACCCTAAACGACGTGGAGATCGGTGCCTGAACTTGTTTATTATTATCTAAAGAGCGGTTTTCAATTGAATGTCCTACAATGTGGGCTGCACTGGCATACTACGAAGCTAATTTAAGAACAATACATCTAAGAAAAAGGAAGCGTTAAGATAAGCAGTTAAGACAGTCACTATCCCGGCAGTAGAATTAGACTCCCGAATCATGAGAACAGTTATTCTCAAAGGAAAACAAGGAAAGGACGATATGTATTGCATTCGTTGGGAAATTTATGCTAGGCTTCACTTTATCACTTTTGTTTGTAAGAAAAACTCCAACAGAGACACTTTTAGGGATAACACTGTCGATAAGGGATAAGGGATAAGGGATAACTGTGCCCAGAGTTACAGGGATAAGGGATAACTGAGCCCCCCCCCCCCCCCTAACAGGGTATCATTAGCCGAAACGTCTATGGAAGTAACATAAAAGAACCATTCAGTGTCAAACCACAAAAGAAACCAACACTGGTACTCTTCTTAAACAAAACGAACCAACTCTGCTTTTCGACATTTGGCGAGACAGGAGATTTCAAAATGGCTTAGCATGACTTTAGTACTAGTTTTCCCCTTTTGAAATACTCACAGAGTGATAAACATAAAAACATATTGGATATTTAAGGCCGACGTTGTTCTCGAGACTCGTGTGCGTGCCAACTGATTTGTAGACCTATGGAAGAGCTATGTGGTTGTTCCTAGAGTGCAGATCCTTAATGGACAACCAGGCTGCCAGAAAGAGACGCTCGGAAAATTGGCCTCATATCCAGCCACATTGACGGTCAGTGAAATCCATCTGATGATTTTTTTTTTCTAAAAAAAAATTGGTCTCGCAGGTTAAAAATCTGGCAGCCGTTGGCTGATGTGAACCTGCGTTACTAATTTACAATATGTACATCTAATTGTTTTCGTGGACGTGACAGGAGACCGAACATCAAATCAAATGTTAACAGTTTTAAACGGTTTGTAGACGACTTTAACCTGTCGTTGTTTAAGATGCGACCAATCTTTTCGGAAACATCTTGAACATAAAGAAGTACCGCGAGGCCAATAGTTTGTTAATCAGTTGGTGGTTTAGACAGCGATCAGTCGCATTTGTTTGTGAAGGATGATGGATAGTTGTTCTCGTGCAATACGGTCTTATGTTATCACCTGACTACAATTGCACATTTTTTAAGTGCCAGTATTGTCAAGCCACAAGTCGGTAACATTGGAAAACCGATCTTGACAATTTTTTTTTCAGACTCAAGGGACCTACCTGCGAAACTGTAAAGAATAAGAAATCTTCACGAGTTTCCCAATCATCCAAACTAAGCGACACGACAAGGTCCCCGTAGGCTAATATCGTGCGCACTACTACTACTGCACAAGCGATATGTTATTTTAGCTCCTTGCTCCTAAAAAGCTATTTACAATGTCGCTCAAGGGTGTTCACAACGAAGTGGAACTCAAGCGCTATCACAATTGCACAGTACTCTTTCGTGTATCTGTTCGAAACTTGTAAGTTAGCCTTCTAGGTAAGCATGGTGAATTGCGTTATCACTTCAAACGGTAACGCCCAGAGGCATTCTCGTTTTTGTGGGCTATGTAGACCTGTACAGCCTGATGTGCCGCGGCATACGGTTAAGTAAGGTTCTCAGTCCTTTAGAAAAGGATCCCCTTTGCTCCTTTTGGGAGTGCAATCCTGGTTTGATCCCTAAATTAAACGAATACAAAATCGTGCACTTCTTAATATATGATTTAAAATATAATAGCTTAGTCCAGCCCCGCTTTGACTGTTGTATTGGTGTATGGGGCAAGTCATCAAAGCTTCAGAGACCTCAAAATTGTGTTGCCCGTATTTTAATGTCCGCTCTCCGCTCGTTATCGTGTCCTTTATCCTACAATAGCGGCAAAATCTTAGAACCGCAGCACTCGCAATTTATGGTGTAACCCCAGTCCCTCCCCACCTCCCCCACTCTCTCCACCACGGGCGGTAACGCAACCCGAGTATTGAAAGATTACATACAGGAGGATTTATTCAAATCTCTTTTCGTCATCGACTCTCCTTTCAAGACAGACCTACTGGATCATTATAACTGTAGCCACTGAGTACCATACTTGTGCTTGTGTACGATAACCACGAAAGTTTCAGCGGTAAATTCTCATAATGTCATCAGGAACTAAAAGGTCAACAAGGTGAGTGGTAAATATAATCACGAAGGACACGAATCGACTTATCATTATAATATTTAATGGTCAGAAAACGAAACGCCGTATTTGGTTTCAGCTAACCGAAACAAGGGAAAAAAAGACGGCCATTTGTAGAACTTTAATGCGTTTTCCCTTATCGTTAGGCGGAAAATATTCATCAACAAAGCATCAAAAGTGTCAGGCACAAGACTCGGACTGGAATGTGAAGTGTGTCACGCAATACTTTATCCCTGAAAATAGCCAAGAATTCGTTCGAACTTATTTCTCAATATCGCGTTGTGCCGCAGATTTTATTTCATAATTCAACAGACAAGGTCTTAATCTAAAACTAGAATGGCAATTTAGGCCTGGTCTATTTGCCACAAGTGAAAAATAAGGCAAGATTTAGGACCATATTTTCGCGATGTTCGCATAATTTACTGAAGGTGTTCTATAAATATTGTAGTTGTCTTCCGATTTTGAACAAGAAAGCAACCAAATGACATGTCAGCAGTAAGAACTGATAAAAATTGACTGAATGTGTACAAATTTTGGGGGTTTTATCGGCGCGAAGTATTTTTAACGAACGTTTAATATCCTGTGTTAGAACTCGTGAAAAATGGCCGTTTCATCACTTCTTGACACTGGTAATCGATAAATGCTCCACAGTGGAGAGAAACAAACTTTCTGATCATTTTAACTGCATTTTAGTAGTAAGGATAGATAGTACTACCTGTGACAGAAATATGAATGAAAACTATTTTGGAGTCCAAAATCGAGTGGAACGGTTTAAGGGAGACGGCCTCTTAATATTTGAAATCTTTACATTTTATCTGAATTCATTTTTCAGATCGGAGGCATTCAACTTGCACCAACGTTCGGTTTACGCCATTAGTGAATAAATTAATTTACTTCTGTTTTTTTTTTTAACGCCGCCCAGTTTCAACGATACTAGTGAATTAAAAAATAATGTATTTGATACTTATTTATAAGGAGCTAAACATAAAGAATACTTATTTTCCCCTCCCCCAGTTTTGTTTTCCAAAAATTAGGGACCTTAAGATCCGAGACGCGACGGCTTTTGGAACGCGATGGCCGGTAACCGGCCTGGGATGAGAACGCCGTTCTGACCAAGGCAAAATTATCATTAAGATGCTTGACGCGAGAATAAGACAACGTAGATGATTCAAGACTCGTTTTAAACAAATAAATATATACTTTTCGTTTAAGAACTATAAAAAATGGCGTGTATTGGAGTATTCTAAACTAACACATGCACAACAGAATCGGTAAACACTGCATACGATGCATTTGATTGAAATTTTGTAAATATTTTTATTTCAAAGCGTAAAAATAAATTACCAGTCAATCATTTACATCTTTCATGCTCCAAAGGAAAGCATTTTGCTTCTCTCGAAAGCTCTGAGTGAGGAACTTTCTTGACGACTACAAAAATGGAAGAAGATTTGATTTCACCATGATTCCATCGGTCGGCTTGTTTACCTGAAACACTGTTGAAAATAGTCAGAATAATATCTTCGCATTAGAAGAATAATTCTTGGCTAAATAAGTGTATTTTCAAATTATATGCATCAACAGAATCTTAAGCAACTGTTTCGAACCATTTACCGGTAAACAAAGCCGCCTACTTTGCAAATTGAAAGGGAAAATACTCACGTTTTCTTCGCAACGCCAAAACCTCAAACTTCACGTTCTCGACACGACGTGTGCCATCAGGACAACGGCTTGAGCATGCGTAACACGCCTCCTCTGTGAAAACTTACTTCCGGTCGCGTCTTAGAACCGTCGCGTCTCGGATCTTAAGCTCCCTATTATAAACATCTGAGATCGACTTTAACGCGCGATAACGCAATATTTTTTCATTTATGAACACATACAATAACAGAGGTGTTCCACATCTCGAAACATCCACGTGATAATATCCTTACGCTTTTTTATGATATAAACAATAACAATTTTGTTTTATTTGTTATCTGAATTTTTCAAGCTTTTAATGTAACGTCTGATTATTTTAAGCTCCGAACCTGTGAAGCATAATCAAACATGCAAAACATTTGAGTACAAACGAACAAACGAGAGGTTTGACGTTGATTCCCATTCAAAGTCTTTAACATTAGCTGTTTGCAATCCTTAACTTAGGTTTTTTCGGCACTCAGTGTATGACTCAGATTCTTGTTTACCCCTCTCTATTTAAATCGGCAGTTCACGATTTAAAATACAAATGAAAGCGAAATTAAAATAGGAATAAATAAGTAAACAAGAAAAACATTCAAATATTATGCTGATCCAACTAACGCCTTAAAAGAGTTCACACTTGTTGCCTCAAGAATGAAAAGGGGAAGCGATATCACAGTTTTACAAATTAGCAATGAACCTATTCCGTTTCACTAATTTCGAATTATTCTTTTTCTTTTTTTTTATGTTTTAGAATGGATGCATTCAATACTCAGCAGCGTTTAGTATCAACGCCGCGGAGGAATTAATGGCACTGATTTATTTGGAGGTAAATACGCACAAGAGGGTAGACAGGAGGCAGGTCACTTGGCCAGTGTTGAACTCGGGACGACCGAGAACAAATGCAGCTAGTGGCAGGGTGGAGGGCTTGAACCTGAAACCTCCGGTTTACAACATCTACACCCTAAACTATGAATGTATACGATACATATCGATTGTGCTTTTGATTCCCTTTTAATAATCGTATTTTTTTTTCTCATTAGTTTGGTGATCAATGAAACAGAAATTTTAACTAGTTGACTGTGTAGGGCTTCTAAATGATGGAGTTAGTTGTTCGATTAATATTATTTAAAGTGCCTCGGAAAACACTTAAAAACGTCCAGACGTTTCGAGACTTCTGCTTCTTTATTGAACGAAAAGTTGGGTTCTTTCTTCGAAATGAAACAGGGAAAATTAACACAACTGAACTTGCCCTAGAAATTTGTTGTTATTCAGTTGATTATCACCTGGAAAGGATTGAATATTCCAAAGCTACACCTGCTTTTCATATTAACGAGACTACGAACAAACGAATTGCACTCGAAAACAACTCGAATTGCACTCAATGTGTATTTTATTAATTTCCTCCTACAAACCTTTGCTTAACTATAAATCGACGTCTTTGTGATATTTGCGAACGTTGATTAAGAAAATTAAACTGTAACCGTGTCCTTTTTCCTAGTTGAAAGCTCTTTCCTTGGCTACATTGCTCTCTACTATTCCATTTGGATATCTTTTGGTATGTATAATTACATGAATTAATTATATGGATTCATTATTTCGGTTTCAATTATTGGTTATACGCTTCAAGCAGTTCATTTACGTTTTATCTTTTTTGAGCAACGACATATTATATAGAGTATATATGTTATTTGCCTGCTGGGAGGTCCGTATAGTAAAAAAAAATTATTGGCCCGATCCGAAGCCGGTAAATAACTTTTTTTTTTTCCTACTGTAATGTGTTTGGTTAAAAAACCCTACAAAGATTGTCTTGTAAAATGTGTTTGAATTATACGCACGAACCAATGTTGTGCTGATCGGTAAGCTACGGTAAGAGAAAAGAATGATCTGTTTACCGTCAAACAGAAAAAGAATGGCTAAAATCAACATACTCAAGGAAAAGATCACCACCAAAACAGAGCATAAAAAAGATCAGCGAGTCACGAAACACTTTTAACTTCATTCGGCTTGTGAGCTCGTTAACTTAATTAACCTACTGCTCGGACTGAAAAGCACTAACAACACATTCTATCCATTAACATTTGTAGCTAACGAGTCAATAACCTCTGCGTTGATTCCCTCAGCATTTTATTTTCACAAAAAGTTTGCGAAAGTGAAAGTGAAACTAAATGAAATGTGCAGTTTGGCTTATCTGTTGTCAACTCATCATCATAACCAATACCATATTCAACATCATATTCAACGGTTTGGCTATCAATCCATTTCGTCCAGCTCCTTGTTTGTCTGTGCTTTTTTCTTTTTTTTTATAGATCCATCGACCTACAGACAGATCATATATGTCAGTCCTGTTTAACAAAAGCTTTTAATTTGTTTTTAAATCAGATTTATTTTTTGTTCCAGGGATGGCTGTTTTTGAAAGCGTTGGGACATAAAGGTAGTTATTTTATCTTTTGACTTACTTTGGTTAACAAAACAATTTAACAACAATTTTAAGATGATAAAATCAAAATCAACGCTAATCTTACAGCTTAATCGTACTTTAAACTACCCGGACAAGTGAGGTTAATCTATCTTTGCATCTTTCTGGTTTTCTTTTTGTTTTCTCTTTTTTTTTGAATAGACAAGGAAAAGGAACGACTCTTATTGAAGTTGACAAAGTATCAGAAACTTTATATGAAATTGGAGGTAACGTTTCCCCAATATATTTAATCAACTCACACTGACTTTGAGCGTCCTAGTTGTAGAGATTAGGGAGTTTAAGAAAACCACAACAGCAACGGCAACGGGAACGTCACTAAACAAAAGGTTTAATGAGTAGAACAATGACTGTGCACGTGCGTTTTAATCCTTGGTACATTTCTTTGCCGTCCTCTGCTAACTTTTTAAATTTCTATTTCGAATTTATCGCTGTGTTCCAGATTCAGCTTTGAGATAACTTTGACAGTGAGAAACAAACTAAATGACTTTAGAGCATCGCGAGATTTGTAGGTAAAATATAAATTCATTTTTTAATCGACGTTGTCCCGGCCGTCGCCGTCGTGGTTTCGTTAACTCCCTATTATCTGGAATTCCTACTGTACTAGTTGACCTGCATCCAAGGTTGCAGGTGCACCTGAGAGGCCGCAAAAGTCGAGGCAATTGAATTGGACGGGTTTTCACAAAAGTTACCCCCTTTGGGCAGGCACGTGCTCAAAGGGATTAATTGCGAAACGGAACCTACATGCTACTAAAATCTCGTTGTCGTTCATCATATTTCACTCTTCGTTAGTCTTTTGTTAATTAGTGACGCGCACTACTTGACTGCTTTCCCACCCACCCAACCTGGTTTTGATCGTCGTTTACTGTTTTATTGTCAGTGTTTCTTTCATATAATAAACTTCCCTCTGAGTCAAAACACAACTTATGTGTGTTGTCCGTCTATGGGGTCTGTGTGGGAAAATCTATGGGGCAGCCAAGTCCGAATCTAGCAAATACTCACATTAGCTATTTATTTTTTTGAAATTTCTGAAACTAGACAAATCAAGTTATAATAAGTAACCTAGCTGGTTAATCGTAACGAATAGCATTTTCCTGCCTTACAGATCCTAATGCTTGTAATCATCAAGCAACTTTACGAAAACGTTTGTAACAAAAAGGTCTTTTAATCTTATGAGATAAACAGCAGTACATTTTCGTAGACTCTCATTTAATGCAGAGTTCATCTTGCATCGTTTGTTTGACCCTTAGAGAGAAGTTAACGACCACAGACGTGGGCGATTAAATGCCAGAAATGATTTGGGCAGAGCAAATGCTAAAGTGCAGAGACTAGAAAAAGAAAACAAGAAGGTAAAAATGGTGACCTAAGCCAATTAAACGACCCAAGAAGGAAGGGAAAGTGTTAAAAAATCTAAGTTCATTATGATGGTCATTCAAAAGGGTGAATTGCTCGGAAATTAAAAAATTGAAAAAAAGTGTTTTCATTTACTGAAATAAATATTAATTTATTTATATAAAAATGCTACAAAACTTGCTAAAATTTTAAAACTAAAACGTTTTCGACCGTACGGTCATCATCAGTGTCACGTGTAAAATCAACCCGTTTTTTTGTTAATCTGCTTCAACTTAAGCCTTCTGCTTTTCCAACATTTACGTACAGCTGATAACATATGGTTCTTTTGATTGCTCTTGGTAACTGGAGAAGATGCGAAACGAGTGAAGCAATTCTATAATTTCTTCTCCAGACTTTAATAGATTCACCAATTAAAAGAAAGGCTCTGCGAGTGAAGAGGTCTGCAAATATTGCACGATTCCTCCTTATTGATTACGAAACGTTATGATATTGATACATACATTTCTCTCTTTTAGCTCTCTGCGGCTCATGATAATGAGACTTTTAGCGGAGTGCAGGTAAGTTGAAGCTCCAACATGTTTTACAAAACATGAGGGGATCAGCAATGATCACAATACCATACACAACGGCGAAATGTTACCGATTAGCAACTTAACTCGACTTAGGTCGAAGGGAAATGCTGTTATAAGCGAAGGGAATTTGGATGAAGGTTAGGTGTATAGTCGTTTACAAACTTGTGGCATGTCACTTTGCTGTTAATTTGTAGAGTTTCTATTCCTTTACGTTTTGTATGTATGTAAAATTCATTATTTTTTCGTTATAGAGTGCTTTATGGCGCGATGAAGCGGCCAAAAGCCAAACGCAGTTGGCTGATGCTAGGAAAGAGGTAAAGGCTTCTAGATGACTAGAAAACGTTGGCATTATAATTTTAGTAGTAAACGTATTGCACCCATTTAACTATGGCTAGATATTATGCTTCGAAATGGGAAGGAGTTCAATAATACTGTTATTTGTGTTATTTCGATTGTGTGCTTCTGTGCATTCATGCACGAAATGTATCTAATAGCTAGTTTGAGTATCTGTTGTTTGCACATGGCATAAAAAGACTGTGCGAGACTAAACCATGTATCATGTTATAAAAACGGATCTCCTCTTTCGTGTCTTACTTGGTCTTACTTCTCTCTCCGCCAGTGAGGTATCTGTCAGGGTAGAAGTATAACTTCTGTCATGACAGATAACTTGCTGTTGCACAAGTTAAAAGTTTATTATTTCGTTGCTCGGAACAAAGGCCTAAATCAATTTGACCAATTGGCAATTATAAGAGAAACCGTTGCTCTGTGGTAGTTCTTCACCTTACATTTTTGTAATCAAGCATTTTAAACAGCCATTTTTCTTCTTCTTCTTCTTACTATTATTGTTATTTTGTGGACAAGTTAAATCGTTAGTAAAAGGGAATGGGATTAATGCACGTAATGAGTCCTACTCATGTCCAAGGTGGTGTTTTTTGAATTTATAAAACGCCTGCCTTGATATATATGATGACTTGCTGCTGTTAAACGTTACAAATTCGAAACAGAAGCCATTACGTATTTCAAATAATATTAATTTTTCTGGTTATCGTTAGTTGTCCTTAGCAAGAGGAAAACTGGACGTCATGGAGGACGAGGTCCGAAAGTTTAAGAAACAGGTAATTTTCTTTCATTTCTATGCTGTATTACTGTAAAAAGACGAATTCTAATCAAAAACTTAATAACAAACTTTTATCAATGACACCTTCCTGAGAATATCTTATGACATGCCAACAAATAAACAATTGGCAGACGCCAACATTTAACAAGAAAATCTTTAGTTCTTGTTGACGGCTAGAAACCTGCAGTTATGGTACGTCTTTTTAAATATTTATAAATAACTGGCTATTTTGTTTAAATTGTAACATTTCTCATCCATACATAGTGCTTAGTATTAAAACAATGCAGTTTATATGCAAATTATAACGAAAAAGCAAACAAATAAACTGTGCTCCTTGAACTAAGTAGTTATTGATTAACTAACTTCATAAATTTTACTCTTTTAACATAGCTATTATTTACTCCTTTTAGATAGTTATTAATTTCATATTACTTATCACAGCACGAAATGAAAAGTTACAGCAACATAACATAATACGTTAAGTTCCGTAAAGCTCAAGAGATTGCTTTACAGAATTGTTATAAAGACGCGTTAAGTTACTTAAAGTTACAAAAATTGGATGAAGGTTTGGTGTATAGTCGCTTAGAAACTTGTGGGAGTTCACCTTGCTGTTAGTTGTAGAGTTTCCATTTTTTTAAGTTTTGTATGTATGTAAAGTTCGTTATGTCTTTGTCATAGAGTGCCTTATTACGGGACAAAGCGGCTTTCTTTTATAGCATCATCTAATTGCCTTCGGGTTCTGAGGACCCAAACGCAGTTAGGTGATGCCATGAAAGAGGAAAAGGTTTCTAAGTGACTAGAAAACTTTGGCATTATGATTTTAGTAGTAAACGTGTCACACCTATTCAAGCATCTACTGAATCATGTACCATGTTATAAAAACAGATCTCCTTTTTTGTGTCTAGCCCTCTGTAGTGTCCGACAGCGAGATATCTCTCATGACCGAAGTAAGTTAAAAGTTATATTATTTTCTTAAAAATAAAAAGGGTGAGAAAATTGAATATTAAAAGAAAAGCGCAGCTCTGTTGTTCTTCCACTTTTTCTGGTAATCGTCACCTTACTACTTTGTAATGGAACATTTTAAATAGTCATTATTATTAATAATGAACCATACTCGGTTCCAAGGTGGTGTTTATTGAAGTTATAAAATGGCTGTATTGGAATATACCAAAATTATCTGTCTTGCGTAATGATGAGTTGGCGCTGTTAAACTTTACAAAATTCCGAAAAGAAGCCAGAACGTATTTCGAATAATGTTACTTTTCTGGTTATCTTCAGTTGGTCTTAACAAAAGCAAAACTTGATATCATGGACGAACAGGTCCCAAAGGTTAAGAAACAGGTAATTTTTGTTTCATTTCTATGCTGTATTATTGTAAAAGGACAAATTTTACTTAAAACCTAATAAAAAACTTTTATAAATAATATCTCGCGGGAATATCTCAGGACATCATGACATCACCAACAAAGAAATAATTGGCAGATGCCAACTATTTAATTAAAACAAACTTTAGTTGTTAATATGTTTTATGTTTAAAACTTGCATGTTAGTTCCCGACTTGAGCCGTGATACTTTTTCATGTAATTTACTGGTTATTTTAGTTTAGCACTCAAGATTTTTTCATTTATTACAAGGGATGGTTTTTCAACAGAAGTAATTTCTATACCTGTTTTTAAGGTATACTGTCAAAATTAAAGGACAGCGATGTACAATTAATTTTAACCCTTTTTAGATGAGCACATTGAAAGACGAAAATGAAAAAAGCAATAAAAAATTGGAAGTTTCTATGCACGAGGTAAGGTGTCTAGATGTCTACAAACCTCTGCATGACATTTCGTTTTGCTGTAAATATGTCAAGTCTTTTTTTTTTGTTTGACCTGACAAATGCAAATTTATGCTACCCACTTACTCCCGCAATGCAGTAAAATTGTCATGCTTAAAAGTTTCCGATTATTCACGAGCTTTTCCACTTGGCTTCTACCAAAGTCCCTCAGCGCTGCCAAGAAGAAAATGACTATTGTTTAATGCTGTTGAACGTTACAAAATTCCGAAAAGAAGCCAGAACGTATAACGAATAATGATAATTTTCTGGTTATCTTAAGTTGGCCTTAGCAAAAGCAAAACTTGATATCATGGACGAACAGGTCCCAAAGGTTAAGAAACAGGTAATTTTTGTTTCATTTCTATGCTGTATTATTGTAAAAGGACAAATGTTACTTAAAAACGTAAAAAGAAACTTTTATAAATGTTATCTCGCGGGAATCTCAGGACATCATGACATCACCAACAAAGAAATAATTGGCAGATGCCAACTATTTAATTTAAAAAAAACTTTAGTTGTTAATATGTTTTATGTTTAAAACTTGAACTTGTGATTCTTTTTCATGTAATTTACAGGATATTTTAGTTTAGCGCTCAAGATTTTTTCATTTATTACAAGTGATGGTTTTTCAACAGAATTAATTTCTATACCTGTTTCTAAGGTATACTGTCAAAATTAAAGGGCAGTGTTTTACAATTAATTTTAATGCATTAATTTGAACTGTTTTTAGATGAGCACATTGAAAGACGAAAATGAAAGAAGCAATAAAAAATTGGAAGTTACCATACATGAGGTAAGGTGTCTAGATGTCTAAAAACCTCTGCATGGCATTTCGCTTTGCTGTAAATATGTCAAGTCTTTTTGTTTATCTTTTTCTGCCTGGGAGTAAAATTATATTGCCTATAAAGATGAGACATTAAGGTTAAGGATTTTGGTATTGTTGCCAGCGATGATTTCTATTCAACAATGTTATTGAGGACTAGAGCGGCCGAAACCCAAAGGCAATTTTCAACAGAATTAATTTCTATACCTGTTTCCAAGGTATACTGTCAAAATTAAGGGGCAGTGATTTATAATTTGCATTAATTTGAACTCTTTTTAGATGAGCACATTGAAAGACGAAAATGAAAGAAGCAATAAAACATTGGAAGCTACCAAGCATGAGGTAAGGTGTCTAGATGTCTACTAACCGCTGCATGGCATTTCGTTTTGCTGTAAATACGTCGTTTTTTTGTTTGTCTTTTTCTGCCTATGAGTAAAATTATATTGCCTATAAAGATAACACATTAAGGTTAAGGATTTTGGTATTGTTGCCAGCGATGATTTCTATTCAACAATGTTATTGAGGACTAGAGCGGCCGAAACCCAAAGGTAATTAGAACTGAAGATGCGACGAGATGACAAGAAATCTATCATATTTCACTTTAAGTAGTCAACGTATTACACTTATCGAACTGTACCCAGAGATATCGGATCATTATCAGTATCTGGTCAAAGTACCTTATGTAATCTCCTTAAAAAAATTAACAAAAATCCCCTTATGTAAACTAGGAGTAATCGTAGATTATGTAGTGCGTTCGATATGCTCACCATTAATGAACAACATTCTACTTGTAACTTGCCTTACGTGAAAATTTGTTATTTTCTCCATGTAGGAGACGTTTCGACCGAACATCTTCGGTCTTCGTCAGTTTCAAATGTCATAAAGGCCGTAACGGCTTTTTTTTACTGTTCACTAATTGGCGCGTGCTACGATAGCAAACGTCACAAAGCTATTGTTGCGCAAGATCGAATCATTCGAAAGACTTAAGATAAGATAAGATAAGAAACTTTATTTAAGTGTCAAGAACCTTATAGCCTCGGAATAGCACCATACTAATTAGGGGACACTACTAAAAACTAAAGACTACACTGATACTAATATCACTACTTGCGAACTGATGGTGTGTCAATACGCTCATTGCCCACGTTGGGTCTCGCCTAGAGTGCCAAGCCTCAAGGAAAGTCTCTTGTAGTAATCCCTCGCTCTGTCGACAATGGTTGCATGATCGAAATACATGTAAGGTACCACCGACGCCACTCGAGTGAGATCGTCAAACTGAGGCCAATAACGAAAGCGAGGCAAATTGCAGAAGAAACGAAAGCGAGGCAAAATGCAGAAGAAACGAAAGCGAGGCAAATTGCAGAAGAAACGAAAGCGCAGCAAATTGCAGAAGAAACGAAAGCGAGGCAAATTGCAGAAGAAACGAAATCTCGATTTTTCTTAGCTACACAAGATTAGGGTGGCGTTCTCCTATCGTCGAACGCAATCATATCTTTTAAATTTCCAGTTTTAATCCACTGTCATATAAATAGCAGTCTTTTTTAGTCCTCCTTAAAACTGCCAACTTTAAGGTTCCTTATTTAGATTCCTTAAAACTGCCAGCTTTAAGACTCCTTAAAACTACCAGTTGTAAGACTCATCGAAACTGCCAGCAACTTTAAGACTCCTTAAAACTGCCAGCTTTAGGATTCCCTAAAACTGCCAGCTTTAAGACTCCTTAAAATTGCCAGCTTCAAGACTCCTTAAAAGTGCCAGCTTCAAGTTTCATTTAAACTGACATTTCACTACATGCCAGAAAGAAAGGTTGCAAGAAGAAGGAGTTCAATGATTGGTCAATGATACTACGCTTCTTGATACTTTTATTGTGTTACCTGAGGTCGCAGAAAGATTGTCAAACGTTTCTTTGCTACTATGGCAAAAAAACTGTACCAAGCAGCAAGCAAGTATTAATAAAAAGTTAAGCGACGTTTTATGTTCAAAGTGGTGATTCGCGTACACCCTTAACAAGTATGAAAATTGACCTGACAAATGCAAATTTATGCTACCCACTTACTACCGCAATGCAGTAAAATTGTCATGCTTAAAAGTTTTCGATTTTTCACGAGCTTTTCCACTTAGCTTCTACCAAAGTCCCTCAGCGCTGCCAAGAAGAAAATGACTATTGTTTAATGCACGTAATGAGTCCTACTCATGTCCAAGGTGGTGTTTTTTGAATTTATAAAACGCCTGCCTTGATATATACTTAATTATCTGTCTGGGTAATGAAGGCTTTGCGCTGTTAAACGTTACAAATTCGAAACAGAAGCAATTACGTATTTCTAATAATGTTAATTTCCTGGTTATCGTTAGTTGGCCTTAGCAAGAGCAAAACTGGACGTCATGGAGGACGAGGTCCGAAAGTTTAAGAAACAGGTAATTTTCTTTCATTTCTATGCTGTATTACTGTAAAAAGACGAATTCTAATCAAAAACTTAATACCAAACTTTTATCAATGATACCTTCCTGAGAATATCTTATGACATGCCAACAAATAAACAATTGGCAGACGCCAACATTTAACAAGAAAATCTTTAGTTCTTGTTGACGACTAGAAACTTGCAGATATGGTACGTCTTCTCGATCCGAGAAATCCTTTTCTTATATATAAATAACTGGTTATTTTGGTTTAAATTGTAACATTTCTCATCCATTCACTGTGAGCCTTAGTATTGAACAGAAGCAATTTATATGGAAATTATAACGAAAAAGCAAACAGATAAAGTGTGCTCCTTGAACTAAATAAATAAAAAATAAAATAAAATAAATAAATGGGAATTTGCAGTGGCACTTCCACAGGGTGGCTCTTCGTCCACTTTTCCCGATCGAATTGGAATTTAGCAGTGTTGATTTTTGCGGAGGGAGGAAAACCGGAGAACCCGGAGAAAAACCCTGGGAGCGAGGACGAGAACCAACAACAAACTCAACCCACATATGACGCCGGGTCCAAGAATCGAACCCGGGCCACATTGGTGGGAGGCGAGTGCTCTCACCACTGCGCCAAAATGCCAATGTAATGTAATGCCATGTAATCAGAACTAAATTTTACTCTTTTAAGATAGGTATTATTTACTCCTTTTAGATAGTTATTAATTTCCTATTGCTTATCACAGCACGAAATGGAAAGTTACAGGAACATTACAAAACACGTTAAGTTCCGAAAAGCTGAAGAGATTGCTTTACGGAATTGTTATAAAGACGCGTTAAGTTACTTTCAGTTAAAAAAATTGGATGAAGGTTTGGTGAATAGTCGCTTACAAACTTGTGGCAGTTCACCTTACTGTTAGTTGTAGAGTTTCTATTTTTTAAGTTTTGTATGTATGTAAAGTTCGTTATGTCTTTGTCATAGAGTGCCTTATTGCGGGACAAAGCGGCTTTCTTTTATAGCATCATCTAATTGCCTTCGGGGTCTGAGGACCCAAACGCAGTTAGATGATGCCATGAAAGAGGAAAAGGCTTCTAAGTGACTAGAAAACTTTGGCATTATGATTTTTGTAGTCAACGTATTACACCTATTCAAGCATCTTCTGAGTTATGTACCATGTTATAAAAACAGATCTCCTTTTTTTGTGTCTAGCTCTCTGTGGTGACTGACAGCGAGATATCTCTTATGACCGAAGTAAGTTAAAAGTTATATTATTTTGCTAAAAATAAAAAGTGTGAGAAAATTGAATATTAAAAGAAAACTGCTGCTCTGTTGTTCTTCCACTTCTTCTGGTAATCGTCACCTTACTACTTTGTAATGGAACATTTTAAATAGTCATTATTATTAATAATGAACCATACTCGGGTCCAAGGTGGTGTTTATTGAAGTTATAAAATGGCTGTATTGGAATATACCAAAATTATCTGTCTTGCGTAATGATGAGTTGGCGTTGTTAAACATTACAAAATTCCGAACAGAAGCCAGAGCGTATTTCGAATAATGTTAATTTTCTGGTTATCTTTAGTTGGTCTTAACAAAAGCAAAACTTGATATCATGGACGAACAGGTCCCAAAGGTTAAGAAACAGGTAATTTTTGTTTCATTTCTATTTAACAATTAGATTATGAGCTCGAGATTTCTATGAGGTGATAGTTGATGAGGCCGCAAGCCGAATCAACTATCACTTCATAGAAATTGAGAGCGAATAATCTAATTGTTTTAGTAGAATTCTAACTGAAATAAACGCAAATAATGGTTTCTAATTATTTTTCTACGCATTATCGAACTATTAAACGCTTTAACAAAATCGCACGCATTGAATTGTCCTTGGTAAATTTGCAGTTGTTTACGCGCGTGCACCCGTTTTTCAATAATTTCAAGCTTTTAAAGTCAAGAAACCGCTAATGTCCTTCTTTTAGTCTTCTCGGGAATTTTTTTTATCCATTTACATCTAAACTTCCTTCCAAAACTTCGGAAAAACGATAAAAACGTCGCATTTTGTGGACGACCTTCGGCAACTGCACACTAATGGCTGATAGTGTTCAAGGACAATTCAATGCGTGCGATTTTGTTAAAACGTTAAGTTCGATAATGCGTAGGAAAATAATTAGAAACCATTATTTGCGTTTATTTCAGTCAGAATTCTACTAAAACAATTAGATTATTCGCTCTCAATTTCTATGAGGTGATAGTTGATTCGGCCTGCGGCCTCATCAACTATCACCTCATAGAAATCTCGAGCTCATAATCTAATTGTTAATTATTGTAAAATGACAAATTTTACTTAAAAACGTAATAAGAAACTAACTTTTATAAATGTTATCACGCGGGAATATCTCATGACATCATGACATCACCAACAAAGAAATAATTGGCAGATGCCAACTATTTAATTAAAAGTTTAAAACTTGCGGTTTAGTTCCCGACTTGAAGCGTCAGGCCCGTAGGGAGGGGGGGAGGGGGGCTGCGATGAGTGCGTCCGCACCCTCCCGACGAGCCTTGGAAGTCCGCTTATTGTGACAAAAATTATCACAATAAATAAATAAACTAGCAAATAAAGGGAAATGGCATTTCTGTGCTTCGACTATTTGCATTCAATATGGTCCTTTGGGTTGAATGTCCACCATTTGTAGATTGGTGTGGTATATTTTGGACCAAATTGGGTGATTCTAAGTTAATTTCAATGATACATACCTACCTACCTTCACTTTTACCTGCCTTGTTCCCTAACAAACTGTCTTCAGAACGCACGAAATGCTGTCTAAGATAGCCTATTTTTTCAAAATTTCCGGGGGGAGGATACTTCCACACCCCCCTACCTTCTCGCGCCAGTAGCGCTCGGGAGTAAGTGCCGGAGGCGCTCATGCGCACCCAGCCATGCAAAACCCTGGCTACGGACCTGACCGTGATGCTTTTTTCATGTAATTTACTGGTTATTTTAGTTTAGCGCTCAAGATTTTTTCATTTATTACAAGCGATGGTTTTTCAACAGAAGTAATTTCTATACCTGTTTCTAAGGTATACTGTCACAATTAAAGGGCAGTGATTTAAAATTAATTTTAATGCATTAATTTGAACTCCTTTTAGATGAGCAAATTGAAAGACGAAAATGAGAGAAGCAATAAAAAATTGGAAGCTACCATGCATGAGGTAAGGTGTCTAGATGTCTACAAACCTCTGCATGGCATTTCGTTTTACTGTAAATACGTCAAGTCTTTTTGTTTGTCTTTTTCTGCCTGTGAGTAAAATTATATTGCCCATAAAGATGCGACATTTACCACTGAAAAGTAGGTTAAGGATTTTGGTATTTCTGCCAGGGATGATTTCTATTCAACAATGTTATTGAGGTCTAGAGCGGCCGAAACCCAAAGGCAATTAGAACTGAAGATGCGACGAGATGACAAGAAATCTATCATATTTCACTTTAAGTAGTAAACGTATTACACTTATCGAACTGTACCCAGAGATTGCACTACATGCCAGAAAGAAAGGTTGCAAGAAGAAGGAGTTCAATGATTGGTCAATGATACTACGCTTCTTGATAATTTAATTGCGTTACGTGAGGTCACAGAAGATTTTTAAATGTTTCTTTGCTACTATGGGAAAAAAAATTGTACCAAGCAGCAGTTTATATACCATGTTACATCGGTTCGCATCTTAACAAGTATCAATAATGAGTTAAGTGAGGTTTCATGTTCAAAGCGTTGCTTTGCGTCTTCACAATTATGAGTATCAATAAAAAGTTAGGCGAGGTTTCATTTTCAAAGCGTTGGTTCGTGTCTTCACAAGCATGAATAATAAGTTAAGCGAGGTTTCATGTTCAAAGCGTTGCTTTGCGTCTTCACATGGATGAAATGTTAAGCAAGATCTCGTTTTTAAAGCGTTGGTTCGCATCTTTACAAGTATAAAACGTTAAGAGAGGCTTCATGTTCATAGCGTTGTTTCGCGCCTTCACAAGTATGGATAAATAGTTAAGCAAGATTTCATTTTCAAAGCGTCGGTTCGCATCTTCAAAAGTATCAATGAAACGTTAAGCATTTCCCGTGTTCAAAGCGTCGGTTTGCATCTATACAAGTATCAATAATAAGCATGAACTATTCCGTTTTCAAAGGGTCGGTTGGCGTCTTCACAAGTATGGATAAAACGTTGAGCAAAGCTGTATGTCAAAACCTGGGCTTGGGTCTTCACAAGTATTAATAAAAAGTTAAGCAGCCTTTTATGTTCAAAGCGGTGGTTCGCGTACACCCTTAACAAGTATGAAAATTGACTTGACAACTGCAAATTTACGCTACCGACTTACTCCCCCAATGCAGTAAAATTGTCATGCCTAACATTTTCCGATTATTCACGAGCTTTTTCACTTAGCTTCGACCAAAGTCCCTCAGCGCTACCAAGAAGAAAAGGACTATTGTTTAATGCACGTAATGAATCCTACTCAGGTCCTAGGTGGTGTTTTTTGAATTTATAAAACGCCTGCCTTGATATAAATAAATAAATAAATAAATAAATAAATAAATAAATAAATAAATAAATCCCTTTATTTAAGTGTCAGAGTATTTAGCACTGTTGTACTAATTGTGGACAATGTAAATAAGCAAACAAATATTACAAATAGAACAGAAATTTGTTAAAAATCCCAACTAGTACTAATGATGACTTGGTGCTGTTAAACGTTACAAATTCGAAACAGAAGCCAGAACGTATTTCGAATAATATTAATTTCCTGGTTATCGTTAGTTGGCCTTAGCAAGAGCAAAAATGGACGTCATGGAGGACGAGGTCCGAAAGTTTAAGAAACAGGTAATTTTTATTTCATTTCTTTGCTGTATTATTGAAAAAAGACGAATTGTACTCAAAAACTTAATAAGAAGCTTTAATCAATGATACCTTTCTGAGTATATCTTATGATATTATGTCAACAAAAAAACAATTGGCAGACGCCAACATTTAGTATGAAAATCTTTAGTTCTTAATAGTTTTTGATGTTTAAAACTAAACTTTGCAGCTCAGTCCGTGATTCGAGCTATTTAGGTTTTCCATGTAATTTACTGGTTAACGGTAATTTAGAGGTCACCATCTCCTCATTTATGAATATATTACATATATTACAAATAGAACAGAAATTTGTTAAAAATCCCAACTAGTACTAATGATGACTTGGTGCTGTTAAACGTTACAAATTCGAAACAGAAGCCAGAACGTATTTCGAATAATATTAATTTCCTGGTTATCGTTAGTTGGCCTTAGCAAGAGCAAAAATGGACGTCATGGAGGACGAGGTCCGAAAGTTTAAGAAACAGGTAATTTTTATTTCATTTCTTTGCTGTATTATTGAAAAAAGACGAATTGTACTCAAAAACTTAATAAGAAGCTTTAATCAATGATACCTTTCTGAGTATATCTTATGATATTATGTCAACAAAAAAACAATATGCAGACGCCAACATTTAGTATGAAAATCTTTAGTTCTTAATAGTTTTTGATGTTTAAAACTAAACTTTGCAGCTTAGTCCGTGATTCGAGCTATTTAGGTTTTCCATGTAATTTACTGGTTAACGGTAATTTAGAGGTCACCATCTCCTCATTTATGAATCAGGTACCATGTTATAAAAACAGATCTCTTTTTTTGTGTTTAGCCCTCTGTGGTGACCGACAGCCAGATATCTCTTATGATCGAAGTAAGTTAAAAGTTAATATATCATATTGTTAAAAATATAAAGTGTGAGAAAATTGCATATGAAAAGAAAAGCGCAGCTCTGTTGTTCTTCCACTTCTTCTGGTTATCATCACCTTACTACTTTGTAATGGAACATTTTAAATTGTCATTATTATTAATAATGAACCATACTCGGGTCCAAGGTGGTGTTTATTGAAGTTATTAAATGGCTGTATTGGAATATACCAAAATTATCTGTCTTGCGTAATGATGAGTTGGCGCTGTTAAACGTTACAAAATTCCGAACAGAAGCCAGAACGTATTTCAAATAACGTTAATTTTCTGGTTATCTTTAGTTGGCCTTAACAAAAGCAAAACTTGATATCATGGACGAACAGGTCCCCAAGGTTAAGAAACAGGGATTTTTTGGTTTCATTTCTATGCTGTGTTATTGTAAAAGGACAAACTTAACTTAAAAACTAAAAAAAAAACTCTTCTCAATGATATCTCCCTAAGAATATTTCATGAGATCATGCCAACAGAGTTAATTAGCAGATGCCAAACATTTAATAACAAAAACGTAAGTTGTTAATATGTTACGATGTTTTTGAAGTTTAAAACTTGCAGGTAAGTTCCCGATTCGAACCAGTAAGTAATTTCTGTTGAAGGTATGCCGAATAAAGAAAACAGATCAATCGTGCTGTCTTAATTAAATGATCAGTGATTAACTATTTGCATTAATTTTAACCTCTTTTTACTAGATAAACACATTGAAGGACAAAGCTGATAAAAGCGAAAGGAAATTGGAAATTTTCAGGAATAAGGTAAGGTCTCTTAATGTCCACAAACTTCTGCATGGCATTTCGCTATGCTGTAAATTTGTCGAGTCTTTTTGTTTTTCTTTTTCTGCCTGTGAATAAAACTATATTGGCCATAAAGAAGAGCAATTGCCACTAAAAATTGGGTTAAGGGTTTTCTTATTGTTGCTAGCTAGCGATGATTCCAAGTCCACAACGTTACTGAGAACTAGAGCGGCCGAAACCCAAAGCCAATTAGAACTGAAGATGCGACGAGATGACAAGAAATCTATCATATTCACTTTAAGTAGTCAACGTATTACATGAAGCCAGCTTTATACGTACTTAGATTTTTCCACTAAATAGCCACAGAGTAAATTTTGGTTCGTAAACTGATGTAAACCAATCTAATGGGGCGTGTCTCTTTTTTCGGGTCGCCCACTGCCTCTCGAAACGAGTTACTTTATTTGCTCTTAAAACAATAGGTAACAGGTCATTACAATGCCCCTAGCCCTGAATAACAACAGGGGTAGTGTTTACAGTGGGCGAATAAAACTAGAGGTTCCAGAAAGGTAGTGCCTAACTTCTTTTTTACGTGTGAGGAAAATGATACGTCCAATGAGAAGCCGCGTATCATGTTTTTTGACGTGAGTTGTATCAAGTTGAAGTTTTTCATTCAAGGCTGATTGGAGGCGTTTCGCACACAAGCCATCCCTGGCTTTGCTAAAAAGCTTATAATTTTTTACAATTGTAGTTTTAGCGGTTACCTTGAAACTTTCTCAGTTATCCTAAGAAAGGTATAAGTGAAAAGCCAACGGTTCTTCTGCAGAAGAATACGGCAAATTAAAGCTATATTCTAATCTGATTGATCAAGTCGTCTCGAGATTAAGTTTCACTAA
This sequence comes from Meandrina meandrites, assembly GCA_963693305.1. Lineage (NCBI taxonomy): Eukaryota > Metazoa > Cnidaria > Anthozoa > Scleractinia > Meandrinidae > Meandrina > Meandrina meandrites. The sequence continues at coordinate 45,634,110 of OY855903.1, forward strand.
CCAGCCCAAGGGTCGTACTGGGTAATATTTTCCCAAGGTAGTACGACAGAAAACGGCCAAGACCAGTATTGCCCACTAACGCCACGAGTATCTGACGTTAACGTCACCGTAAATGGTTCCAAAGAAGCTTTGGCTAAAATTAATCCATGACAAACCTATGTACAATCATAATAGAATTTCAGTGATTGCAAAATGACTTTCAGTCTTACGTCCATCTCTGATAAAACAGAAGTTAAAGATTGTCTTAAACGTTTCAACATCAAATTCTCCGAACACGAAATGATTTTTGGTCATAGACTCCAGAACAAACGTATTTTTTTTAGAACATCTTTCTCTGTTCACTTAACTCAAAGTTGAAGGAAAATGCTACAATAAGGGAAGGGAAATTGAATGAAAGTTAGGTGTTAAGTCGCTTACAGACTTGTGGCATTTAGTTGCTGTTAGTTAAGTTTTGTATGTATGTAAAGTTTATTATGTCTTCGTTAGTAGTAATGGGGGACCCTTTGGGCAGTAGCCAATCAGAGAGCCGTATTTGGCCCACGTGACGGGTCTCGACCAATGAGAGGAGAGCGTGACGTCATTGGGTCGCCTAGCAACCCAGGGATTGGAATGCGGAAGTCATGTGACCGGAAGGGGAAGTGACGTGACCGGAAACGGAAACGAGACCAGAATTTCAAACATGATTTTTTATTTTTTACCAATGTTTACAAGAAGCATCTACAGACGTGGTTGGCAAAAGAACAGACTACATCACTCAATACCCTGTGGTAATGGTAAAAAGAGGAAACTAAAAATACAAGAACAGAAGGGTTTGGCTTAACAGCTCATGAAACTCCCATTTGAAGTATCTACAGAGGCTCGAAAGAAGACAATAATGAATACACTCAAAGCCGCGACTGTCTCGAGAAGGTCAGAAAACGTTACCGAATACAATAATGAACACGCTCAATTCCTATCCTTACGAGTCAATAAATATTGTCAATGTATCTACCAAGGTGAGTGCAGAAGAAAGGCGAAGACGTAACTAGATTCTTCGTCAGCTGGAACCGCAAAAGAGAATCCTATGTCATTTTGAACAGCAAAAAAAAGTGGATGAAGCAATGGCTGCATATTCTTTTGATTCATCTCCAACTTCTAATTCTCTTCTTCTTCCATTTCGGATGCAGGATGGAATTACAAGAACAATACAATGACTGAATGCATCACAGGTCTGGGAAGCAACGGAGGTTATTATTGTCTTGAATGCATGGAAAGATTACCAACTAACCAACAAAAGATGAAAGAATGAGTCACATTCATATGAACAGTGTCACCAGTGGAAAACGTCAGTGTACATGGTTGGAAGTCGATACTAGGGAGTTTCCAGGTCGCATCCGCTCACTGCATGCACGGACCCTCAAGGCCTAAAAGAAATCCTCACCAGTGGCGTAGGTGCGGTGCATGGTTTACTACAGGAGTTTATGGATTGCAATGACAAACAACACGGGCGGTGTCACAAGAAATCAAGCAGTCTGCGAAGGAATCTTGATTGCTTTGATGTCGTGGAGATAGCTTGATTTTGAAAGTTCCATTTGTTCCATTTTGTTCCATTTATTCATTTTGTTCCATTTGTTCCATTTATTCATTTTGTTCCATTTATTCATTTTGTTCCATTTATTCATTTTGTTTCATTTAGTTTCATTTTGTTCCATTTATTCATTTTGTTCCATTTATTCCATTTTGTTCCATTTGTTTTCATTGTTCCATTTGTTTTTATTTATTCCATTTTGTTTCATTTAGTTTCATTTGTTCCATTTGCTGTATCTGTTGCACCCTCTGCTGGAGTCGTGGGAATCACTTGTCATCTTGCATGTACAAAGGCAGACGGAAGAAGGGAAGACGAAGGAATATTTGAAGGGATAATAATGGAGACAGCGATTTCATATGTACGAGACGGTGATAATGATTTCTTCAAATTGATATTAGAGGCCAACTGTTGACAAAGACAAGTTTGGAGGCAAAGACGGGCAAATGATAAAAGTTCTTTTCCCGAAATGGCCAGTGCAAAATCTAGTGGTTGGACCGGACACTCAACCACTTCCATCAACATCCAACATGTGGCATTTCTCCAGGAAACAGTGGAAGACAGACCAGCGACGAAACAATTGACAAGAAACATCCTACACAACTCAGTGGTCCCTGTTCATTGGAGTTGCACCAATACAAGAAGTGGCGAACATCTTTTTATTACTGTATTAATTCTTGGTCAATGGTTAGCCTTTAGCAACAAGGCATCAACATTCTGTTTCTTGTTCAAAGGACACGAAGAAGAAGGAATCCTACTTCTTATTGGAGTGGATAAGGTGGATGTCTTATTTTCCACTTTTTTGGATTATACCATCCAGTTCTACCTCGCAAGATGGATACACTACCATTAAACCACGGGGAGAGCGCGATGAGCAAAACGTTTTCTAGCGAGAAAAAAAGCCAACAGGTGTGCATGGCAACACATTGTTCTTTTCGAACCAAGGAGCCAAACCTATTCTTGTCCAGGGGAAACGTCACAAGAAAAACAGTCCTTCCGTGCCACAATACCACAACCACCAGGTATTTTTCAACGCACTTGAAACCAACTGCAGTCCGTCAGCGAGACAGAGGAAAAGGACACAGCCCATTTCCATTCGAGAATTCTCACGAAGAGCGGGAACAAGTTGACCGTACAGCAACACACGGAGAGTATCCAGTTGACTGAAAATGCATCGACAGCAGCTGCTTCTCTGAACCTCCAGGGTTGCAATGAATCTTGGTTGGTAAATAACATTTGCTCAATCACATACGATCGGATGCCAAGTACCTGGATATCGCTTCCCCATCACCTGAACGTACTAGTCCAAGGAAATGGAAATGGCAGATTATGATAGGAAATGTTGCTCTGATTTCCATGTCTACATATCCAAGTTTTGTTGTAATGCCAAACTATGTTCATTCTCGCCTTACGAGTAATCCTTGTATTTTTACATGTGATAACACGACAGGGCGGGACTACAATCACCTTTCGATGCTTTTTTGGGCAGAGTAGAACCCAATTCACAGCAGGCAAATTGGGCATGCAAGTCAACTTGAACTGCGGTAGTCAGTAACTCTCACCACCTACGTGCCCAGGAAAAAGCAAGTCAACTTGAACTGTGGTAGTCAGTAACTCTCACCGCCTACGTGCCCAGGAAAAAGCAAGTCAACTTGAACTGCGTTTCCTTCACAACACTACCGTTGTGTGTCGGTAAGGCCTTCACAGCAATGTCACAACATCACTCTAATCCTCGGCACATCTTATCGATAGAAGAAGATGAAAAACAGGTAGTTTTTCGTGAGTTACAGCGAGGGTCCATTAGCGCCCCTCGCGTAATTGTTAAACTTGCGTTACTCATCATCCTCGAACTTGCGGTACAGCCCAACTTCACTCCACTCCGATGACAATGCAAGCCCTATCATCCCTTTTCACTGTGGTTGCTGATAAGACATTCTGCTTTGTTTCAGCTCCTGGTCAGTGCTGACCAAAGTGCAAAGGTGGCAGCCTATCATGGTAAGGAAGGGCAGTGACAGTAGAGCGCATTCAATGCTCCGCGTGCTTCAAACCATGATAATGCAAAACGTCAATTTGGTGAAGAGATCAGGGCAAAGATTCCAGTACAAAATTCACCGGGGGATCCATGTCTCTTCTTCAGCAGCTGCTACAGGAGGATGAACTGGAAACACTTGGCTGGAAAACTGAGGAGCCGGAAAAGCGACGCCAACCAAACCGGGGGATACTGGAAGCCAAGTCAAGTACACCACAGTGGAAGAGTGCAAGCAGTCTCGCATGTGGAAGAGCTTCAAGTCGAGGTCTTCCGAAATGTACTGGCAAGTGCCATCCAAGTGCCGTCCATCCATTCAGCGAGCAATTCAAGCAGATGTTATTACCCAGTCTTACTTTTTATATCAGCCAACCAAATGGGATTGCGTTGTCAAGATGGAAGGATGCTTGACGACAAGTGTCCAAAGAGCCCAAAGAAAGTTGTTTCAAAAGCGGCCTTCGAGTGTAGAGGAAGCCATTCACCCCAGTCAGTCTACTCTTTCTACAGGAGGCCTGCACCAAAGGATACTCTTTTGACAAGAGGTGATGGATTTCTACTGGAGGTCTGCTCCAAAGGATGTTCTTTGGCAAGAGGTGATGGATACCAGAGTTGCACGCACGGCTCTACATGCTTTCAAGATGGATAAGCGCCATGCTGGTAGTGTCAATTACACTGATTTACCGAGTAAAGCGAGGTAAGCGTCGCCATTGCCATTGACCCATGTTCTAATGTTCCATTTATTGTTTTCATTGTTCCATTTATTGATTTGTTCCGTTTTCATTGTTCCATTTGTTTTTATTTATTCCATTTGTTCCATTTATTCCATTTATTGATTTGTTCCATTTGTTTTCATTGTTCCATTTGTTTTCATTGTTCCATTTATTGATTTGTTCCATTTATTGATTTGTTCCATTTGTTTTCATTGTTCCATTTATTGATTTGTTCCATTTATTCCATTTATTGCATTGTTCTATATTCCATTTGTTCAGTTTATTTCCATTCATGTGTGTTGGTTTTTCAAAAGTTGATGTCAATGGCTACTCTTCCCAAATTTTGTTCTCATTCTGGCGGAAGAATGGACTCAGGAAGGCAAAAGTAGAAAAAGAAAATCACGTGTAATTGGATACTGGAACTGGAAAACATGTTTTCATAGCGATGAAGAGCTTTGGGAACTGGAAATGCCTCGGCAGATCTCGAGACCATGGTAGGACAAATCCAAGTGACTTGTGGCTGTTTATTGATAATTTTTTCTAGTTCTGTCCTCTGCATTAAACAAGCATGGATCAAGTTGCACAAGGAAACAGGACTTCTGTAAGTGGGTCACTTCAACCATCCTAAAGAAGAGGGGAAAAATGATGCTCTCCATTTTCGCCACAGAGCAAAAAGCAAGTAGTCACCACAGTCGTGACAACCACACTCGACAAAGATCGAAAAGAACTGTTTTATATTGCTCCATTTCAGCTTCTTTTGTATCCATAAGGATATGACTTGAATGCATTCAACACTCGTTTGTCAAACACTAGTTTATATTGTTTGTCTTGCGAGACCGTTCTTAATCTTTTCTTGACAGGCTCTCGTACTATCTTGTGAGGGTTTCTAAGGGTCAATGTTCGTTGCGTTTCCATCGGTTGTAGGATTTCGGCCAAGACCAAGTCTTTGACGGACGCGAAATTAAGTACAGCTTGGCCACGCGTGTTCAATGTAAAACCTCGCACTTTACAGCATACCACACCCTTGTTCGTTGCATAGGCGTAATTTTTTGGGCCAGCGGCCACAAATTCTGTAATGTACTCGTCTTCTTTCAATTCGCTGGTGAAATCACCGAGATAATTTCCACTGTCAATTTGTTCTTGTCCAGGTTGCCACGAATACACGACAGAGTCCGTGTCGAAATAAAGGACGCGCTCGTCTAGTTTTTCCAAGGCTTCGTACAATTTCAATCTGGCGTGACAAGTCGTAAAGGCTGCAATGAATATGTTTACGTTCGTTTGCATTGCGTCACATTCAGTTTTAAACTTGTGAAATAGTTCCAACATGTCGTCATTGATGATTTCGATGCGTTCGATGATTTGACTGTCGTCTCGAAGCATTTCAAAGAAGTCCGAGGGTTTGGTGCATTGGGTCGTTCTGGTTTGATTGGAGCGCTGGCCGAACTTACCCCAGAAACTGTTCAACATGAGTTTAGCCAGTGAACGCAACCCAGGGTTTTTCACAATTTTCTCAGGATCCAAACGAATGCCTTCGCGACGGTAATAATCTTCAACGTACTCTGCCTTCTCTTCCTGCGTCATTCCTTCTCGCGGCCAACCCGACGCTTCTTGCTTAATTTTAAGCCACGTGTTCACATAGTTCTTGAATAGGTCTTCACTGGCTTGTTCAAAGTGCCATATTTCGTGCACGTACAAGATCTCGTACCCTTTCTCCAACGCTTTCTGCAGTTCAGGTGTGCACCACGTCCCTGTCAAGGCACGCTGTGTCGGCGTATGGTTACAATGCATTGACCGCTCGTGGAGAGACGAGCGAAAACCATTTTCCATGCATGTCCGGCATAATGGAAAAGTCAATTTCTCCTCGTGTCTGTAGGGCAACACCGGATGGTATAGTCCGTAAGGTGGCAGAATACGGCATTTGACCAGGCCAAAGTAGGGCGAGATATTCACGTGCCCAGGTTGGTCAATGTACTTAGGATGTCCCACGGGATAACATCCGGTCTTGTTGATGAATGGATACAATGAAGTGATATCCATGTAATGGATTTGTTCCTCTTGATCCACTTTCTTGTACAACTGTACGGCATTGGTTCTGCCTCCAAAAAAGGCATCTCTAGGGTTTAATGGAGGGACAATGTCCAAGGATTTTACAAATTCTGCGATGGTGGGATCGTTTTCTTTTCGTTTGTTCCATTCACATTCCCACATTTCTTTGACGGTGTAGCCCAATGCTTTCATCCTCATGATTTTAGACAGGGTCTGCATGCGCACCACGTGCATGGTCTTGCCGAGTTTCCTGGGATGTTTTTGCGAACGGTTCGGAAAACAGGACAAGCAGCCATGAAAGAAACAGCCTTGAAATTCATAGACGGTTTTGGTTGTCTCGTCGTACCCGTCTACCAAGAACTCGTGCAGGCGCCCGTGCATCAATCGGCGTTCTCCGCGGTTCCCCACATGGGCAATCCTTGGTACTTCACTTTCCTGACCTAGTCGACTTTCCTCCCAGTACAGCCACTCCAGGGCCGCGTGCGATTGGTTGTGACTTCCTCGCCAACCTGTGAGGGGTTCCACGGCGATCTGCTTCTCTGGCATCCAATTGCGTCGGTACGCCACGTTGCAAGCCGAGGCAATGGTGATGCAGTATTGCATGGGATTAAATCCTGCAATGGCGAAAAATTCACGCTGAAAGTTCATACAGCCTTCCTTTAACAGTCGTACGTCCGATTGACAATACGTCAACAGTTCGTGCGCAAAGTCAAACACGTGTTGCTCGGTCACTCGAGCGGCGTGCCAAGTCATAAACTCGTCTCGTCGACTTGGCGACATCCCGTCCGGGTCGTAGTACTCCACAGACGGCATTGGTCCCACGTACGTCTGGTTCTGGATGGTGTTAAAGAAATGAGGGAAGAAGCCTTTTCTTAGTTCTTTCAGGCCAAAGGTTTTGGGAAAGTTGCTTAACGCCATGGGAAAGAAATTCATTGAGTCGATGAATTTGACTCGAGGCAATTCCACCATCAAGAGTTTGGCTCCGTTGACGATCATCTCAAGATTGGTCGCGTGTTGACGATACAGTTCTTCCATGACCATATATCCGTCATAGCCTTTAAAATTATGGGCTACGACAATGGTCTTGGACACGTTCTTTTTGTTGGCAATGCCATGGACAAAGGCCAGAAACTGTTCCAAACACTTGTCTCCCTTGAATGTAAATTGTTCGTCACTTTGATCCGTTTCGGCGCACACGAGGTTGGCCACGTGCTGACCTGTATCTTGGCGGGCCTCGATGTCAAAATAGATGAACACGGGGTGGGCTTTTTCATCTTCCTCTTTCAGGTCCACGGTTTGGATGAAACACTGATGTTGCAATAAGTTCACCATCTTTTTACAACACGGGCACTCGCTTTCGCCGCATTTGTGGGCGGTCCGTTTTGCTTTGCCACACTCCGAGCACACACGTTGCGTGTTGCACACGCTGTTTTTCACCGCATGGTCTGCATCCTGACCACTGCTGGTTCTGATCATATGATTGGTTTGACAAATCACGCCATAAAATCGCCGCTGACAATAGGAACAGGTGATGTGGGGTAACTCGGACCTTCCCCGCATCTGAAAGTCATCACAATCTGTTTGATGGCACCCTGCGCATTTGATGCCTTCACAGCGGTGATGTGTCAAAGTGTCATGGTTAAACCCTTTCTCGCATTCAAGGCAGTAGTATCCGCGGTTGAAAAAACCAGGTAACGAGGTAATGACATCAAAATGTCCATCGTGAGATAAAAGAATTAATTGTTTGTCTCGTTTCTCTCCTTTGTAAACGACAGAATGACCATGTTCAGCCGAGACAACGATAATCTGATACTCGGACAAGGCGCGTTGAAAGAGAACAACGTCTTTCAATTCGCATGGTCCAATGGGCACACCTGCCTCTTGGTGCAAAGCTTTTGCTCTTTGTTCTTGAATGGGGCAGTGTTGTTTAAGGTTATGGTAATCCGGGTCGTCATCCACTTTTGCTTTGGCCACCACGAGAGCTCGGGCACAGCATAGTTGATCTTGGTTTTTGATCACGATGATGGATTTCTTTTGTTTCAAAAGTTCGGTGTAATTAGCACTACCAAACGGTAAGTTACGTTTGCCCGTGCCTGGTTGTGGCATGGTAATGTGCGTCAAGTCCAACTCCATGGTCTCATCCACGTCAAAGTTCTCGTTGGAGTTTAACATTCTAGAAATAGTATCCAATATCTGTCGGGCAGGCCCTAGCGATTCTCTCCAATCGCCCACCGACACGTGCGCCGAGGTGTGAGCGCTTCGCAATCGTCTGGACCCAAGGTACACTTGAATTCTATCGTGCTCCGGCAAGTCCTCGACCAAGCGGTCAATGACGTCGGCCAATCCTTCTTCAAACTGACGTACAATGCTGGCATGACCAATGGGTCGACTTTCCACAGGATTCTCAACTCTCAGATGATAGCTTCGTCTGCGTACGCCATAGCTTCTAGCTTCTCGATCTCTGAATTGTTGAAATTCAAAGCGAAAATATCTCTCACCTTCTTCTTCTTCTTCTTCTTCTTCTGCTTGACTCATCTTTGCTTGCTTGACAAATTTGTGATTTGAGCTGGCGGCTCATCCGTTTATATAGAGACCGGTAACCACGTGACGGGGGGGTCACGTGACGGGGGGATACCCCCCCTCCCCCCCGTTCGTGACGTCACGGTCACGTGATATATAGAGCCTATATATACAACGCAGTCGGAATGACGGTCATTTTCAAAATGGCGCGTGACCTGAGTACTTTGCGGCAGAACTCCATCAACAGACCTGATGAGATGAACCCCACTTCTACCATTTTGAATGGACAGGATGTCTTGTTTCACAATCCATCAGAACATGCAGTCGATTGGCTCAGATGGCACTTGAAGCGCGGTATTGACATTCGATTGGGACTGAGTGGGTTGAGAGGACTTAAAGGATTTCAACGAAGTTCCCAGTTGGAATTTTCCCTTGCACAAATGTACAAATTTGTTGAGGTGGACAGAGAGAACTGGACCCATAGCAGGAAACAATACCAGAAGATCGAACTGAACTTTAGCGTAACGCTGTATAATGTGATTGTTGTGATCTATAAGAATCTTATCTACAACCTCGGTGTCAAACCCCCAGTCGGTCGATTGAGCTACGGTTGGCTGAAGACCATCTTGGAGTTTCAACCTTTCTGGGACAAGTGGACAGCTGTGCAGCAAAGACGAATCAAGAAGTACATGGCGAGAATAGAACTTTATTTTGAACACTTTAATAAACTAGAAGATGATGTTCTTCGTAAGATGATTGACGAGAACGACATGTTGATTAAGCTAAAGAAGAAAGTCTAACTTGTTTAAAACTGTACATTTTTGTGACTTTGAAAAAGTCTAACTTGTTTAAAACTACATTTTTTGTGACTTTGAATAAACCGTGTCATTTAAAATATCTTGTTTGTAGTTCCTCGTTTCCTCTTGTTAGTCCCACATCTGCCCACTGAAAGAATCGGCACCCTCTCCTGTTTCGGCAAGCGTAATAGGGTCGGTTGAAATTGGCAGTTGATCTGCTCACTTTTAGGCTGGCTTGATTGTTACACTCGCATTTAATGTTTCCTTGCATGGTGTAGTAAACTCCGTTTACCTTGTTGTAAATTGTCGTCATGTAGGGGATGACCTCTTTACTGTGAGTAAACAGTCCGCAAGGCGAGAACGCACATTTCACATAGTGGTCTTTGTTTTTCACGCCCTGAAACACGCTTAAGTTACAGTGATGAAAAGGACACACGTTCAAATCGTAGCTTGTTTTTTCTTCGATCACTTCGGTTTGTACAGGGGCTGTCAATAAGCTATCCAGTAGGTCTGCCATGGCTTGTTCCCCGTCTTCTATTTGTTGTTGTTGTTCCGTTTTTATGACTGGTAAACATGGCGGTGCTTCTTGTTTCTTCATTCGTTTTAGTTTTTTCTTTTCTTTTTCGGGTAACTTCTCCACCATTTCTTGCATGGCTTGCAACGGTCTCTTCTGATTCATGTTGTCGACTGACGCAAAAAGAGAACGAATGTCGTAGTATTGTTGATTATATGTCGTTTGGGTCAATCCCGTCATTCCTTTCCAAATGAAAATCCACTTCGTCCAATCCTGACCAAAAGCGGTTGTCATCTGACCGACTTCTCGTCCAATCAAGGATGTTGTCAATGTCTCGATGTTGCAATCCCAACAACTCGTATGTGAAGGCGAGGCCTTGCTTGTTGAATGACATGATCTCCGTCAATGTCACTTCAATGTTTCTATTGGGAGTTGTCATGCGTTTGACAAACTCACAATCGTCATGATTCAAATAGTCATGGATCACACCTGCTTGCTCCATCAAGGTTTTCCATGTGTCGTAGACCTCCCCAAAGACTAGCCTTTTCAATCCCTTCCAAATCTTATCTTGTATGTCCATCACGTGTTGTAGGGAATCGATCGAGTAAATGGTGTGACACGCAGGTTCCAAATTTTCTTTCTCGTGAATGACTTTCAGTATGGCCATGACAAAGTATTTCTTCCATGGTTCACCGAGTAGTTCGCTATAGAAGTGACTGTGTTGCAAAACACTACCATCGCAGCGAATGGGCTCATCCACCATGTCGTTAAAAGAATGAGCCATTTTGGGCGGTGGGACAAAAATACACATGTTTGATCATAAGAACGAAGGTGCATCTTTTTTATAGAGAGAAAAAAACCAACGTGATTGACAGCACCCGAAAAAGGTATTTAAATGTCAAATGGGTACTCTCTGAACTCAAAACAATGTCTCGTACGAAGGAGTGGTTATGGAGATTCATTTGGAATCGACTCGAAGGAGATCAAAATGATATCATTTGGAAAGGAGACTTTGATCTCCCTGCTGATGTGTTGGACCCGCAAGCTATCTTCACGTTTCAAATAGAAGATGAAGAGAGTCGCCCATTCACCGCATTTCATTTCATTGCGCACATGGAAAACATGCGTATCAAACTTCCCCGGCAGGAGTACGACCTACACAGAGATTGGGTATTTAATACTCACCCCAACAAGGTACCATCGTTCAAGGAGTTACTGCTCGCATTACTCAATGTGTTAGTGTGTTGCTGTGCGCAGTTTGTATGAATGGGAAAGAAAAGAAAAAAACGCGAATCCTTAGAACAAAAAGTGCTAAAAGCGTATTACGACCCACTTAACCCAGGAAGTTATGGTGGACTAGCTCGTTTGCAACGAGCCACTGGCGTGCCAATCAAAAAACTCTTAACCATATTGAACAAGAATCTCACTTATACTCTTCACAAGCCGGTACGACGAAAATACAGCACCGCGCCAACCGTGGCTCTTTCCATCGATCATCAATGGGCGGCTGATCTCGTCGATGTTAAAAATTTGAGTCAATACAACAAAGGATTCAAGTATCTGTTAACAGTGGTCGACGTATTGAGTAAGTATGCATGGGTGGTACCAATGAAGAATAAGACGGGATCAGAACAAAAACGAGCCTTTGAGACGATTTTGAAAGAGAACCGCAAGCCTGTTCAACTCCAAACGGACAAAGGAAGCGAATTTTATAACAAGACCTTCTCCGACTACCTGAAAGATCAAAATATTCATCATTTTAGTACGCATGGCGATACCAAAGCTGCTACTGTGGAACGATTCAACCGGACCCTCAAAGAGCGCATGTATCGTGCCTTTACAGCCAACAACACTTTGAGTTATCTTGACATGTTACCCGAGCTCGTGAGTAGTTACAACGCGTCTATTCATCGTTCTATTGGAATGGCACCGCAAGACGTCAACACGACGAACGACGTAAAAGTGTGGAACACCCTCTACGGGAAGCGTCTACGTCGTTCCCCCAAACACAAGTTTAGAGTGGGCGACAAGGTGCGCTTGAGTAAAGTAAGGCGTGCATTCAAGAAAGGCTATTTGCCGGGTTGGACAGAAGAGATTTTTGTGATAGCACGTGTATTGAATCTGAGTGTACCAGCTTACAAGTTGAATGAATACGACGGCACGCCTTTGGAAGGAACGTTTTATGAACCCGAGATGCAAAAAGTCCATGTATCCGAAGACGATTTGTTCCGAGTGGAAAAGGTATTAAAGCGCCGCGATGGACGTGCACTCATTCAGTGGAAAGGTTGGCCAAGCAAGTACAACAGTTGGATCGATCAACGACAACTCGTGACACTATGAGCAACTTTTACTTAACGCTACCCAGCAACGCCAGTCAAGTGACGTTTCCAAAGAATACACCGAATGAGTACAAGGTGAAACTTCCAGCACCCCTACAGTTACCTGGATATGATTGGGAAGTGGCATTGGCGAGCATTTCGTTCCCAGACAGTCAAGCGGTCTTGAATGAAAAGAAAGTGGGAAAGTTTCCGATGGTGCTGTCCGTTGAAGTAGAGAAAGGCAATCCCAAAACCAAGCATCAAATCATAAAATATGCAAGACAGCAACTACTTCTTCAGGCAGATGTTCCCGTGCAAGATGGAATTACCTTCTGGAAAAAACTGATAGACGCACTTCAACAGGACTTTTTCAGAAATCTGCGTCCCAACGAAGAATGGACTGACTCAGATGGACATAAAGGCTTACCAGATTTTAAGTTTGTCAACAGTGGAGGACACTACGATTTGCTCATTGAGAACTCTTTTTTGCATGGGTTCTCTAAAAACAATTGGATCGACATTGACATCAATCTAGCATTTGCCTTCAAATTAATCAGACAAGTCAAACATGATGGTATGACCAAATCCAACGATCTTTTGGATCAAGGAGACATCTTTTTGGGTGAATCCTTGCAAATGATCCATACGCAAATACCCAAGCTGCCTAATCCTAAAAAGTATGGAATTGAAAACATGAAGAGTGAACCCGTCTTTTGGGACATTAAGAAGGTGAAGTACACAACAGAGAAAGAGCTTCATTATGTATTGAGACTGTACAGTCTGTGTAATTGGAAGATCACTGACATCGTTCATAACTTTGAGGTGGCCTTTGGTGAACTCACCAGAACCTTGTTTGTTTACTCAGATGTCGTTCAGCCGCAGATTGTAGGAGGAACTAAAACTCACATGATTCGAGAAGTGGTGTACGACAGTCGGAAGAGAGGTCGAGCCCGATTTGAGCCGGAGCATTTACAGTTTCTCCCAGTCAGAATGAATTGGTTGGATACCATCGAAGTTGGTATCAGTGAAAACGATGGAACGCCTCTCAACTTACAAGGTGGCAATACAGTTGTAACATTGTTCTTTCAGAAAAAGAAATAAAAAAGTTGTTGTTGTGTGAATGGCGTGTATATAAAGGGATACATCAACTAAACCTTACATAGTTTTGAGTTCATCATGCGTGGAGGAGCACTACGTTACTACAAGCCAGAAAATGGTCAAGGCGGCCGTGGATTGGGGGGAATGTTGAAAAGAACGGCTGCCAATCTCACCGATAAATACGTGACGCAACCTGCGAAGCGAATGCTCAAACGAAAAGCAAACCAGCTCATAAAAAGCCAGGTAGCCAGCTTGTTGGGTCAGTCAGGTGGTGCACTACGACGACGAAAACGACGCAAAAGAATACGACGAGGTGATATATTTGTCTATTAAAGATGAGTGGGCGCGTTCTGCCTTTACTCAGTGCCTATAATCCGTCACGAAACACTGGATACTATTGGAAGCAAGCCATGTTACTGAGGAAACGAAAAGGCCAACGACGACGACGCAAGCAACGCGGTGGACAGTTGGGCCTAGCTGGTGTGTCGTTACCAATCTCGGTGATTGCCAGAGAAACACGGCGTAAACGAAAGAAGCAACGCGGTGGAAGCATCGCTGCAGGTCTAGGCTTACCGGCTCGGGAAAGACAGGCAGCGGAACTCGCTCGTCGATGGTACAGAGAGTCACGCAAGAAAAAGAAACGACAAGGTGGTGGCAACATATTTGAAAAGGCAGCCAAGATAGGGTACACGTTAGGTAAAGACAAACGTTATCACCGAATGAGCTTTTCTGGTTTTTCTGATCGAGGTGGAAAACGCTATTATAAACCGTGGGAGGTATAAAAAGACAGAACTCAGTCGTTCGTCACATTTGACTAACAGACAATCATGGGTGAACCTGTTCCAGTCCATGCAGGCTCGGGGGAGGTGGAAAATGCTGTTTTGGACCTATTTTCCATTCCCAAGACGGACACGTCTATTCACAGTTATCGCATGGTCACGGTGCATCCTACCAGCCGAAGCATTACACCTATCGAGTTTAACATTCCCGGTGGAAGGGACCACATCGATCTCACACGGAGCTACTTTCGCATGGAATTGAAGTTGAAACTAGCCAATGGAGGTAACATAGCAGATGCAAATGCCGTATTCCCAGCACCCAATCTGTTCCACACGATCATCAAGCAACCAGTGGTGACCCTCAATGGAACCACCGTGTCAGAGCAAACGGATACCTATGCCTACAAAGCTTACTTGGAGACCATCATGAATTATGACAAAGAAGCAGCGGATACCTATCTTCAAATGCAAGGGTTTTACTCTGCCTTGGATCACCCCCCTCAGCTTACCAATAACAGGATCGACATCGCAGACAACGCAGGTGCCGGACATGCTGATTTCCAAGCACTATCAGCAGAACAACAGAAAACTGTCAAATCTGCCTTGGCATACAAGATGAAAGTAACAGGTGGAAAAACGTTAGTCTTACTTGGAAAACCTCACATAGATATCTTCAATGTCAAGCGATTGTTACCCCCGCAAGTGGATCTCAAAATGAAGTTTTTCCTCAATGACCCCAGTTTCTTCATGAATGGAACAGGAGCTGCAGCACGACTGGTAGATGAAGACATCAAAATGACCTTTGTGGCCTGCATGGTTCGCGTGAGGTCTGACAAATTCACAGCTATCTCTCTCAACCGAGCAAGAGGAATGTCCGTGTACTATCCTACGGTTCGATCCGAGATCCGTGTTCATTCTATCCCGCCTAACACGCGTTATTGGGAAGAAACGAACCTGTTCAGTGGTAGAATACCAGATAGACTCATTGTAGGCTTAGTCCACCAAAATGCCTTCAATGGGGAGTACCAAAGAAACCCCTTCTGCTTTGAAAAGTTCAGCGTGAAATCGATCAAACAAGTTATTGAAGGAGAAGAATACCCTTATGAAACCTTAGAGCTTAATCATGACAACGAAGAATTAGACATGGACGGATATCACCGAATGGTAACAGCAGGATGTTTGGCCAGTCAAGGGCGTTGCATGATCGGACCAGAACACTGGGGACACGGTAAAACCTGCACCCTGTTCATGTGGGACAACGTTGCCTCTGGATGTAGCGAAAGTGATGTCTTCAACCCTAGACAAGACGGTCGTTGCAATGTCGTGATTCAGTTTGGAGCCAACAACAATCACGTGATCAATGTGATCGTGTATGGAGAATATGAAAATATGATGGAAATAAAACCAGAAGGCAGCATCTTCTACGACATTTACAATCAGCGCAACCCCATGTAAAATCATGGAATATGTCCCTTATTCTACCTTGCAGTTGGACTATCTTGCTCGAATCGACCCAGTGTTAAGCCCTATTTTTCGTGGCGTCTACGGGGCAGATCAACTACCAAGTCATCCACTGAAAAGAAAACCTTGCGCCTACATTGTCAACTTAGACCCCATTCAACAAGCGGGTACACACTGGCTAGGCATCTTTACCGAGAAAGGAAAATGTGAGATCATGGATAGTTATGGGTTGCCGTTGCAAACGTACAAGTCGTCTCCAGTCATCCCATGGATTTTTTCGCATTGGGAAGATGTATCCAGCAATGCCAAGACGTTACAAGAAAAAGACTCCAACTCCTGTGGACAGTATGTGTTAATTTATCTGAAATGTCGCTGTCGAGGAGTGACCATGGACGACTTCACATCCATGTTCAAGAGACATGATTTTGTAGCAAACGATCATAAAGTGGGAACTATGTTAGAAACGCTCGTCAAAGACCATTTAAAAGATTTGCGTACCTAAAGCAACAGTGTAATTTCAATTCCATGTAGTTTATAAAAGGCCATTCAGTTGTTCAAATAAAACATATTACAACATGGAAACTAGTGATTGCTTTCGTTTCAAATCTCCTTCGAGCATTTTGGTCGTAGGCCCATCAAGTTGTGGGAAAACCGTGTTTGTAGAACGGTTACTCCATGAAAAGCATGCTTTGTTCGACAATCATGCAGGCAAAGTGTACTACTGCTACGGGGCGTGGCAATCGAAATTCAATGACATGCAGAAACGTGGCATTCACTTTCACCAGGGAATTCCTGAACGTGAAACCATTCCGAAATGGTTTAACTCGGGAGGATTGTTGATTTTAGACGACTTGATGGATGAAGGAAGCAATGACAAAACTGTCCTGGATTTGTTTACCAAGTATTCTCACCATAACAACGTGACAGTGTTGTACCTGTGTCAAGACATGTTTCCACCAGGCAAGTACGCTAAGACCATCTCAAGAAACGCTCATTATGTGATTGCCTTTAAAAACCCTCGAGATCAACTTGGAGTAAGGAATTTGGCACTACAGGCCTTTCCTGGTGACTGGGAGGAAGTACTCAAGGTATATAGAGACGCGACCAACCGACCCTACGGGTATTTGATTTTTGATCTTCATCCAAATAGTAGCGACAAACAAAGACTGATTAGCAACATTCTCGATCAAGAAGGATTTACTACTGTCTACAGTAAACAACCATGACCGACAGTCCTAGGGGATATGATTCGTTACTTCGAGAACGGATGGTTGTACAAGGTTTCACTGATGTGGTAGATGAATTGAATCGAGAATACGGTGATGTGGATCGAGATGAAATCTTCCAACGTATAGTGGATCAGCCTGCAAATTCCCCAGCGGGAGTGGGACGTGCGGCGCCAGTAGTGACAGTCCCACCGGCGATCACTCCATCTAGTCCCGGTGAGGGATCAGCTAGAACACGAGGAATAACTAAACCACGGGGAGCATCTCCAGCCGGCGCAGGATCAGTGAGTACGCCAGACGCAGCAGCTTTTTTTACAAACATGAGCCCAATCAATTTGAGTCCAGTCGATTATACTCCAAACGGTTCCCAAGCTGACGACGAACAATTTAGCAGTATGCTCGAAGACCTCGTCAGTCCTGCAAGAGTATCACCAGCAGGAGTGCCACCGTTAGCTGCCTCGACACCTGCCGGTGTTGGAAGACCTTTATCTGCACCAGGATACATACCAATGGGTTCTCCACGGCAGAGACGGAAGTCTCCGACATTAGTAATCCCCGTAGATCCTCTGCCCTCCCCAGTCGCGCGACGTCTAGAAGCCATAATCGCGGGAACAACACCAGTAGCAGCAGGTAGAGGAGCAGCACCAGTAGTAGCAGCAGCAGGTAGAGGAGCAGCAGGTAGAGGAGCAGCACCAGTAGTAGCAGCAGGTAGAGGAGCAGCAGGTAGAGGAGCAGCAGGTAGAGGAGCAGCACCAGTAGCAGCAGGTAGAGGAGCAGCAGGTAGAGGAGCAGCAGGTAGAGGAGCAGCACCAGTAGCAGCAGGTAGGGGAGCAGGCGGCGGTGGCGGTGGCGGTGGCGGTGGCGGTGGCGGTGGCGGTGGCGGTGGTGGAGGAGGAGGAAGAGGAGGAGGAGGCGGCGGTAGAAGAGGAAGACGAAGACGTGCTGGAGGAGGTGGTGGAGGAGGAGACAGTGACAGAAGTGGAGCAAGTGACCGAAGTGACCGAAGTGGAACAAGCAGTATTCGAGCCCGTAGACGACAAGAAGGACTTTTGAGGGAATTGCAGCAACTTCAGCAAGAAAACATCGAACGCCTTCGAGGCAGGCACATTGCAGGCGTGACGCACACCAATACCATTACCACTACGTTTAAAGACGGACGGCGACCAGTCGTGGACAGAACCAGTAGGACTTTTGAGGTATAAAAATCACTCTCCGTGGTATGATTCATTCATCATGAGTAAACTACAAAGACAACTTCTTTCTGTCGTCATGAGGAGATTGAAAAGACAACTCCCTTTTCTGCGAAGTGTGTTGCAACAAGCAAATCGACATCGAAGACGTGACCTCCTGAAACATGCTAACAAAGATCAAATCAATGCCATTAGTGAAATGACATTGAATCTTTTGAAGAACAACATTCCAGCTTCACCCGTCACCATGGCTCGTCTCAGACCTTATAGACAAAGTCTGCGAAAGTTGGGTAACCGCAAGTCATCACTTAAAAAGCGGCGACGGATACTACAAAATCAAAAAGGATCCGGTTTCTGGAGAGGATTAGGAACTGTCCTGAGAACCTGCTGTCACTAAACAATCATGGCTTATCGAAAAATGTACATGATACCTGCAGAAGACCCAAAATTGGTCGAGTATCACAAGGAAAGACTAACGCAAGACCCCTTGTTGGACACTGCGGCAAAACTATCAGCAAGAAAGACAAAGATATTACGTGATCCACGCATGTCGGCGTCGCGTAAAAAAAGTCTTGTTAAACAATTAAATCCTAGGATACAATCCCTTATCAAACGTATGCGTCAATTGCCTGGATCAAGCGCCAGTCGTCTTCTGGAAGAAGGTGAAGACGAAGAGGAACAAGAGGATGAAGACTTGGTTTCGCCCGTTCAAACCAAACTGCTCAGGCGCATTCTCAAAAGCGTCACGCCTAGCAAAAGCAAAAGCAAAGGAACCAGAGCGAGTCCTACCGTCGGGGAAACACCAAGAGCTGGCACGGCAAAACCAAGAGTTCCCCGAAGGTTGGAACCTGTGATGGAAGAAAAACCTCCACCCACCCCAGAGCAATTGGAAGCAGCGGTCGAAAGAGGGTTAAGACGAACCAAAACCCCACAAGTGTTGAGACGCAGCAAAAGGTTTAAAAAGCCCACTGATTGGGAACCCTGGTAAAACAGAATTCATCATGGTACGTGCGAGACGAGCTCCGAGAAGGCGAAGAGGGCAACGTGGAGAAGGTGTCAACGTGGTTGGTGCACTTCAAAAACTCAACCCTCCAGAGATGCATTGGCCAGGCTATCAATACATGGGGCCCTTCACTAAACTGAAAAAACGACTCAAGCGTGGTGACCCCGGTATCAATCGTCTTGATCGCATTGCTAAACAACACGACATTGCCTACTCAAAAGCCAAGAGCAAGCAAGATATATGGAAAGCAGATCGAAAGATGGTGGAAGCAATAGATCGTTTGCCTGGAAAGAAAAAACTCACCGAAAAAATCGTTAAGAAGATCATCAAAACAAAAGCACGTTTGAAACTGTAACTTTTATTTGTACAAAAAATGTTGTTGTACAATAAAAAATAGTTAATGAAATTGAAACGAATCCACGTATCTCTTTGCGCGCTCTAATGCACAAGTCTTGTCACTGCCAAGGTAGACAATCTCGGGCTTGTCATCTCGATTCTTCATTTGCCCATAAAAACACTGGTCCTCACCATTTCTCCAGAACAAACGATTTCCCCAGACATTCTTCATCATCCACATAAACTTCTTATCCTCAAAATAAGGGAACTTGGCCAAGCGCTTTTCCTCTGCTTCTACCTTTTCGTCATACTCTTTGCTATTAAGCAGCATCTTGCAAAAGGGACACTTTATTTCGTTCCAATGTCTCTCCAAATGGTCATCATACATCAACGTTTCCATACAATTGTAATGAATTGGTTCCCGACAACAATAGGTATATCCATCTTGAAAATCAGAAGGATTCAAGCAAATGGTACACAGTTTCTCTTCTTGGACAGCCTCCATCATGAAACGGAAAGACCCTCTTGCTCGAAATATATTTATACATTTCATTTTCCGACACGTGACCGTGACGTCACGAACGGGGGGGAGGGGGGGTATCCCCCCGTCACGTGACCCCCCGTCACGTGGTTACCGGTCTCTATATAAACGACCAAGTGACCCCATTTTGCACAACTTTTGAAGCATGGCTGGAAGACAAAGCAAACGACTGAAGAGAGAGGAGCCCGAAATTTGTAGCACAAGCTATGAATGTTTCATATGTCACAACCATGAAGAAAATTTGTCATCCAAAAGCAGGCGACTCTCGTGTTGTGGGAATTTCGTTCACAAACGTTGCCAACAACGATGGGAAATGGAAGGTCAAAATGCAAACTGTGGAATGTGCAGACGCCCCTTGACTACAGCAGTGGCACGAGGGCAACAACAAACGGTGCAAGTCACCTTACCCACAGAAATGATTGACCACCAGGCCATCAGCAATGAAGTGATGACAATGTCACGTGACCAAATCATTGCTCGATTGAGAGCATTGCTTGACTCGCCAGCACTGGAAGAACAACTCATGATGGTAAGAATCTATTATTTTCTTTTTCATGTCACCCTTTGCAAAAAATAATCCCCCTTTTTCATTTATTTCAGACAAATTGGTATGACTTACAATTGTTACTGCGCATCAACCATGTTGTCAAAAATATGAATCTTCAACAACAAATGGACACTCGTGATTTCCTTCAATCTCTACCTTTAGAAGAGTTCATGCAAATGGTGGTACCTCGAGAACTGAAATTTGTCTCTTACGATAGCCGGTTACTATTGCAAAGAATAATACTAGCTGCTTTTTAAAAAAGGCTTCCTGTTTTTTCATTCCAGTTGCCCGACAAAGAAATTCAGTGTTTGCTTGGATTTCACAAGATCCTAAATGTAATCAAAACCAAATTGCGGGAAAAACATCAAGATGATAGGATTGTGTATCGATTTCACGTTCAAACCTTGTGGACCTATGGACTGAAATTTTCCCCGTGGTTTTTTGATCTAATGAAAATTATCCTCGTTTGATAATTTCAGTTGACGGATTTTCAAAGAAAAGTTTTATGGAGTTACAAAGTCAGCACCGACAAAGTGAACCAAAAACGACCAACTTACCAAGTTCATGTATTTATGGGATCAAATGAATTCATCAATACTGGAGGGCATCTAGCCTTGCGTATTCAATGTAAACGCAACACAGTGAGATTTTACCGTTGTACTCAACTTAACTCGTTTTTCATTAAAGCGTATCGTTTTCATCTCGTTAACTTTCGCATGTTCACAAGTACTATTGACGTGAACAGCAATGACATTATGTACATGTAAAAAAGGAACCAATAAAAAACTTTTTTCCTTGTATATTCTCTTTTAGTGTTGCGAAAGAGAGAAAAGAAGTATATTGACTTACTATAACACACTATCGA
Organism: Meandrina meandrites; assembly: GCA_963693305.1. Taxonomy (NCBI): domain Eukaryota; kingdom Metazoa; phylum Cnidaria; class Anthozoa; order Scleractinia; family Meandrinidae; genus Meandrina; species Meandrina meandrites. The sequence continues at coordinate 45,655,651 of OY855903.1, forward strand.
CCCAACCCGTGAATAATCATATGGTTATCGTTGTGGGAAGAAAGCATTACTTGGACTTAATTGATCACATAACGGATCAAGTGGACTTAGATGAAGACGTTCACATCTTGTATCACTCTGTAGACCATGATATGAACTCTTACTTTCTAATTATAGAAAACGCAGTCACTCAACATACCTATGGTACTATTGTAAGCACATTCGCTTGACTCGTATTTTCGTTTCTTTTAGTTTATACACACTTCACCATGGAAATTACTTCGCGTTATTAACAATCTAAGACAAGTTGCTGGAAGGACAGAAGAAGGACACGAACCAAGCATTAAGTTTACTATATTTTGTAATGAACACACGCGCGATTATGATAGATTTGTTGTTTGTATGCAAGCTTTAATGCAGAAATTTACCAATCGCATCAATTTCACTCTAGAAGTCTTTTCTTTTGAAACGCTAACAAATGGAAGGGCATGGGTTTTCACTCAAATAACTTGAACTTTTTTTTGTCTGTTTTTTAGTTGCCATTTCCTTGTCATCGACGCGACCTGCAAAACCTATTCATGATGATCACAGAATTTTATTCACCAACTCTGTCACGAGAACGAGGACGAAGCAGATTATACTTTAAACTGATTGCCAATGAAGACACTGATAGAGAAGCAGTGTATGAAGAAATGAAAGACCAATTTCTGAAATATTTACCAGATGAAATTAATCTCACTGTTATCTGGAAAAGAGAAAGCATTCCAATAAGACCTTTTCGCTTCTTGATAGAACATGTTGAAATAGGTGCTTTCACTACAAAATACAATATCTTTTCTCAACCATACACTGAATACAAACGAAGCTACTATCATTTTTAATTTTCCACCATTTTTTTATTCTTTCAGAGTCCAATTGATGTTAATCATCTTCTACAATTCATTCTAGAACACTATGATAGATTTATCGATCACAGAAACAATCGAATTATTATCTTCTTAGATGCAAATGAAGAATTGAGATGTCGTCACAGGAACGACATGATCAGATTATTTAACTCCCTTTTACCCACTCAATTCACTCAAGACTTTTTGGATACAAAAATCAAATTTATTTTTTCGTGTAATGACAATATTCCACTACCCATGTATAAATTAACTAGCCTATCTTACATACATGATGGCTTTTTCTACGACAACCGTTTCTTTGACTTGTAAAAAACACTTTCCCATTTTTCAGTTACCTTTCAGATTTTGCTTCTCGATCAAGAGCCTTTTCAACGCTATTCTAGATTGTATAGAAGAATGGAATATCGAGCACAGCCAATTGAGAATTCATCTTCTTGTAGTGGGACCTAGAAATGCTTCCATGGTTGTAAATACTCACATAATGCAAGCTATTCAATTGTTACATTTACCTTGTAATTTTCGTATTTATTTAACTTACAGTCCATTCTCGTTGTTTAGAAAAAGCATGCCTTATTACGAAATTTTGTATTATGCCATACATCTTGATTAAAATAAAACATTTGTGCTCAAACAATATTGCGTCTTTTTTCTTGACTGAGAAAAAACTATAAATTACCCTACCCCATTTCACCAAACATTTTTTCACCCCGTGAGCGCGATGGCAAACATCAATCATCCCGTAATTGAAGTGTTGCTAGAAATCAATGAAAATCTGTTCTCGCACGTCACTACCATACAACAAGAACTCCAAGACCTACAAGAGGACATGCTCGAATTAGAAGAAACACTTGTAGAATTGGGCAGTCACAGTGAACACGATGAATGCGTTGATAAAACAGGCAAGTCAGACAATGCAGAATCAGGAGAAGCAAATGAGACAGATCCTAACGCAACTACTGGAAAGTAAACAGGATCCATATCAAATCACCGATATTGTGAATCAGTTGCAACGACTCTCCGATAGCAGAACAAACATCACATCCCAATTGTTGAACGATTACCAAAAGGTCTGCAACCAACTCAAAGAATTGGAACGAAAATACGACGAACTCGTACAACGCAACATTCATGGTTGGGTCTGCTAACTATAAAAGCACTTTTCAATATGATGCTTCCACTCAATCGTTATGGAAAAGTATTCAGTCAACTCTTTGGACTCCTACACCATGAAGAACCATGTGACCATTGTCCAGATACTCCGACAAACCATGGATCCTGGCATCGCGAAGCCATGAAGTACAGCCGCACAAACAAAGTAACCAAGCCAATTGAAATACAACCTGCAACAGTTCAAGATGACAATGCTGCTCATTTATTACCCAAACATCCCAGGAAAAAATAAACAGGTTATTTTTTTACTCCTGTCTCCATTTTTTTGTGCAAAAAATCATCTGCTACAGGAAGGACTCGAACCTCCTCTTTAACGGTCACAACGTTACGTGCTGCCATTAACACTACTGTAGCAAGACACAAACTTGGTGGTAAAACAGTAGATGTATGGTTTTTCCACCAAGTTTGTGTACCCGAACATGTTTGAAATTCTGGTCTCGTTTCCGTTTCCGGTCACGTCACTTCCCCTTCCGGTCACATGACTTCCGCATTCCAATCCCTGGGTTGCTAGGCGACCCAATGACGTCACGCTCTCCTCTCATTGGTCGAGACCCGTCACGTGGGCCAAATACGGCTCTCTGATTGGCTACTGCCCAAAGGGTCCCCCATCGCAAAGCCATGAAGTACAGCCGCACAAACAAAGTAACCAAGCCAATTGAAATACAACCTGCAACAGTTCAAGATGACAATGCTGCTCATTTATTACCCAAACATCCCAGGAAAAAATAAACAGGTTATTTTTTTACTCCTGTCTCCATTTTTTTGTGCAAAAAATCATCTGCTACAGGAAGGACTCGAACCTCCTCTTTAACGGTCACAACGTTACGTGCTGCCATTAACACTACTGTAGCAAGACACAAACTTGGTGGTAAAACAGTAGATGTATGGTTTTTCCACCAAGTTTGTGTACCCGAACATGTTTGAAATTCTGGTCTCGTTTCCGTTTCCGGTCACGTCACTTCCCCTTCCGGTCACATGACTTCCGCATTCCAATCCCTGGGTTGCTAGGCGACCCAATGACGTCACGCTCTCCTCTCATTGGTCGAGACCCGTCACGTGGGCCAAATACGGCTCTCTGATTGGCTACTGCCCAAAGGGTCCCCCATTACTACTTTCGTTATAGAGTGCCTTATATCAGGATAAAGCGGCTCTCTTTCATAGCATCATCTAATTGCCTTTGGGTTTTGAAAACCGAAACGCAGTTGGATAATACTATGAAAGAGGAAAAGGCTTCTAGATGACTAGAAAACTTTGGCATTGTAATTTAAGTAGTAAACGTATTACACCTATTCAAGCACGTACTGAATCATGTACCATGTTATAAAAACAGATCTCCTTTTTTTGTTTCTAGTCCTCTGTAGTGTCCGACAGCGAGATATCTCTCATGACCGAAGTAAGTTTAAAGATTTCATTATTTTGTTAAATAAAAAGTGTAAGGAAATTGAATATTAAAAGAAAAACCGCTGCTCTGTTCTTTCACTTCTTCTGGTTATCGTCACCTTACTACTTTGTAATTAAACACTTTAAATAGTTATTATTATTATTATTATTATTATTATTATTACTAATAGGTTTTTTATTATTATTAATTTCAACTATTATTATTATTATTTTTATAATTTTAAAATCTGACAAACTTTATTGAGTACTTTTCATACAATCTTAAATCTTAGGTGTATCAGGTTAAAAAAATATACAATTTTTTTCCCTTAAGATATTCCCATGAGGTAATTTCAGCAAACATTTCAATAGCCTACCCACGTAATAACACAGTGAAAGCTTTTACATGCTCTAAGTCTCTATGTACACAAGTTATTATTATTATTATTTTGTGGAGAAGTGACATCGTAGGTAAAGATTTTGTGGCCTAATGCACGTAATGAACCATACTCGGGTCCAAGGTGGTGTTTATTGAAGTTATAAAATGGCTGTATTGGAATATACCAAAATTATCTGTCTTGCGTAATGATGAGTTGGCGCTGTTAAACGTTACAAAATTCCGAAAAGAAGCCAGAGCGTATTTCGAATAATGTTAATTTTCTGGTTATCTTTAGTTGGCCTTAACAAAAGCAAAACTTGATATCATGGACGAGCAGGTCCCAAAGGTTAAGAAACAGGTAATTTTTGTTTCATTTCTTTGCCGTATTATTGTAAAAGGACAAATTTTACTTAAAAACTTAATAAGAAACTTTTATAAATGTTATCTCGCGGGAATATCTCATGACATCATGACATCACCAAGAAAGAAACAATTGGCAGATGCCAACTATTTAATTAAAAAAAACTTAAGTTGTTAATATGTTTCATGTTTAAAACTTGCAGGTTAGTTCCCGACTTGAACCGTGGTGCTTTTTCATTTAATTTACTGGTTATTATAGTTTAGCGCTCAAGATTTTTTCATTTATTACAAGTGATGGTTTTTCAACAGAAGTAATTGCTATACCTGTTTCTAAGGTATACTGTCAAAATTAAAGGGCAGTGATTTACAATTTGCATTAATTTGAACTCTTTTTAGATGAGCGCATTGAAAGACGAAAATGAAAGAAGCAATAAAAAATTGGAAGCAACCATGCATGAGGTAAGGTGTCTAGATGTCTACAAACCTCTGCATGGCATTTCGTTTTGCTGTAAATAGGTCGTCTTTTTGTTTGTCTTTTTCGGCCTGTGAGTAAAATCCTATTGCCCGGAAAGAAGCGACATTTACCACTGAAAAGTAGTTTAAGGATTTTGGTATTTGTTGCTGGCGATGATTTCTAGTCAACAATGCTATTGAGGACTAGAGCAGCCGAAACCCAAAGGCAATTAGAACTGAAGATGCGACGAGATGACAAGAAATCTATCATATTTCACTTTAAGTAGTCAACGTATTACACTTATCGAACTGTACCCAGAGATTTACTGAGAGATGCACTACAAGCAAGGAAGAAAGGTTACACGAAGAAGGAGTTTAATGATTGGACAATGATACTTTTTGATACTTTTACTTATGTTACGTGAGTTCACGGAATAAAAATTTAGGCGATATTTTAAATGTTTCTTTGGTACGACGGCAAAAAAATTGTACCAAGCAGCAGTTTATAGCGGAGCTCCCGCGGGCGCCGAAGGCGCCCGCGGGCGGAGCACCATTGCTATAGAAATTGGTAACCCATCAAGCCGAGAAAATTTGGATGTCACGTCCGTCCGTCCGTCCGTCCGTCCGTCCGTCCGTCCGTCCGTACGCACGGATTAGGGCTGGGGACGAGTTTGTCTTTGTCCTTGATTTGGAGTCCTTCTCTGGCAAACAGTAACACAAAAACATTTTTTGGTTTGTCGAGAGTTAACTTATTTGTCGTAGAAATTTGTTAAAACCCTGTGTCACTTCAGGTTGTTTTTTCTCGCGTTTTCTTATGATCTGGACATTACATTGCAACTTAAACGAAGCGATTGGATGAAAGGGCGCTAAAATAGTTGGTACGTTGTTCACCTTTTAACCTGAATGAAAGACGTGAAGAGAGCATGCTGGAAAACATAGTGCTTCGTGAATATTTCTCACTCTATTTACTCATCAACTTTATGGAAACCTCATGCCAAATGATCTAGGACAACCGCTTAACGGGATGATCCGAAATAATTGCCGACTTGAATATGATATACATCGGAAAACACCGAGAGTTGAAGCACTGCGGCTGACCTTGGCTGAAAAGCTGCTGAAAAGTTAATTGAACTGGAATAAAAGCGAGCTCAGAGCCGGTGAAGTTCACTAAGTGATGGACAAAAGACTGCTAACAGACCTAACAGCTACACCGAAAGGAAAGGAGAGATCGATCTTCGCCGATAATTCAAAACACTGTAAGAACTTATATGTCGGTGGTGTTGGAGTAAGCTTACAACGAGTGGCGTGTTCGCTTCCGATATTATTGTGCTGGTTTGAAATTTTAGCCCTGCAGAATTTACAAGCCTTCTCCAAACATGAGGTAACAAACGTAAATGTATGCACTAAGCATTAGTCTTTTTTGTTGTGCATGAGAATCTGTTTATACTTCATTTATGAGCGAATTTGAAGTTGTGTCGGTTTCGCATCTTTTCGTAAATATTTACAATGTGTGGTTCCAGAAAATATCCATACCTCCCCCACGGAGGGTTTTTTCAGTTTGACCCCCCCACCCCCCAGGATTTTCCGTTCCAGAGGGTCTCACCGTACTCCCCCCACCCCCCGGAAATTCCATGTTTTGTCTTTTGGTCCCCCCTACCCCTTGGAAAGTCCATATCTACAAAACAAAAACAAGAATCAGGTCATTTATGTTTATTTTATCACATTAGACTGTAATTATGATTAATTTAACCCCCAGCTGTCTAAAGTGTCAAAATGTGTACATGTGGATGAAAACGACTAGCGCGTGCGGCATATTTTGTACGGTAAACTTTTAGTTAAATATAAACATTTGATTTGCCCACATCACGTTCAATGTTTATTTTTATCATACATTAAAATATCAGGAAAAGATATTTGCTAGGTTAAGAATAAAACTGCTTGGTTATAAAACATCAAAGGTGTGAGATTAATTTTCAGAATATTTGCCAAAAAATGAACGTGGAAAATGCCAGACGTATGCAAACGTTACCCTCCAAAAAAAGTGTATGTCATAAAATCTAACCATTTGATTCAATCATTAAAAGAAGCTTTCATTCAAGAATCTAAAAGAGTGCTGAATGTAAGGCGTTTAAACGCTTTTTCAGATTTACACAGTCGAGTTTGTAATTTATGCATAGTCAACACAACATATCAAATTACTTTACACACGCGCTAATAATATTTAAGATTACATACTTATTTCGGCTTTTACGACAAAACTCTGAAAATACGCTAGTATTAATCTCCTTTATGTTTTGGTACATTGCAGGTGCGAAGTTACGAGTAGCTATATATTTGCGAGCAACGCTTTTTGAAGTATTTCTGGCGTCTACACTACAGCAAAGTTCGACAGCCACAAGCTGTCACGCAACATGTTTTCAAAAAAAAATCACCCTTCAGGAAAAGAATGTGTACATCAATAAATTCACATGCTTTGCCCCTGTAGTCTGCAAATGATAGTTAAATTATTCATTTAGATCCCTAGTATCGTTTAACTTTCAAGCGTTTGATGTATGAAACAAATTTCGCAAACGTTCCGCCAAATAATAAACAAAGGTATACTGAAGTAATTGAATCGATCGCAAATTTTCTGATCGCCGCTCTTGATAAATACACTTCAAAACAAATGACGTTGAATCGGCTTTGCGATATTTAAAAACTATTGCACTCATAACCGTGCAAATATACGGTATATGCATTGTTAAACTAGGCAGAAAATTTAACTACGTTATGGCCAAACGCTCGCCAGCCAGTCAAGAGATCATTCTATTGTCAGCGCTTTATGAATATTTCTGGTAAGCGAAACGCCAATCCAAACTATTTTTTTTTTATTTAAGAAGTTATAAGCGATTAAGAAGAGCTCTAATAGTCTAATTTCTAATCCTTAGTTTACCCTAGGGATACACGTGAAGCTATGCGCTGTGCGGAAAAGGTGCAAAAGGTTTAATTCGTGTTAATCAACAGAATCAACTCAAGTGAAAAGCTTGACGAGTTGCCGGTCGCATTTAGCCACAGGAAATAAAGTATATAGAGTCAACGAATCTCAAGTGACTGCACGGATAATTCCATCGGAGAAAGCACCAGTTGCATTCAAGCTAAAAACGGCACGATCTTTAAAGTATAAAATGTACAACATGTCGTCATCTTCGTCGTATTTCTGCACCTCCCCGTGATACCATCCTGGCACCCAGCTTGTTCCTTCCAATTCTTCCTCCGTCCACAGGACATCTAATACCGTTCCTACATGCGTAAAATGACGCAAGACGACAGTACACGACAACTGAGGTAGATTTACGTTTATTTTGAGCTTTACCATACATTTCTTTAATTTCGAACATACAAAACAGACACGCCGCCTGTATGGCCCCCCTGTGATTTATACCCTTACGTTTTCTTTCTCGGAATTACTTTTCGTGAAAGATCTAAATTAAAAGCTCACATTTGCCCACAAAGCAAAAGTGACCCACGTAAATTTAGTGGGAATGAACAGCGAACCACGGGAAGTGTTCTTCACGTCGCTTCACATCCAATGTCAGGGGACTGGGGACGACTTCGTCCTTCGGGGTCGGCCATTTTGGTTATTTTTACTCCTTCGGAAATCCAACATGCTGCTCAGAAGTGCTGAATTCTCCATCCAAAGTGGGAACAAATAACGGAAAATATATAAAAACCAGTCCTTTATCATTTCTACGAGTCAAAGTTTTAACTAGTTTGGCAATCGAGAAAGAACGTAAGTGTTATTCGTTTTGCATATTTTCAACACTATTTCAAACCCCCCTGAAAAAAAACCGTTTGTGTAACCCCCCTCCCCTTCGGAAATTTATCATTTTCAGACCCCCCTACCCCTCGGAATTTCCGTGATCCTCCGTGGGGGGGGTATGGATATTTTCTGGAACCACACAATTCAATTAATGCTGCTCTCAAACTTGAAAATGTTTGTACATTTTATACAGACATTGTTTATTAAATAGTTCATTTGGACTAATTGTTTGGTGTTTTAGTTAGTCGAGTTAACTGTGATGTTCATTATTGGATTTTAAAAACAATATTAAATTATTAAGCTTCAAAATCACGATTTCGATTTGTAAAAATCCTGCAAACAAAAACGAGTAAAACTACTCAGCGATACTGCACACCAAGATATTTTTAAGTGGTCTATTATCCAACCGCTCTTTTTGATACTCGATTGCATTTGTTTTGTTTCTCTTACCAGCGAGTGCGTTGAAATGATCTTGAAATCTTGCACAGGTAAACCAATATATATTTCGCCGATTTCGTTGCAAGTTACCCGTGTTTGGCTCAGTGAGTTCAGACTACCTCCCGGGCTTTCCCTACCGCATATTTGCTTACCAGAAATGAAGAAAATTGAATCAGTTCTCTGCGTAAAATTCCCTTAGGTATTTAGCAACGCATACGATAAAACAGAATTAGATTATTATCATGCAACTCAAACCGCAGCGAAAAGACAGAGGACGGTTCAAAACAACATTGTAAGCTTTATTCTTAGTTAGCGTGCACTACTTCCCAAATCACAAACTGTCACAATTCTTACACAAAATCTGACTTACAAAACCGGCACCATCAATTTGCAGAGTTTGTTTTGCTGTGGTGATTTTCTCAGTTTGCCGTGATGTGAGTTTATTTGGTTTACTGTGTTTAGCAGCGATTTACTTTATTTTTCTGTACTTTTTTTTGCCTTGAGTTGATTTTTTGCCCTTACTGTTTTGTATTAAATCAAAACAAGATCAAGGTCCTTTTTACATTGAATAACTCATAAAGGTGTATTAATGTAGTGTACAGTAAACGTTGTAAAAAGTTTTACAAAGATATCTGTTGTGTGCTCCTACGTGCGTACGTGAGGAACCCAATAAAGTGCACTCGTCAATTTCGGTTTACCTCGAAATATGTTGACATCGCTTTCGTCAACAAAACCGTGAGAGGTTTTTACATGTAAGATATTTTATACTTAAAAGTTTAACCATGAGCGATTAAAAACTAATTTATTTTGTACCACTGTATAAGCTTAGAAATAGTGTGGCTACTTATTTGCTAATGATAAATGGGAGCTCCGCTTTTAGGCCTGCCTAAATCTATATATTATACATGTTACATAAACAAATTTCTTTTATTTCTTGTGTGTAGCTCTCTTTGGTGTCGAGCAATGAGTCATGTGTTACCTACCTACCTACCTACCTACCTACCTACCTACCTATCTACCTACCTACCTACCTACCTACCTACCTACCTGCCTGCCTGCCTGCCTGCCTGCCTGCCTGCCTGCCTGCCTGCCTGCCTGCCTGCCTGCCTGCCTGCCTGCCTGCCTGCCTGCCTGCCTGCCTGCCTGCCTGCCTGCCTGCCTGCCTGCCTGCCTGCCTGCCTGCCAACCTACCTACCTACCTACCTACCTACCTACCTACCTAACTACCTACCACCCTACCTGCCTACCTGCCTTCCTGCCTGCCTGCCTGCCTGCCTGCCTGCCTGCCTGCCTGCCTGCCTGCCTTCCTACCTATCTACCTATTTACTTTCAGTAGTAAATGTATTACTCCTCACCAGCTCCAGCTAGAGATTTCGTAAATTCTATATGGGACGGTTGTAGGAAGAAAAACTCTAATAATACTTCTCCTTCTGTTACTATAAGTGAATAACTTTTAGTTAAATAGGTAAAAAACTTTGCTTGTTAATAACCTGCAGATGTTCTTGATGTTTCAAGAAAACGGTTGAGGCTTACTTGCCCAACATTCGATTTAGAAAAGAGTACACCTCCGTTCCCGGAACTAGCCTCGGGTTACCTTAAAATGTTTATCTTTGGCATACGGCATAAAAGACTGTGTGAGGCTAAACCATGAACCATGTAATTAAAACGGATCTCATTTATTTCCTGTGTCTTAGCTCTCTGTGGTGACCGGCAGCAAGGTATCTCTCGTGACCGAAGTAAGTAAAAAGCGTCGCTCTGTTGTACTTCTACTCCCACTGGTAATAGTCACGTTACTTCATTGTAAAGTGAATTACTTTAAGTTAAATACATAAAAAACATTGCTTCTTAATAACCTGAAGATGTTCTTGATGTTTCAAACTTGCAGTTATGTGCTGTCTTCTTGATCCCAGCCATTCTTTTTTTCTGTAAATAATTGATTGGTTCAGCCTAGATTTCAACATCTGTCACTCATTCACAGTGAACCTATTCAACAGAAGCAATTTCTATTGGAGTTATTACGAAAAACAGATAAAGAGTTAAATACCTGCATCAATTTTACACTCTTTCTAGATAGCTGAATTGAAGGAAGAGGTTATTGTTCGCGAAAGTAAACTTTACTTGTTTACTTTCGCGTACAATAGCCTCTTCCCTTAATTCCTTGAATGAGGTAAGGTTTTTAGATGTTTATGTTGTAGTTACATGTTTTTCTTCCTTTGTTTTCGGTGTGGTAATGCATGAAAATGAGTCTAAAACAAAAAAATTAAAGACAAAAAAAAAAAAAAACTAACTAACTGCAACATCGCCAAACTTTGCTGTGCCTTTGTCGAAGTCTCTCTTTTTTGTCTAAGTATTGTATATGCTTTTGAGAATTAAGTTATGGCATGTCCTACTCTTGGTAGGGATGTTTACGGTTTTTTTAACTAAACTATATAATAAAATAATTAACTATCCGCATGGATATTTCTCTGTTATAGACAACGGCATTGAGGGAGAAAGCATCCAAATCGCAGGAGCAATTGGATGGTGCCATAGCTAAGGTAAAGGCCTCCAGATGCCGACTGGAAAAATCTGGGTTATTTTATCTCAGTAGTAAACGCAACATGCATATCCAACTTTTGCTACAGAATGCGGTAATGTGATATGGGAAGATTACAAGGAGACGTAATTCAATAATGCTTCTCTTTCTGTTACTTTACTTGTGTTCTTCCGTGATTTTGTATGAATATGTATCTAACATATTGACAGTTTATTATCTCCTTGTGGCATACAAAAACACGCAACTTAAGTTTATATACATCATCGTGTGGCGTTTGATAATGACACCACTGTTCTACCAACCAGACAGACGTCAAGGTTGGACAGACAGGCACCCAAACCAATATGCTGAATGGTTCAAAAGATGAACCTTTCGTGTTTCTTAAAACAGCTAAGTTAAAAAGTTCTTGTTACAGTAAATTATTCAAACTGGCCGCATTTTCAAGATTATTTAGCACCTGGAAATAAACATGCCACGAAAAATCGAAAAAATTAAATCATTTATTGTAACACGACGGTTTCCAAAGCGCTTTAAAATGGAAGACGAGAAGTAGCATCTTGGCGAGCTAAAGTCGACGAGTTCCATCGAGACTAGAAACACGAAACTAGATAAAGCCGTTTGCATATATGTTGTATATTTTCATACTAAAAAATTAAAGAAAAAAAATTGGTACATACAATTCCAAAAAAAATAAGATCTAAAAATTCACAATCTACGCACGGTAAACCTCTTCTTGCTTCATTTGTTGAAAACTTTTGCTAAGAGTTTCCGATCTTTCCAGATATTGCAGCAACGTTTTAACTTGCATTAAGCTTTAAAATAATCCATGGGATCTTAGCATCACTTAATCGTTGTTGTAGCAGCCCAAAAAAATACACAAGCAATTTATTTTAAAGCAAAAAATTAACAGTCAACTGTCCAGCAATTTTTACCCAGCGGATTTCTTTGCAACTTGCTCACATTAAAACTTGTTGACATTAATTACAAAAAAATCTATCGTCACGTTTGGGAAATATTCGCGATTTTTCATAATTATATTTTTTTAAAAGCGCTCATATCTCGTGATCGTTTGCTTTGGTCGCCCTAAAATTTAAAGCTCTATAAAATTTGAACATTTGTTATTTCGATTGCTGAAAATCAGAAAGAAAACGGTTGAGGCTTACTTGCCCAACATTCGATTTAGAAAAGAGTACACCTCCGTTCCCAGAACTAGCCGTGGGTTACCTTAAATTGTTTATTTTTGGCATATGGCATAAAAGACTGTGTGAGGCTAAACCATGAACCATGTAATTAAAACGGATCTCATTTTTCCCTGTGTCTAGCTTTCTGTGGTGACCGACAGCAAGGTATCTCTCGTGACCGAAGTAAGTAAAAAGCGTCGCTCTGTTGTACTTCTACTCCTACTGGTAATCGTCTCGTTACTACTTTGTAATCGAACATTTTAAATAGTCATTATTATTATTATTATTATTGTTATTATCATTATTATTATTTTGTGGAGAAGTAATAAAGTAGGTAAAAGGTTTGTGGCTTTATGCACGTAAATGAGCCATACTCGAGTCCAAACTGGTGAATATTGAATTAAAAAAATGGCTGCTTTGGGATATTTAACAATTGTTCGCTGAAGGCGAAGTGAATCTCGGTGAATATTCCACGAGGCGTAATCGAGGGGAATATTCGCCGAGATTCACTGAGCCTGAGGCGAATAATTGTTTTAGTCTAATGAGTCTAATTTTCAGAGATGAATATCAAGAACTACAAAATTAAGAACTAAAACACGGAAACAACAAACACAAGTGCTCGCTTGCATACGTGCAAACAAGTTTAATCGTAAATCAGAATTTACACTTTAGTTTAAGCAATAAAACGGAACAAAACAATCAGTAAGAAAACGACAGATATCTAGTACCTTTGATTAGCCGTTGGCGACCTCTGAACAATTGTGTAAATCCTCTTTAAATCGAGTCGAGCAGCTCTGGTCTGAAGACAACTGAATAATTTTGGGTTAATCGATCGGATTGAGTTTCTCATGGCCCCATGCGATCTACAAAACCAACGTGTTTACCATTCTAATGCCTTAAGAATCATCTCTTGAAAATGTCTTCGGTTCAAAAGCCTTGGCAGGCAATTTTCAAAATTCCAACTGTGTTGAATACTCCGGATTTGGAGTGATTTCTTCTAAACGAACGAAGATTTCATTCAGAGAATGCTGTCATGCTTACTTGCCTGCATGGCAAAGGTGGCGTGGCTGATTAACCAAGCTTGAAATGCTTTATTCGCGTACAAGCGAGGTGAATATATAGTCATAAACTAGAGCTTTTCGACCAATCAAAATCTTCCATCCTTATATTCACCTCTGGAAATTAGACTAAACCAAATTATCTGTCTTGCGTAATGATGAGCAGCGCTGTTAAACGCTACAAGATATTCCGAACAGAAGCCATAACGTATTTCGAATAATGTTAATTTTCCTGTTATCTTTAGTTGGCCTTAACAAAAGCAAAACTTGATATCATGGACGAACAGGTCCCAAAGGTTAAGAAAAAGGTAATATTTTGTTTCATTCCTATGCTGTATTGGTGTTAAGATAAAAACTTTACTCAAAAACTTAAAAAGAAACTTTTACCAATAACATCTCCCTGGGAATATCTCATGACATCATGCCAACAAAGGAGATAATTGGCAGATGCCAAACATTTAATTAAAAAAAAATTAGTTGTTAATAAGCTACGATGTTTTTTATGTTTAAAACTTGCAGGTAACTTTAACATTTTTTCATGTAATTTACTGATCAATTTAATGAAGAGCTCAGCATTTTCTCTTTTATTAAAAGTGATGGTTTTTCAACAAAAGCAATTCTGTTGCAGGCATGCAGAAAAGCAAACAAACAAACAAACAAACAAAAAAACAACAGCAACAACAACAAAAAACCCAGATCAATCGCGCTTTCTAAATTTAATAGTCAGTGATTTACTATTTGCATTAATTTTAAACCCTTTTTAGATTAACACACTAAAGGACAAAGCTGAAGAAAGCGAAAAACAATTGGAAAATGCTATGAGCGAGGTTAGGTATCTTGATGTCTACAAATTTCTGCATGGAATTTCGCTTTATTGCAAATTTCTCGTTTTTGTGTCTGGTGCGAAGCACAGACACGATGATATAACGCTTAAAATGTTGGCTAAGTGCTTCATATAAGCCAAACTATGACGCCATACTAACTAAGTTCTACTTAGGTTTCTCATACATGACAGCGTACAGGAAGTATTATTCAGTATTACTTCTCAGCGTAATAGTAATAGATAATCACTCGTTTTGTTACCTGAAGTAACCTTGTTACCTGAAGTAAACAACCGATGACGACGTATAGCAAACGGAACAAATCAGTTTGAGGTAATTAAGACATAAACTACGTCAACAGAGGTCAACAGAATGTGCTCTCACGAAATTTGCGCACAGCTGAACTAAAGTGTTATAAAACAAAATGTGCTATAAAACAAGTTTTCTTGGACGTTTCGAGGCCTTTGTCTCTTCATCAGCCGAAACCCAAAGACAATTATAACTGGATACAACGAGATGACATGAAATTTATGATATTTTACTTTAAGTAGTAAACGTATTGCACTTACCGAACTGTACCCAGAAATTGCACTACATGCCAGAAAGAAAGGTTTCAAAAAGAAGGAGTTCAATGATTGGACAATGACAAAACTATTCTTGCTAAAGTAATTGTGTTACGCGCGTTCACGAAAAAACGTAAGTAATATTTAAAATTATTCTTTGCTACATATGCCAAAACAGACTGTATGAAGTCTGCATCTAGCAGTATCAAGACTTATCTAACGCCTCTACTGAAGCAAACAAATAACATTATCCTTTATCATTTTTATTCTTTAGTGTAAATTTTGCCTAGTTTAATTTTATGCGGTCAAAGCAGCAATTGTTATGCCAGAATGTTATCGTAATTATCGTATCGCGTGGAGCTTGTACCTGCTCACTCGTCCTGTTTCTTATTGTTTTACGGCGCAAGAAAACTGAATTTTTCGTAGCAGGAAAAGACCATATTGCGAGTACAACAGCAAAACTGCTCGAAACTGGAGACTGTGGAGACATGCTGATAATGTTACAGAGCTGATACTGTTCCTTCCCGCTCAACACTCATTAATTCTCATTAATTCTACTATACATAATGCTTGGAAAGTTCTCCAGGGAAGCTAATTAACTATGAATAGAAAACATGTTGTTAATGTTGTGTGCTTTATTTCAGTTGGCAACGAATGAATTTGACAGAGAAAAGAAATTTCTTTTCTCTGTCAATTTCATTCGTTGCCAACTGAAAGAAAAGAAGAAAAGTTGGCTATTGGTACAAACCAGGTAATGACTCGAAGTATATTTAAGCAGTGATTCGGTATTAGAATGCAATTTCTAGATTGAGGTGGTGTTGTCCTAGAATTTCGATATTCAAAACATTTTGCCATTCTCAGCATACAACAGTAGATGGGCAATGACAAACTGGAATACTTAAGAGTAAATGTCAGTAAGGGTCGAAGAAATCGCGGACACAGCCCAAAATTCGACTTCGCTCATACTTTTTATATCGGTAGGCCCAAGTCCCATACGTATGAAAAGGATGTTCATTAACTCAAATATTCACTTGTTTTAGAGGAATAAATTCAAATCAATTTACGGTATTTTCTTGAACAAAATCTCGAAAATTGACATAATTCGAGGCGTTGTCGAGCCAGCTAAGCACAAGTTTTAAATAATTTTCGTTCAAATCCTATTCGACTGATGCTTTTGTAATGGCATGATTGTAAAAACACTTCATTATCTTTGCTCACAAATAAAATATGATTTTTTTAATTAGTGCACCTAAAGCTTCTCTGAAAAGTGTTCGTTGGTACTTCAAACAAATACGCTAAAAATGCCTGTGGTACGCAATGAATCTCAGCAAAAAATCTCCTGAGGCAAGTTTAAAGATGGCTTCAATTTTCTATCGTTTTATTTCCTTGGGATATTTTATGCCAGTACAACAGGACGTTCCTGAATTGAGCGAAATTTCAAAGTCCGCCATTTTGAAATATGCAAATTAGGTTAACACTCGAAAGATATAAATCATCTTTTATACATTTGTTGAGGAAGTAAAATCAGCAGTATAAAACAAACAGACATCAAAACGAAATTTAAAGTAACACAGAAAAGAAACGCGTTGAGGAATCACAAACATATGGCATTGAAATTTATGGTGACTCACCTCATGACCTCAATGACAACAATGGTCAACAATGACACTCCGTCTTGACAGTTTAGCTGTGTTTTGTTTGTTCCGTGCTAATTAATGTTACTTTCTCCTTAACACAAGCCACTTTTAATTATTATTGTAACGAATCTACCTCATTCAGCAATGTTTCCTGTGAGAGTCGATATCAGAGCACTGTTCGTTGCTGGCTGTCATACAAAACAAATACATTTCGATCATGTTTCTACCTGTCACGCAATATGAATTCAAAGCCGTGACTAGACTCTTCTTTATGAAACCTTGACGCTGAAAAAGGCCGAGAATTTTGAAAGCGCCCAGGCAGGTTCATCCTCTCATGCAAATCGTACATTTTGTTTTGAGTTTTAATATTATTTGGAGACTTTACGATGAAAAGCTAATAAATAAATATAAATTGGTACCAAGGGAGGCCCTTTCAAGATGGTTCTGAAACGGTAAAATGGGAACTGGGATTTGGACAAATTTTCACTGGGAAAATGGGATTTGGTTCACTGGGACTGGGATTTGGTCACTGGGAATGGGAATCGCGGAAAATAAAACAATAGAACTGGGACTGGGATTATAAAAGTTTGGGAAAAAACCCTGCCTCCCCTTCAGGACTCTCTTTCTCTTTCACGTAACCTATCCATAACCTAACTGAGTTATGAGCTACAACGAAAGAGAATGCCAGAAATGAAATAAGTATCATGCAGTAAGCAAGAATGCCAATTTTGACACCCTTGACGTGAAGGTAATTGATGGATCGATTTTATGGCAGTTTGCATATTGAAAAGGAACATACAGCAACTGTTGTAGCCAAAAATGCTTGGTCAAGAGTTAATCAACTTAATAATATTGCTAATATTACTAACTTTATCACGCTATTTAACAAATCGACCGCATTTTCTCATAGTCTACTTTATATTTATTTATTTATTTATTTATTTATTTTTATATACTTATTTTTTATCATTCACTCACTCATTCATTCATTCATTCATTCATTCATTCATTCATTCATTCATTCATTCATTCATTCATTCATTCATTCATTCATTCATTCATTCATTCATTCATTCATTCATTCATTCATTCATTTATTTATTTATTAATGGTGTTGCTTTTTAATATAAAATTGAAAATTCACCAGCGAATTGGGAGAAAATTGGTGCAACTCTCGCGCGCGCATGACAGATCAGTAAGATCCCTTTATTTTCTGCTTCACGAATCCGTCAAAAATTTCACCCAAAATGTTGTGGGATTCGGATTATTGGAATATTCACGACAGTTTTTCAAGTTCTCTACCTTACTTACAGGCTGGGCCATTTTCATGATCTATACTCGTATGGACCATAGCTTTCGACCAATGAGCGCGCGAGAATTTTCTCCGAGTTATTTTAAATTCCATTTCTGGCATTATTTGAGATGTAGCTCATGAATTTAGTGAAAATTAAGTCACTTGATCTAGTCTTCAAAATAAAACGCATTGTACCGCTCAGCTGTCTTCAAAATAGAATGAAGCAACATTCTTATGCTTTAATTGACTGCTGTCACTTTTTTGTACACGAGCACTCCTGGACAACCTGGGTAATTCGCTCCATCAGTGGCTTTTTCTTCCTCTGTTTAATGCCATCCACGTTTAACCCGAGATCCTCGCAAATCTCCCTCAGCATGCCTACCGATAAGGCCGATAATTTGTTTGCGCGCACCAAATTGCAAATGTTGCGGTAAAGAGAAACAATAGGGTGCCGCAAAGCAACCTCGTCTTCAACAACAGCGTGAAGCTGTGAGTGCAAAGATTCAGTTGCAGCTGCATTCTGCTGGTCTTCATCCGGGTCGTCGCTGTCAGGTTCGTCACTCCGGGTCGGTGAAGCCTTAAGAATTTTAGCCGCCAGGCGAGAAAAGAAGCCAGCTACTTGTTGTGGCGAAAGAACGTCTTGCCTAAGAAAGAGGCGAGCGCCCGTTTGACTCTTCGCATGTCCTGCGAAACCTGTTTTGGGTCAGCCTTTTTACCGCATTCTTCTCAAATAACAAGTTGTTCCGTCAGGTAGTTCTTTTGTTCGGCCGAAAAATTAGTTTTCTTCTTGACTGTTTGGAGTGCCCATCCCATCTGTAGTAGGGAAAGTAAGTCACCGACTGCACCTTCTTGGGCTGCCACACGGAAACCGACTGTTGGGGATTGTGTTCGTTCTCCAGTTATTTTCGCGGCATATCCTCGTTTGGCCTTGTCAAAAAACGTTTCCTTTTCCAGTGCATGTTTATGCCTTCCCGGATCTAAATGCGCCTGCAAAGCGGAAGACCGCTAAAATGTCTTGATACATTTCAGCGGGTCTTATGTTCTTCAAAAATGGATGGGGACTGGACTTCCAGGCGCATCTCCCACAATCTGCTACTAGGCACAACATTTCCAATAGTAACTCAGTGCTCTCTGTATGTGCTTTACTTTATTTGGTTGACTTGTTCGCTCAGGATGGTTGGATTTTAGAATTGAGCTAGTCACATCAAACTATGAACCTGTCTGCCAGCGTTTCCTTCACATTTGCCAGTGCTTGCTAACGATTTTACCTTCATTCACTCATAACTTTTGTTCATTCTCTTTTACAGTTCTTAGAATAGGCTGTTTATTTCTGAAGTTATAATCATAATTAAATTAGCGGGCATCGCTACTTTTACGGGAGAACTTCCTACACCGACGCTTTACTATTTCCCAAGCATTTCATTAGCTATTGTTAAAATGTTTTCAATCTCTACATGCCTCCGTTTGTTTGACTCTGGCACAAACTATTTGAGTATAAAACACATAAAAATATAATTACCTGAACCAACTGGAACGAATCTTCCAGTAGCTTCCAATATGAATTTCGACTGAAACAAGTTATAGCCACGCTCGGCATTCTTCTTTGAGTTTTCATTATGACCCGAAAGTTGCTCTGGTACACTGCATAGTCTGATCGTCCTTCGCCAGCCAATACCCAAACGTTCGCGGTGAAGGGGACAAATAGTCATTTCCTGTATGTTTGCTGGCGTTTGAAAACAGGCACTCCTCCCTAGATTAAGCTCAACTTCGTTTTCACACCCACCAAACTTCAGCAATTTTTTGTGGCGTGCTATATTCTTGCTGCAAGATACAAGAGGCACTACCTGACAAGATAAGACCCTCGATCTTGAATCGGGGCCACATTCTCAACCGACCAAGAAAGAAAAGGTACATGCCATTCTTAACTTCCAAAAATTCGCAAAGCAACCAAACGTTTGTTGTTTTTTATGACGAATCGCTTTAATAAAGGACCATGCTTTTGGAAACTTGTCAAAGAAATTGACAGCTCGAAAATGTGCCAATTTCGATACTCGAAATTGAAGAAGAAACATGCGGTGTCTTCTCCTGTCAGGCATATTTAGAGTCAATTTTAAATCTCTATTTTGCTTTCGTTTATCCTATGACGAAAATCGACCGTTTTCTATTTTGATATTAATTTCCAGTTGCCTGCCCAATTACAATTTATTATTAAAACTTTGCATGGATTCAAAAACACGCTTCGGAATGTCACGCAAGCTTATGATCAGACAAAAATACTACTTTTCGGAGCCGGAATTCGTAAACATTCATATATATTATAGGCGTGATTGACTTCAGTGCAAGTGGTATTTCTACTGCTGTTTATGAAGTAAAAAGGCGTAAGATCAGCAACCTACATCGTGTTAGTGATATTAAACTTTGGAGGAGGATGCCGACAGTATGCCGAAATATTCAGACGCGTCCGAGACAAATTGTTTCAACTCGCTATCATGCACAAATACTCTCACTGGTTGTTTATTTATTGTATGATCTGTTATTGTCATCCTGAAACAATTTCCTTAAATTATATTTTATAAAAAGTAAAATCAAGATAACTGAACTGCCAGAAAAGGAGATTTAAAACTAAAGATATCGACAGAACACAGCTTCATGCTTCAATGGCCAGCAAAATTCATAGTGTGTAAACAACAATTTAGCTTGTGTAAACTGGCGTTCCTCAGCGATTTCTTTGATTTTGCAGATCAAATAGAAACAAATTAAGGCTTTATCTTAATATAATTCATCTTATTTTTATTTTCCAGGCACTTTCTGACATCAGGAAAAAATGTTTCTTGGTGATCGACTTTATTGATTGCTGTTTCAAAATGGCGGCTCTCAGAAAATTTGGCAAATAAGCAAACTTCAAAGACGATTTATGGCAGAACGAATAACTGTCCCAAAAAAATGCAAGCATAACTTTGAACATCTATCCTTAAACTGTACCCACAATATAGTTTGGGGTTTTATCGTGGCGTACCGACAAGCTTTTTCGACCGTTGTTTTTAGGCTACCCGAGAGCTATTGAAAAATATATTTGACGTGTCTTCAAGAAAAGGTTCGTGAGATGTCTATAACAAGATAATAATTGCTTTTCATATCATTAATGAATTGACTAAGGACCTAACTATAAAATTATCGTAAAGGGAAATTTACAATTGATTTTATCCTCACGCGACCAAGCCATGGAAATGATGAAATTTCGATAATTCGAATATTGAAATTTGTCTCTATTCGGGCCCAACCGTTTTTATTTTATTACACTCAAACAAGCGAATGTTACAACAAACTAACCTCATTTTGTTTACTTTGGTACCAAGGTCTATCAATATAAAAAGTATGAGCGAAATCGAGTTTTGGGCTGTGTCCGCGATTTTCACAATATCTCTGATTTTTACTGACATTCACTCTTAACACGTTTCGCACAGCAAAACATGTTTTAATTTTATCCGGTTTGTTTTCAGTTGCGCAGATCAAAGGTTGACGCTGAAATGATGGTGCAGGAATTGGAAATAGCCAGGAACAATGTAATTAGTTTTAGAAATATTTTAGAAATAAAGGAGGGATGAGCAAGAAAATCAACAATCACATTCTTGAACATAGTATTTAACGTGGCCCGCGGGTATTCATTGGTCTCATCGGTTTCAAATTTTTGAACATAGGATTTAACGTGGCCCGCGGGTATTTATTGGTCTCATCGGTTCGCAGCAAGTTACATGATGCTCCTCATCATAGATTTTGCCACGGCGATCAATACGGATGGAGGAGTTTACACACAAGATTTGAGCGATATTATCATTTAAAGGGCTGAGTGTTTGGTCATCGTAGCTATCAGTTTCATGGATTAATTTAGACGGGCAGAACAATTAAGCAGTTGTAAGAGCAAAATTAAGAAATCGCTATTTTGTACAATCTGCGGGTAGGATACCCATGTAAATTCCTATGAGTGAACCTGAACAGTTTGCCAGCTTGTTTGAAGTAATTACAAAATAGATCACCGTGGCATAGTAAGTTAAGATGATTAATTTTTATCGGTTAAAATATAAGGCTTCATAAAGCTGCTTATGTCCTTGACAATTAAATCTTGCATAATCTTAAAACCTTCTATGATTTAACATTAATTCAGTATTCCTGTATCGGGCTTTAAAAGTTGTAAAAAATCGCAATTTTTTTCTTTCCGTTTTAAAAAGAGGCCTGTCAAAACAATAAATTCCCGCGGGCTTCCTTAAGTGATTTATGTTTTCTGGAGAATTAGGATCATTAAAAAAGAATAAGGTCATAAAATGCATCAAATAAACATCATTTGGATACCCTCGTGAATTTTTAGAATTAAAAATAAATGTTATTTGGGTTATTGCAGTTTTTTTGAGTTGCTCTTGATGAGTTGGCGGTATTTTGCATAAAAAAATTGCAGATAAAAATGTTTCATTTGGTCTGGTGTGTTTTCAGTTGCGCAGGTCAAAGGGTGAAGCTGAAAAGATAATGATAGATTTTGAATTTCAATTCTATCGCTATCTTTTCAGCGTCACCCTTTGGAAATGGCCAGGAATGAGGTAATGACTATTAGAAATATTTATTAATCGAGGAGGGATGAGGAAGAAAATTAATAATCACATTAAAAAACCCGCTCTTTTGTTAGTGATTCAGCTTACCAATTTTTGAACAAGGGTGTTAAGGTTTTTTTTTTTTTTTTTTTTTGCAATAAAAAAACCTTTATTATGTTCATATGTTTTTTTTTTTTTTTTTTTTTTTTTTTTAACAAAGGAAAAAATATAAAAAAAGGTACATTTCACTTAAAAAACACAAAAGACAAGATAAAAACAAGCAAACAAAAAAAGTCTTATTACAAAAAAAAAAAAAACATCGATTACATGATTAAATGCGAGGTAGTATTTCACTATATTAAGTTAATTGTAAAAAAAAAAAAAAGCAAGAACTATTTCTGTTTAAACTAGTTCTGAAACAACAGGGAGCAGTTCTTTCCATTTTTTGTTGTGAATCTCTAACGTTTGATTCTGTTTAGCTATGGAGAGCTCCAATTCGTAGGTTGTTTTCATCCTGGCTTTCAGTAATGAAAGGGATGGTTTTATATTAAGATTTCGACATTGAAAGATTACTTGCTTGGAAAGGATAACAATATGATTTAGTAAAAGGAAATCTTTTCTAAGAAACCCAAATGTTATATTAGAAGCGTTTAAATTTTGAAGGTTGGTAAAATAATTTTTTAGCCATTCCGTTACTGAAAGCCAGAAGCTGGAGGTAATTTCACAATGAATAAATAAATGCTCGAGGGATTCCTCAAACTTCCCACAGAACGTGCATAGAGATGAAGAAACTATGCCCATTTTAAAAAGGGCTTTATTAGTAAAAACAATTCTATGTAAATATTTAAACTGGAATTCTCTAGTTTTGGTGTCGACAGTTACGTTTCTAGGAATAAGATAAATTTCTTGCCATGGCAGATCGGTTGTTGGAAACAACTCTTCATATTTGTATTTTGATGTTGGGTTAGTCTCGAATTTCTTAACAAGATCCCAATATAGCACCCTCGAAGTAGTAGGGAAAACAATGTCATTAGAATTGTTGCCATCACCTTGTGCCATTTGTAATTGTTGTTTCAAAATATTTTTCCATTCTAATGGGATTGTGTCAAAAACACTCATAAGAAGAAAATACTCAGCCATCGTAATATTTTTGCTCTGTAATACGTCCCAGGTCTTTAGTTTACCTGTGTCATCCAATAGGTCACATAATTTGATTATGCCTTTCTTGGCTATTCTATTTCTAAACAGCGGTTTTGCACCTATACAAATGAACTTATTATTCCAGATAATTTCATTTAACACGTTCGATGGAGTATGAATGTGCGTTTCTTTGTAACTTGCCCACTCATTAAGACATTCTTTATAGAACCTCGGAAGAGTCTTGGGGAGGAATTTTATATCGTAATTGCATTTCAATAGAAACGAACCTCCGAATTCTGAAAGGTAGTTATCGAGAAACACCTTCCATGTGCTATTATAGCTATCGAGATATTTTTTCATGCACATGATTCTTTGGGTTTTTATAAGCGTTTCTAAGTGAGGCATTCTTAATCCTCCATTTTTATAATCACTGATAAGAGTTTTTCGCTTTATTTTGTCTTTTCTAGATTTCCATACAAATTTAAAAAGTACCGAGTTTATCTCCTTGATAATTTCTTTTGTGAGAGGGATTTGAGATGCTCGGAACATAAACTTAGGAATAGCGAAGGTTTTGATGATCTGAATTCTGCCAAGTAAAGTTAAGTTTCTCCATTGCCATATATTTAAGGATTTTTTTATAGAGGTAATAATTTTTTCAAAATTAAGTTCTTGGAATTTTTGCCAGTCGTAGGTAAAAAATATACCTAAAATTTTCATTGGCTTGTTAACGTTGTCTATTCCAAGATCTTCAGGGGAATTGTGTAAGCTGCCAAGCCAATATACCTCTGTTTTTTCTTCGTTTAGTTTTAATCCCGAAATATATCCAAAATTATTAATAACCTGTTTTAGAGAAAAAAAGGATCTCGTATTTTTAACGAAAGTGGTAAGATCATCTGCGAAAACATTAAGTTTTATCTCTTCATTGCCTACTTTGATACCTATAATTTCTTTATTTTCACGTATTGAAATATTAAGAATTTCAAGCGCGATAATGAAAAGGTAGGGCGACAATGGGTCACCTTGACGCACTCCACGTTTGATTTCAAAGAGTTGTGATGCAAACCCATTGTTCATCACACAGCTTGAGATGTCGGAATAAAAGACTTTGACCCATCGAATAAACGATTCACCAAAATTGAAGGCTTCTAGTGTATTGACAAGATATTGCCAATTTAATGAATCAAAGGCCTTTTTAAAATCAAAAGAAGTCATTAAGCCGGGAATATTGTTAAGTTTGGTATATTCCATTACATCATTAATTGACCTAATTGCATCAAAAATAGTTCTGCCCTTCACATATGCGCATTGATTTTGGTTAATAATGTCCGGAAGCACTTTTTCCAGTCTGGTTGCTAGAGCTTTGGATCCGATCTTGTAATCTACATTTAGTAGAGATATGGGTCTCCAATTTTCAATGTACCGTTTATCTTTGTCTTTTTTTTCAATAAGTCGAATAACAGCTTGTCGTTGTGAGTTTGATAGTTTCCCAGTTATATGGGCAGCATTTAAGGAGTCTACTAGGAGGTTACCTAGTACAGGCCAGAAATGTTTGTAAAATTCGGCTGTTAAGCCATCATTACCTGGAGATTTGTTGTTCTTTAGTTGATCTAAAACGTTGTAGCATTCAGTATTGGTTAACTGACCTTCGCAAAGGAGCTGCTGGTAATTTGACAATTTTGGTATGGTAAGGTTTTAAGTAAAATTGTGCAGTTCGTCAACGTCTGTATCCGGGTCCTTATTATCGTAGAGATCTTCATAGAAATCCTTTAATTCAGACATGATAGCCTTACTGTTAATTATTTCTTGTCCCTCTTTGTTAAGTAACTTTCGTATACAATTTTTGGCTTTTCTGGATTTTTCAAGATTTAAAAAATATTTGTTATTTTTTTCTCCTTTCTCATACCATGCGGCTTTTGATCGGATGATGTTTCCCTGAGTAATATAATCATATATTGAGTCGTATTCAATCTTATACTTTTCTAAGTCTTCCAAGTTTTTCTCCGAGGGGTGAGAAGCGCACAGCAGTTCACTCTCTTTTAGTTTGCTTTCTAACTCGACAAGTTTGTTTCGTCTTACTTTAGCCTTTCTTTTACTGTACGAGATCGTAGTTTGTCTTATTCTATATTTTACTAGATCCCAAAGAAGCTGTTTGTCATGGATATCATCAAACTCTTTCAGCCAAACTTCAAGACTAGAACTGATGAGTTCAATATAAGTATTGTCTTCCAAAAGACTGGAATTAAACATCCAATGTGAAGGGCCACGAACTTTGTCTTCTATACTATTAATTTGTAAGGTAATAGCGGAGTGATCAGATTTAATAGAAGGTATGATATCAGTGTTTTCGATAAAATCTTGCATACAGTCGCTAATTAGCCAGTAATCAAGGCGTCTCTGGACCACAGGTCTTTTTTGCCGCCAAGTATATTGTCTCTTGTCAGGATTTCTAATTCGCCAAATATCTACTAGATCATATGCTAATTTTATGTCAAAAATATTTTTCACGGAGTCTTTTTTCTCCACCCGACCACCTCCATTGTCCATCTCAGCATCCAAATGGACATTAAAATCGCCTCCAATAATTAACTGACTACTTGAATTAAGATCGCTCTTATCCAATACTGATAAAATATTTGCAAAGAACATGCATTGTTCCGATGTTTTGTTTGGAGAATATATATTTAAAAGTAAGAAGGGCGACTCTTGGATTAATGCATCTATCAAAACATATCGACCATCACTGTCTTGACTAACAGACTTCAATTCGAATTGTAATTTATCACTGACCAAAATTAGAACTCCTCTGCTATGGTTTGTTCCATGGGAATAGTAAAATTTTCCATGCCACTGAAACTTCCACTCATCTACTATCTCAGGGGTGCTATAGGTCTCCTGCAAGAAGGCGATATCAGCGTTTTGTTTTTTTATCCACGAGAAAATAGCTTTACGCTTTTGAAAGTCCCGGATTCCCCGAGCATTCAGTGATATTAGTTTAAAGTTGACGTTAGCAATTTGAGCTTCACCTATGATCAACACGTAAAATCATTAGCCTCTGTGGAAAGAAGTTCCCCTGTTGTTGTTCGAACATCACATTTGACTGTTTGATTATGTAACCAAAATATTTTGATAATCTTTTAGTTTTACAATACTTAGTGGATTGTTGGTTCCCGCATTTATATACTAAGAAAAAGGAACACGCACTAAGAAAACAAATACAAGACAAAAAAACAATGACAATAATTAAGGAGCGAGATAATAAAAGCTCCGTGATTGACCCTTACCTTACGCTCCAGAAACTAACTGTTGAGCAATCGACGCTTCCGGTCTAGCGTTTTGTGATGGAGAACAAAAACTAGATGGTACGTTCACGGGTATCCTTTGTTGGAGTTAAAGCGTGTGTAACACCTATATTAGGGTGTTAAGGTTGCCCGCAGGAATTTATTGGTCTTATAGGTCCAACGCGTTTTGGAAAACAAAAACGGTATACCGAGAAGAATTCGATCATCGCGGGGGAAGTGGTTGTTGGAGAGTGGCTATGATCTTTGCTGTTCGAGACGGTGAACAAATGACAATTCTAATTAATTCTACTTCACGTACTGCTGAGTTAAGTCTACAGAGATGCTAATAAACTCTGAATAGAAAACATGTTGTTAATGTTGTGTGCTTTGTTTCAGTTGGCAAAAAATGAGTGTGCCAGTAAAAGGAAGGAAGAGGAGTTGGCTATTGCCACAAACGAGGTAATGACTCAAAGTATATTTAAGCAGTAATTTGGTCCTAGAATGCAATTTCTAGATCGAAGTGGTCTTGTCCTAGAATTTCGATATTCAAAACATTTCGCCATTCTCAACATAAGATAGTAGATGGGCAATGAGAAACTGGGACACTCACCTCCTATCGCATAGCAAAAAATATTTTAATTTGATCTGGTTTGTTTTCAGTTGCGCAGATCAAAGGTTGACGCTGAAAGAGTGGCGCAAGATTTGGAAATAGCCAGGAACGAGGTAACTATATATAGCTAGTTTTAGCTATCTTAGCGATCAATACGGATGGAGGAGTTTACACACAAGTCTTGAGTGATATTATCCTTTAAAGGGCTGAGTGTTTGGCCATCGTAGGTATCAGTTCCATGGAGTAATTGAGACGGACAGAACAATTAAGCAGTTGTAAGAGCAAAATTAAGAAATCGCTATTTTGTACAATCTACTGTTAGGATACCCATGTAAATTCCTATGAGTGAACCTGAACAGTTTGCCAGCTTGTTTCACGTCATTACAAAATAGATCACCGTGGCATAGTAAGTTAAGATGATTAATTTTTATCGGTTAAAATATAAGGCTTCAGAAAACTGCTTATGTCCTTGACAATTAAATCTTGCATAATCTTAAAACCTTCTACGATTTGACATTAATTCAGTATTCCTGTATCGGGCTTTAAACGTTGTAAAAAATCGCAATTTTTTTTTCTTTTCATTTTAGAAAGAGGGGTCGCCATGCAGCTCTCGTAAGGTCTCACATGAGTGGCTGATAGAACAATAGAACAAACAACAAGAACAATGCCCCTAGCCCCCAAAACAATAGCAGCTGCTACACTAGAGGACCAGTAGAATTACAAGCTTACGAGAGCTGCATAACTATTCAGAAAGAGGCCTGTCAAAACAATGAATTCCCGCGGGCTACCTTAAGCGATCATAAAAAAGAATGAGGTCGTAAAATGCATCAAATAAACATCATTTGGATACCCTGGTGAAGTTCGAGAATAAAAAATAATGTTGTTTTGGGTTATTCCAATTTTTTTTTGAGTTGCTCTTGATGAGTTGGCGGTATTTTGCATAAAAAATTGCAGATAAAAATGTTTCATTTGGTCTGGTGTGTTTTCAGTTGCGCAGGTCAAAGGGTGAAGCTGAAAAGATAGTGATAGATTTTGAATTCAATTCTATCGCTATCTTTTCAGCGTCACCCTTTGGAATCCACCAAGAACGAGTTAATTACTTTTAGAAATATTTAGCAATCGAGGAGGGATGAGGAAGAAAATTAATAATCACATTAAACAACCCGCTCTTTTGTTAGTGATTCAGCTTACCAATTTTTGAACAAGGGTTTAAGGTTGCGCGCAGGAATTTCTTGGTCTCATAGATCCAACACGTCCTGGAGAACAAAAACGGTATACCAAGAAGAGTTCGATCATCGCGGGGGAAGTGGTTGTTGGAGAGTGGTTTTAATCTTTGCTGTTCGAGACGGTGAACAAATGACAATTCTAATTAATTCTACTTCACGTACTGCTGAGTAAAGTCTACAGAGATGCTAATAAACTCTGAATAGAAAACATGCTGTTAATGTTGTGTGCTTTGTTTCAGTTGGCAAAAAATGAGTGTGCCAGTAAAAGGAAGGAAGAGGAGTTGGCTATCGCCACAAACGAGGTAATGCCTCAAAGTATATTTAAAGGGGCACTGTCACGGACATTTTTTGGCTTTTTTAGTAAAATTACGACTAAGTACTTTCAACCATGCAGGAATGCTCCTAGAACGTAAAGGGAGGGATATTTAGCAAATTGTTAAAAGAAGTGGGTGATCGTAAAAAGTTTTCATCAATTTTCCCAAACCACAAGGACAGAACTTGAAAAAGTCAGGCTGACTTTTTCAAGTTGAGATCAAAAGCTCCCGATAGTATCACAGTGATATCACTTTATATTTAGCTTCAGTACACTGATTTAGTAATTTTAAGAAAACTTGACCACTGTTAATAGGTTTTCAATGGTGTAAACATTTTTTGGACTGTTGAATTTTTGAAGTTATGCTCGTGACAGTGCCCCTTTAAGCAGTAATTTTATCCTAGAATGCAATTTCTAGATCGAAGTGGTCTTGTCCTAGAATTTCGATATTCAAAACATTTCGCCATTCTCAACATAAAATAGTAGATGGGCAATGAAAAACTGGGACACTCGCCTCCTATCGAATAGCAAAAAATACTTTAATTTGATCTGATTTGTTTTCAGTTGCGCAGATCAAAGGTTGACGCTGAAAGGATGGCTAACGAATTGGAAATAGCCAGGAACGAGGTAATAAGTTTTAGAAATATTTTAGAAATAAAGGAGGGATGAGCAAGAAAATCAGCAATTACATTAAACCGAACCGCTTTGTTGTTAAAGTAATTCAACTTTCGAATTTTTGAACATAGGTTGTAACGTGGCCCGCGGGTATTTATTGGTCTCATCGGTTCGCAGCAACTTAGATGATATTCCTCATCATAGATTTTGCCACGGCGGCGTAAATGTGATAGCTATCTTAGCGATCAAAACGAATGGAGATGTTTACACACAAAACTTGAGTGATATTATCATTTAAAGGGCTGAGTGTTATAGGTCATCTTAGCTATCAGTTTCATGGAGCAATTTAGACGGACAGAACAGAAAACTGCTTATGTCTTTGACAACTTAAATCTCGCATGATCTTTAAAGTTTCTTCGATTTGACATTAATTCAATAATTCTGTCTCGGGCTTTAAAAGTTGTAAAAACTCGCAATTTTTTTTTTCTTTTCATTTTGAAAGAGTCCTGTCAAAACAATAAATTCCCGCAGGCCACCTCAAGTGATTAATATTTTCTGGAGAATTAAGATCATAAAAAAGGATGATTTCATAAAATGCATCAAATAAACATCACTCGGATAGTGATAGAATTGGAATTGTAATTCTATGCCTATCTTTTCAGCGTCACCCTTTGGAAATGGCCAAGAACGAGGTAATGACTATTAGACGTATTTTAGGAATCAAGGAGGGATGAGGAAGAAAATTGATAATCACATTAAAAAACCCGCTTTTTTGTTAGTGATTTTTGAACAAGAGTTTAAGGTGGCCCGCAGGAATTTCTTCTAATTAATTCTACTTCACGTACGTAATGCTGAGTAAAGTCTTCAGAGATGCTAATAAAGTATGAAAAGAAAACATGCTGTTAATATTGTCTGCTATGTTTTAGCTGGCATGGAGCGAATTTGAAAGTGAAAAGATTTCTTTTTTCTTTCATACTCATTTCTTGCCAACTAAAACAAAAAAAGCAAGAGAAGTTGGTTATTGACACAAATGAGGTAATGACTCAAAGTGTATTTAAGCATTGATTTGGTCCTAGAATGCTATTTCTAGATCGAAGTGGTCTTGTCCTAGACCTTTGTAATTGAAAGCATTTTGTCATTCTTAGGATACAGTAATAAATAGGTTATGACAAACTGGAACACTTACTGCCTTTCGCACAACAAAAAATGTTTTAATTTGATCTGGTTTATTTTCAGTTGCGCAGATCAATGGGTGACGCTGAAAAAATGGGGAAGAAATTGAAATTGGCCAAGAGCCAGGTACTGACAATAACATTGAATAGTCATGCTCTTTTGTTAAAGTAATTCAGCTTACTAATTTTTATCCAATGTTTTAAAGTGGACCGCAGGCATTTATTGGTCTGAAAGACCCCCTTTTGAAAGGAGTTTTTGAAAAGGAGAACATTAAGCGTAGTTTCGTGTCGGCCTGCCGCTTATGAGCTCGGATTGTGGCTGTGCGTAGACATTTGATGAGGACGAAAAGGCGACTGAATGTTGTGAAACTGAATGTCTCCCTCATATTTTTAATGGTGGGAAGATCATAACGGACAAAACACGGCAGCTACTTAGTATAATAAAAGATATAATACAAGAATTATTTTTATTATTATTGTGTTACAATGAAGCATCCCTGTTTTTGGTAAGCGGTGATGGTTTATATTGGATTTGTCTCAAAACTGTTATTTCATCGTTGCCCCAATTTGAAAATCTCAGAATCTAGCCTTGATCTCCAAAGGTTACCATCATTGAATGCTGCCAACGTAGCGTTAAAAGTGGCATATTATGGGAACGGAACAATGAACTATCGTCAATAGCATTTGGTTCTTTGTAGATCGCTTCGTTGAATAACGACATTGCCATAAGAGACAAAGACCTGGAAAACGCACTGAAAGAGGTAAAGCTTTGTTGAATCTCCTTCATTGTCGTTATAAAATATGTCTTTTAAACATTGAATATCCCTTTCTTGATAGCAGACAGCACATAAAAATACACATGTTAATTTGTTTACAATTTTGCGCTAGCCAATGAATTAATTGACGAGATTGCAGAGTTCAGTAAAACAGCAGAAGTAATGTTGAAAACAATTCTTCCTTACACACTGATGAGTTTGGAACATAAGAAGTATCCATACACATTCCCAACAGATTAATACAACTTTACCTTTTTATTGAATGTTTTTGGCTTAATTAAAAGTGTAATAGCATGTTGATGTTGTGGCAGGTTTTGGAGACCAAGGCGAGGGATTGCAAGAACTGTACGACATTACGGTAAGTAGTATTAACTGTAACTCTTTAGGCTGTTATGTAGGAGGCGCGGTGGCCAAACGGTAAGCACGCTGGACTCATGATCGAACGGTCTGGGTTCCAGCCCTGGCCTGGGTCATTGTGTTGTGTTCTTGGGTGAGACACTACTCTTATAGTGCCTCTCTCTTCTCAAGTGTATAAATAATGATTCTGGGGGTAACCCTGCGATGGACTAGCATCCCATCCAGTGGGGAGTAGAAATACTCCCAGTCGCTCCAGAAATCGGGAAAGGCTTTATCTACCCTCACAGCTGTTCTACAACTTTCTTCCAGGCAATTTGAAAAAGATTTTATTTCATAAGATTTTAGTACTTCTTAAATGCCTTTCCCCCCGTTATTTGCAAGTTTTATCCGTTAAATATGAAAGAGGATTGTCTTAGCTCAGTCCATTAGTAATGGATTAGTTTGTGAGTTGTTTGTGGGATTCAACTTTCTGTCGTAATTAGGATTGAGACAATTTTCCTTTTCCAAATACTTTAGTAAGCTGTATGAGGAATTAATGTCTGAGTGCCAAATTCAGGACAAGTTTAGAAGGGATCAGGTGAGTTTAATGACGCTCAATATTTTAAAGGGGCTTTGTCACGGATTTTAACGTACGTTTAAACAGCCAAAATTTATATCTGTGTTAAAGGAAACCTAAAAAATGGTCCATTTTTTATTAATAACTGCTCTATTAGAGCACTGAAACTGTTAACAAGCGTCTTTGGCCGCCGATTGCTACGATGGAAATGGATTACACTTGAAAAGTTGAGCTAAACGTTTCAAGTTGTTTCCGCGCAGCTTCAAAAAATTGATATTTGTAGCCGTAGTTTGATTTATATCCACAAATAAAGGTTATATTGTTCTTTAGTTGTTCACTAAAGGTAATGTTTTTCATGGGTTAAGTTGCCCACCACTAGCTTCAGAACAGTTAAGATCAAAATTCTGCGAAAACCTCGTGACAGAGCTCCTGTAAGAACTAGTATATGCTGATATTGAAAATGGACGCAGGGTTTTGTTTACCTATGGAAAGTAAGTTGGTGTCATAAAGTCGAACTTTGGCAACGTTGGCTTTCAATGAAAGTTTTTACGAAAGAATAGAAAATTCCACTGAATAGAGGTACTGAAATTACTTTACAAACATAAAACCGGAATCTGTGTTTTCGAGTTATCAACAAAATTTACGTTACTGTCGACCTTCAAGGTCTCAGAGTTAAAGTAACTATACATATATATGACGGGTAAAATTAGAACAAAAAGCAAGGAAAAAATCGCCCTTTAGTTCAGAGGAATAAGGTAAGTTCACTGTTACAATCACTTATAAATACCCTCTGTAGTATGAACTGGATAATGTTTTTCTGTACATGATAAATGGCATGGTTGTCCCAGGATAGTAACGAAAGAAGCCATGTAAGCATCATGTATTAAGTAATACTATGAGGAACTGAGATTGAAGTTAAAAATTTTGCTTTAAATTTAGTTGAACAAAGTCAGACTGCAGGCTGATGTTTATTTGGTAAGTAAAATAATTGACATTTTGTTTTTCTGTGGCGATCTTTTTATATGCAGTTGAAGTTGTGTAAAACCGCGAACATTCGTTATACGATATCCTTAACTCTCCAGAATTTTGCAATGCGATTAATTAATCTGGCAAATCTGGCAAACGTAGCTTCATATTTGGCATTTTTTTTTAAAAATAATTACCTTTTTATGTTTCAGCAAATAGCAAATGGCCATAAATGGCAAAATGATGTTTTGAGACAAAGGTACGATTTAAGTTACTCACAACTTGGAAGTTCCCGTAAGGTTAACGTTGTCACTTATTGTAAAAAAGGGTCATCTTGCTCATTTGGAAATAATTATTTAAGAGCAAAATAGGTTGAATTATCTATGATTTTACCTTTGACTTTTCTTCCTAGTCCAACATTTAAAGGAAAAGAAATTCTAAAAACCTTCATATAGCTGGAAAACAATAATCTACAATCTTGGACAAAGCTAGTTCAAACATATGAATTTCACTTATTTTTCACAAACGTCCTGACTTGCAAGCGGGTAAAATATTTTATCCCCTTCTTCCCCTACTCAATGTTGTTTCTCAATGTTGTTTGTTTGCGGTTCGCCAGGCGTTCTTTTCACAATACAACAGCATTGAAAAACTGAACTGTGGTGCCTAAATTTGTGTAAATTTGCCAAGCGTTTCAATAGTTTTGTCCAAAACTGTATACGAGGCAGTAAAGTTGGCAGGAGTTAACAGTGTAGTGGTATATAAGACTTACCTTGAGTATGATAGACTTTTAGGCAATATCACAGCACTAATCTGACTAGTTTGTAGCATAATATGTCAATCTCACCTTTTTGTATGTTCCTGTCGTTTTAGGCTGAACAGTTTGACCCTGGAATCTGTTCCATTTAAACCACCGTGATCTTCGGTAATTATCTACTGGCTTGAATAATTTACCCATTTACATTGAGGAGGCAAGATTTCCTCTTTGTTGTTTGTACATAAAGAGTTCAAGCAATTTGAACAGTATTTTTGAATTTCATTTGTTCTGTAAATCGTATTGATATTGTAAATAAAATGCCCACATTTACCAGGTGTTTATTGATCACTCCTTTATAAGGGACAATATGAAAAGCACAATTTCCATTTTATTTTTAATGCCGCCTGGTTAGAGTGCATAGTGAGCTAACCGAAGTGTATAGTAGGCTAACCGGAGTGCTGTTTTGTATTCACTACATGAACTGAGTGTTACGTGGTATAAAATGTCATGAGGTGTCTCCCTATTGTCTCAAAACATCAACTGAGTGCAGAATTGTCACTCCTTAGCTCAAAAGATTGAGCTCCGGACAGGGTCCTAAAAAACAACTGAGGAGATCAAGCTGCCTTTGTGACTACGTATACATCTGCAAATTTCTAGACGTTCTTGTCTTCTGTGATAAAGACTGTAAATCGTTGTTCCCGTCTATAGGATATCCTGCATCTTCAGCGTTATATGGTCAATAGGTGACTTCAGAAAACCCACACACTACTCACAAAGAGTATAGCACGGAGTTCCCGGTGTTGTTGTATTGCCTTGTTTCACGAGCTGGTGCTTCACATCCAGCTAACCTCCTTGCGCCTTTTCCCCTTCATTGTCTACGAAAACTACTATGACTGTGTTGTTTGTACTTTTTCGCTTTGAGGTCATTAGATTTTCCTCCCTGCGGGTGGAAAAACCTTACTATACATAACGTAATGAATATACGATAGACATGGGTGAACTTCCGCGGATTAATGATGAAATGAAAGAAATGATCATCGCAGTATGTAAGCAATTTAAGCAGTTGCACTTTTAGGCCTGAAAAACATTTTCACGTGACTTGAACCCATGACCTCCGCAATACCGGTACATTGCTCTACCAGTTGAGCTATGAAGCCTCATTCTCGTCCCCAGAGCCCGCGTCCCCTTGACCAGCGGTCGGGAAGCGCATGGGCTCTGGTCGAATCCAAAACCGGAACCAGGAAATCCTGGTTCCGGTTCGATTTAACGCGTGCGTCGGAGATTGTGGTTGAAATGAACAAGTTTCAACCGCCAATGAGATTTGGCCGTTTTTTTTGGCGGGCTTTCAGTCTAGCCCAGAGGTCTCGATTCCTGGCGCAGTCCAGAAGGATCGTGGGCTCTGGGGACGAGATTGATGAAGCCTACGTTGATACGTTGGGAGCAGGTCAACTGTAGGTTCTAATATCCCGCAAATGTAGTGTATGACGTAATGAATATATGCAAGACATATATGAACTGCGGATTTGCGACGGAAGGAATGAAATGATCCTCAGTGTGTAAGCAATTTAAGCTATTGCAATAACGATGTGATATAACTGAGGAGCAACGTTAAACGGCATTTCAACAGTAATAACTGGATTATAGCAAAAGACATAATTCACAGTTGAATATTATTCTTTCTTTCTCGATTAAACCATTCTTCAGACTAGCTTCTAGACCCGGATAACATATCTAAATTATTGTTTCGGAGACCGATCAGTCCTTTCATGGTTTTGAAGCCTGATTATTATCAATGATACGGAAAACCGTACAGACAATTTCTGCGAGGTGTCGATTTACGATTGACGATAAACTTATTCGATTTAATAGTTCACAGTAGGGCGAGTGCTTATTAATTTTTGTCCATTATATAATTGGTACAATTAAACTGTTCTATTATTTGCTAATTTAGATATAATGGCTGGAGATCTAAGCAAGCTCAATGAGCTTTCCTATGAAGATCCCCTTATTATAATTACAGAGCAGATGGAATTTTGTTTAATTCTAGATGTACGTTTAATTCTAATACATGTGCTTTCCTAAAAACAAAACTGAAACCTAATTACCTAAGATACTTTGATTTTGCACATAAATCGTTGTGCTTCTTTTAAAAAGATTATAACTTTGCAATGATTTCAATTCTATTTGTAAATTATTCCAAGTTTGACGCTGAACGGGTATTATGACTATATAAAATAATCATTGAAATATTTTGGTAAATTATTGCTAAAGTATGAATACATAAAGAGTGCTATAAGATATAAACCAAGAAATTTTGTATAATTGACCTTATCAATCTGTTGGTGATTAATTTTTATTTCAAAAGCTTGGTCTAGTTTCTTTCTTTTAGTTTTAAATACCATGAAGTGTGTTTTCTTAACATTTAAAGATAGCTTAAAACATGAAAGCCAAGATGTGTTATCAACATTTTATCGTTCAAAACGAAACGGAGAGCACGCTCCTTTGCTCTTTTCAGCTTGGCAGTGGCACGTTTTGCTACAGAAGTGCTATACCTCCGAGCAGTAGTTAAAGTTAGGAATGATAGCTTTTCTGCTACAATCAAAAAGCTGCAACCAGCTTCTCAGACAGTCGATAAAAGTCAGAAGTTGTTTGATATATTCCTCTAAAAGAATAAGAAACGAAAAACCCGAATAGCGCCGGAATAACGAATAGTGAATAGTCGCAAATAGCGAATAATACTGATAGTGCGAATAGTCGTGAACAGTTAAAGTGCATTTGAAGCGAAATTTATTTCTGCCGTTTTAAGGTTTTCAATATGTAAACAAAGCCACTGTAAACTTAAAAATTCTATCCAACAAATATTTCTGTCATTTTGCTGGGGCTGAAAATGCCGTCTTTCCGATCAAAAAGTGTCCGGAGGCTGTGTCGAGTTTTATCCAGATTGTGACGTCACGTTGGTTGCAAAGGTTTTGTTTACACTCTGCATGTCTCAGTGAATCTCTCTCAAGCACAGAAAAATGTCTAGTAACGTGTCAGAATTTAGGGTTTCGTACGGCTCTTCTGGTGGTGAAGGTAGTGGAGGAGAAACAGACGAGGATTACGATGTGGTCTGCAACCGATGTGACGTCACGACATGAGATCACGTGGTAGTTTGGCCCCGCGATTCGAAAACCACTTTTGAGAGCAAGATGCGGTAACTTTCATGAGGAATAAAGTCGTCAATTTGTTTCCGCACAATCTCCAACTTTCAGATATTTTACTTGAGATGTCAAACATTGGAAATATGCATTAAAACATTTCGCTTCATATGCACTTTAACAATTATTCACCGAAGTGGAGGTGAATAGTGGTGGTAAATATTCTCCACTTTTCACCAACGCCAAGGCGAATAATTGCTTTAGAACATATACCAAACCAATAAAATAGCCCGCTCTAAAATTATTGTTTTGTCTTAAGACGAAAGATTTAAAAGTCCTTTTCGAAGGCGAATGCATCGTACGCGCGACCAAGCAAAGCGCGGGAAAAGTCAGGTGATAACATAAAGCAATTGCCAAAAGAATATCACAACGTGTTTCATCTCTTGGAAGGATTTCTGTGGATTTTTTAGTGAAAGTTGTCGTTTTATTCTTTTCTTTTTGACGTACCAAACGCTGCCGGAGAGTGTTTTTCAAAACTGCCATTCATACGGGTACACATTGACTGGGAAACCTGCCTTGGAGTTGAATTTGCAATAGTGAAACTATAGGAATCACTAAGTTGCGAGTTCTCAACTGTATAAATTTCTTGTCCAAATTATCTAAAACAGTGACTCTTGGTTACGACGTTCACATGACGCTTTCAGTTTCACCATTTCTTATTTTATCGAATGTTAAGAAAGCTATATTACTACAGTGTACTACTTGAAATGAAACTGTAAAATAATAATAAATAGCTAATATTCTGAGAACTTTATGAAAGAAACAAAGCTAGTTAACACTTTAAGTCAAGTTACGCGCTATTCCTGTGTGCTATTTTTCGAACCGAGATATTAACATATTAACCTGAACACATTGAACAACTTTCTATGATTTCATTTTTAAGCCGAACTAGGCCAAAAGGAATTATCGTTACCCATTAATTAATTCATAAAAGTACAGTTAATAGTTTTAGGGCTCTAGACATAACTGAATATGTTAAAACATGTTTAATGATTTCATCTTTTTTGTTACGCTACCCGAAAAGATCGGTTAAGATCTTTTGTAGAGTTAGAATGGGTTTGTTACTATTCTTCGTGCTTTGGAATAATGTGGTATAGTCACCCTAGTCAACTGTCAACTCAACGCACAAACACAGCCCAGGTATCTCCGGCAGAAAGTGAACTTTCTTCATCTTTATTTCCATCACAATTACGTTTGTGAGGAAAAGAAGTGAAAGTCAATCTATTCTTGTATGGATCTCGTCTAAGCGGCCTGAAGATACGAGATCGACCAGTTACAGACGGGATTGTCCATTTGCCATCTGCATGAGTGCCATTCCAACCTAACCTTCTGCAGTCCTCAGACAGTGTAGAGTTGTCATCAGGGAGAACCGTGTACGAACCACAGGCCTGTGGACGAGCTGATATTAGGCTGTCATCTAGGAAATAGTTCACCACTGCCTCACCCAGGGGGTTAATGTTGGTCATAACATGGACCACAGTTCCTACTTTCTTCTTATGGCAGTAAAATCGGAGTTGCTGGAAGCCCATGTCTTTTCTTAATTTGAAAAGAACCGTCGATTTTACATGTTGGCGGCGATCGTTGTAATTCTCCAGATTTCTGTAGCTGGAGGCAATGAAAGTGGTGTTTTCTAGTTGAAGCTTTGATTCTTCAAATCGGATCTTTTGAATAGCAGTCCATCCACCTATGGTGATAATAATAGTGGAAATAAACAGCGCAATCTGAGGCTACAATAAAATTATTAAGCAGTCTATAAATTGGACGCGTATGAGGGGTGATTACCGCCAATATTAAGTTTGGGATTTATTTATTTGTGTCGTCATTAAGTAGTAATGTATTGTATTGTTGTCTGTAATCGAATTGCATTAATAAAAAAAAAAAAAAAAAAAAAAATTTAGTTATGCTGATTGGCAATGCGGTTTTTAAGGTT
This sequence comes from Meandrina meandrites, assembly GCA_963693305.1. Taxonomy (NCBI): domain Eukaryota; kingdom Metazoa; phylum Cnidaria; class Anthozoa; order Scleractinia; family Meandrinidae; genus Meandrina; species Meandrina meandrites. The sequence continues at coordinate 45,695,077 of OY855903.1, forward strand.
TTCACTGGTGTTTTTGATTGCGTTCGAGGAACGAGAACGCCACCTAATCTCACGTGTCATCGACCTCTGTGTACATGTACAGCCAGGAAATTTTGAGATTTCGTGTGAAGTTTGTAAAAAGTCCACCCCGCTCGGTTTTTTAAGGGGTACTCGGCCGGGAAACTGGTACTCGTGGCCTCGTTTTCGCGTATCTCGTCTCAGCCGGAAACTGGTACGAACTCGACGTTGTTTCGACGTTTTGGGGGAGTTGTTGACTTTATGGTTGTTCGTTTTGCTGTTGTTTTCTTCGCTCTGATCGGTAAGTTACGTACATTGAATATTCATTTGTCGTAGTATACACAATGTTATTCAAAGTTCTTCCAGGTTGCATTGATCGAAGTCTCAGGAAAGTGTGTACGACTCCTGATATACTGAGCATTAAGCCGCAGCTCTGTGCTGTATTGCAGTTTGTGTTGTCAACCCGCTTCCCCGAAGATCGCCTCGCTGTTGTACCTCAGTTGCGATGTGCATTGTGCCAAACAAACTCACCCTTTACGTGGTTTCAAAATTTAACCCACAAAATAGAGGGTCCCCAATAGGTTTTTCGGGATCCGGGATTTGGCTTATTTGAAGGCCGGGATTCGGGATTTTGGAGGAAAAGGGGAGCGAGATTCGGGATTGTAATTTTGAACGGGACACGGGATTTGGCGATTTTACGAAGCGGGACTCGGGAAATGTTATTTTGAAGAGCCGCGATTCGGGAAGTCCGTTGACGAAAATGTACGAAACCAACCTGTTATCTTCATGAATGTCGGAAATTGGCCAGCCAAATGTATCCACGATCCGATCACGCGGCTAATTTGTGACCCCTATGGCGATCTTGTATGTTTCCTTGAACCTTGGTCGTAATAATATCCTTTGGATTCGATTCACAAGCGACCTTTTGTCGACCGCAAAATCTCGAGTCTCAAGTTATATCTACTGTATATTGATCGGCACGTGTGGCTGTAGCTTAAGTTCGTGTCCTAGCGGATCCTAGTGATGTCGGCTAACACCGACACCGATGATCCAGATGTACATGATATTATAAGTTGTGGAGCTCTTTTTCATGAAAAACGGAAGAGCTGATGTTCATTTTTGGGAAAGGAAAAATTTGGGGGCGCAACTTCACCGCTCAAGGAAACTGTTAGGTTTAAACTAAAGAAATAATCTTTGCGGTAAAATTGCAAAAATTCAGGGTTTCAACGGGATTTGAACCCGTGACCTCCGCGATGCCGCTACGATGCCCTACCAACTGAGCTTGTAGTTACCGTTTTAGAACCTTGCTATTCTCAGTATTCTGGACTCATTTCATCCGTACTATCGGTATAGCTTGAACCGGGGGCTCGTTCCTCCCCCCCCCCTCCCCAGACCTCCATCAACAGACACTTTTTTGGGAAAAAGAAGTCAACAACCTCATATGGTGATGTCCACATATGTCTCGGCTACTCTTGTGATTGCAAGTTACCTTAATGTGTTATATACGACAATACAGATTCAAAACATGGCTTCAAGATGGCTTGCAAATGACACCAAACTGCTTCTCAAAAATGCACCAAATGGGATTCGAGCATGTCTAGATTTTCACAATTTTCCCTGGGGAGGATGTCCCCGTACCCCCTACGGAAATTGGCCTCCAACACACTTTAAACATCACCACCATTTGTAACTTTTGGCCCCTCTCACTTACAAATTCGTTCCTACGGGCCTGACTAAAGGGTGGCACTAAAGGCATAGAATAACGACGTACAACACAATGAAGGACTGTGTGACCTAGTTCATTTGAAACTGAAATCTGCCAGATGAACTATGCCCTCGCTTTGGTGGAAAGAGCTAATTTTCATACTTGGATTTGCTGTGAAGGAATCTGGACACCCTAAAAAGGCCTTTTTCCGTTAAGGTAAGGGACCTTAAAAAACGCTAGTGACCGGGATCGGGATTGGCCACTAAAAACCGTCGGGATTACGGGATTGAGGAAAAATTTTGGTCGGGATGGCGGGATTGAAGAACCCTATTGGGGACCCTCAAAATACCTCGCCGAAGATGGACACATTCCAGACTCTCGAACGCACTCCCATAATCCATGATTACTTCTAGTTGTACGAATTGTGTTTTTCGTGTTCTCAATTATGTTCGGCATAACATCGCTGTTGTTTTTGTTGCACTTACATTCGATTATTCGCTTTATTTGCGTTAACAATTCTCTTTTGCACTTACACACTGTGTTGTTCCATATTGTATTGTGTGCGATTCTATTATTCGTGTTTCAAAGTATGTTCTTCGTAATCCGGGTCTTCAGGGAGATCGGCCGCTATGGGCTGGTGCGAGTAATAAATTATGCATATTTTTCCCGCGGAAAGAAAATTTATGCCGCTGCAAAGATGGCGGAAGACATACGCCTCGTGGGAGAGTGGTGAGCCTTCTTCGCGTTGTACAAAATTTACTTGAACAACCAACGAAGATTTGGCTGGAGATACTTCACGATTCCACGACTCCACTCGACAGAATGACAATTTTTAAAACAGTTCAATTTATAACATTGAACTAGTGAGCAGCACTCGGCGAACTGTGTTTGTAAAAGTTGTTTTATTCTCCTACGCGTTTCGTCCGACTCTCGCGAACTTCTTCAGGGGGTTTACAAATGACAGTTACAAGCTTGTATGTTTACATAGCGTAAACCCTACAAATTATTTTTACAGGTTATTTTTACAGATTTACGTATAGGAAACAGGCTAAATTTTTTTACGCTAAGGTGTAACATATTTTTGGGGACCACAGATTTAATCATCTAGATCACTATATAATTCATGTCGGTGTACGTCTGTCGAATGCTTAACCCATGCTCGGACAGGCGTCTTTCCACTGTTCGGGGACTAACTCCCAATAGTTTTGATATCTGAGGAACACTAAACCGCCGTTCTTCCAAAAATCCCAGTTGTTCTAGCCTGCGTAGCTGGCGCATAAAGGGGGAGGGGGAGGGGGGGTGGGAAATCGGGAGAAAAAAAAAGAGCGGGCGGGGGGGGGGACTGGGGAGAAGGAGGGAGCGCCTGCAATAAAAGCCGTCTCTTTTGCACTTCCGCCCACTTCGTTTGCATAATTTGATTAACTCTACTGTCATTTCAACATCCAATCAAAATTAGGCGCGCGCTTTTCCGCATGACACTTAAATAAAGTGATTTATTTATTTTATGACTGATTACACGCGGGAATTTATCGCAAAGGCGTGAAAAAAATATTTTTCGTAGCAGCGTGCTACGCTAGAGTAAATCCCCACACGGAATGTCAACTCCAACAAAGCCCAGTAAACGAGGTAGAAAGCCCAAGGTAGACACCCGAAATAACAACTGCAGATTTTGTGGAGCGAGTTTTGACTCTGACGGAGCAAGAGTGTCCTTTGAAAATTTATTTACGCCTTCTGGAAGACAAGAAAGTGCGGGGCTTATTTTAGCGGAGTGTTGCGGGTCGATTGGGCTTCCTTTATCGCGAAACCAAAACTTATCAGAACGGGTCTGCAGACCTTGTGGCCGCAAAATTCGGAATGCAGCCGAGCTATACAGTTTTGTTGAGAAAGCTTTATTAGCTGATGAAGATTTAAACGGGGAAGCGGGCTGCGAAGATCGAAGCAAACGACAGCTTCCTACGACTGTTACGCCGGAAAGAAGCCACGCAAAAAAAACAACTCAACGACAGCGAACAGAACGCCGTTCAGACCGTTCAGGCTGGAAATGCTAGTTCTAGGAAGGCCTTGTTTACCGAGAATTTTGCCGGGAGTAATTCTCAGAACACAGAATCGATCAGCGATATCGACACGTTTTCGACAGAGCAAGTAACACCTACTGCTGCTGAACAAGATGCCGACGTTCTGTCTAACTTTTGTAATATTGACGATATAGACGGAAAATGAAGCTCCCAGCTCAAGGTACTTATCCTAAATCCCAACGGAGAAGTCATCGTTCGGAAAACGTTCGACAACGCGACAAAATCTCTGATTATCAATTTGGCGCTCAAGAACTGGAAAACGGCGGCTAATCACATGTAATCACGCATTCAGACACGAAGAACTCATTGAACACACAAAGGAAGCTGTCAGAATCGCTGTTTCTTCCGAGTTCAAAGCTCTAAGTAAATCAGATACCATTCTGAAAGGTAGAAAACCTGAAGAAATCGCTGCCGGAGCGGTTGCAGTATACCCGGCCCACTTATTTACATATGTCGCAACGCTTTAAGAACGAGGCACAACACAATAGGCACTTTTGTTATTCAATGAGTTGCAAAACAGTGGGCCGGGTATTCTGCAATCTAGCCTCGCTGCCTTCGCTGATATCGACGGCTGAATACCCGATTGATTTGAAGTCTTGTATCTGGTCTTTTATAATACTAACCAACGGAGAAATAACAAGAATCGCTGCTTTGCCATTCATTTGATAGTCCTTGGCGCGGACAAACATTTGGTATATCATACTTTTGCCATATCCTGTCGGCAAAACCGCTAAAACATCTTTCCCATGGAGTAGAGCTCTCACTGCTATTCGCGAGTGGCGGCGACGTATCGGCTAAAGCTTTTGACAACACGTCCACTTTGGTCGCCATCTTGATACTACCGCAATTATCACACCACGAAGCCACTCTATTGTCTGATTGACCAATCGGAATTTTGCGGCCGCCAGCGACCGCAGAATTGAACCAATAGGGGCTTTTATTGCAGGCGCTCCCTCCTTCTCCCCAGTCCCCCTCCGCCCGCTCTTTTTTTTCTCCCGATTTCCCACCCCCCCTCCCCCTCCCCCTTTATGCGCCAGCTACGCAGGCTACAGTTGTTCTTGAGGCAAAATATATTTCGGTCTCTACCACGCTTAAGTGAAACGTCGTTCTGGCGTATGTGCAGAAAAAGAAAGACAATGAAAGCTGAGTAAATTCCACGAACTCCATCGAACCTCACAACTGTGTTATACAGAGTTTCAACACGAAGAAAAAACTGATTCCTGGCTGTCAGGGTCCAAGTTTGGTGCGGCAAGTTGTTGTAAAATCTCATTTATCCATGCTCCGAGACGATTTCTTACGACTTCCGCCCGCTTTCTCCATTTTTGCAGCGGCATAAATTTTCTTTCCGCGGAAAAAATGTGCATAATTTATTACTCGCACGAGACCATAGCGGCCGATCTCCCTGAAGACCTGGATTAGGAAGAACATAATTCGAAACACGAATAATATATATAGAATCGCACACAACACAATATGGAACAACACAATGTGTAAGTACAGAAGAGAATTGTTAACGAAAAAAAACATAATTCGCAAGGAATAATCGAATGCAAGTGCAACAAAAACAACAGCGATGTTTTGCCGAACTTAATCGAGAACACGAAAAACACAATTCGTACAATCAAAACACCAGTGAGAACATAAAAAACCGAATTGGCAAGCAGCATAACTTAATCCCAGACTTAATTTTGGCGGTAATCACCCCTGATAGACGCGTGGCGCCTCTCTATTTAACTCCTTGCTCAAGTTTATCGGTCGCTACAATACGTTTGTGAACTGTTTGTCCGGAAATTTCAAAAGGCTAGGTTAATCAGGCTCCTTAAATGATTGAGCCGTTATGGTAGTAATTAGGGATAGCATTAGACACGCGGCCATTGTGCTTTTGACATGACAGCAGCAAGTCAAAATTCCTTCCGCCGTTTGGTTAAGTTAAGTCGATTTTAAAAGTACCTCCATCGGTGGTCATGTCACAGTAAACAGTGAACGGGTTTCCTGACAATGTGGGATCGATAGAATATTCACCATCACCATTTGAGGGAGGAACATCTCTGCAGGAGCGGAGAAAGGTTCTGTTTATTCCTACAAGACACAAAAATAATCAGCGGTGTGTGCATAAAAAAAAAAAGTAAATATTAATCCGCCTGTTGATCGTACGACCTCATAATGATTTATGGAGTGTTCTGTGGAATGCTTTACAGTCTCGACATGAACAAACTAAACCTTGTGCGAGGAAATATTCTTTCCAGTTGCCTGGGGGCTCACCGGCATTAAGTTATTAATTGTTGTGTTGTTAAGTGAATACATCATTTACCATCGGATTGTAGAGTAGCTCTAACAGAGCTAATGTCTCCAAGCATTTCATAAGTACAACGGGCAAAGACCAGGCCACAACACCGTGACTTTCGTGCCCTAATCTTCAGGATGAGTGTGTGAATTCTTTAACTTCCCCTTCTGACCATAACAGGGAGGATTCTGAAGGCGGGGCTTGCGGTTTATCGTCCTTGTTTGAGAAGACTAGAACGTCTAACCATTTGCAGATGTCATTGCGACTGAGGCAGCATATTCTCCTATTTTATTGTCTCTCATTTTATGACCCTGAGTGGTGTTCCGGTCTGGGGCTCGAACCGAGACAGGCGTTCTAGCAACTGGGCTAAAAGGTCGTTGTTTTTTAAATATATTTGTTTTCTTGGAAACATACCTAGTGGTCTAGTCAACCCCATATACGTAGAAGATATATCTTGGATGAAGGCCTTTCGCACAGCTGAATATTTGGTTTTGTTGTTCAGATCACACCGTGATTCATTCCACCAGTAATTTAAGCTCATGCACTGTGAGTCATGCATGCACGCCATGAGGCAGCTGGGATAGTCTTCAGTGTAGAGAGACTTGTATGTGTGGTTCAACAGGGCCACTCCTCTCTGAGATGTTTCTTCTTTGTTAAGCCACTCTCCCTCAGATTCAGTGACAATCTTCAGGCCAAGGTAAATGATTAATATACAGCAAAACGGAAATGTTCCCAACATTGCCGCCTGACTGAAAATAAAGGTTGTTTCTGTCAGTAGCGCTCTTCAGTGACGTTATCTGGGATTGGTATGGGCACTTGTGTACGTGATTTGTCTGAATGTGATTCCACCTTTTAAACAACAGGTAATCATTTTTACTACATTTCGTTCTCAGATGTGTCATTGGACTCAATGCATTAGACTAGTTCATCGATGGTTACATTATTTCGCACGTTACGTTATGGTGAAACTGCGTTTCAGGATGCAGATTTTGTTTTCTTTCTCAGATATTTTGTAATCTGGCAGTTTTAATTTAGCGGCTGTCCACTCGCCTTCCATTTACTCTTAAGGTTAAAAGAAAAACTCAATTTATCGATTGACAAGACTCCTTGTCTGAAAAGTTCTATACGCCGTCTTATTATACGATGTCTTACTGTTCTCGTTAAGTCTCCTTGTCATCCTGAGAAATTAAAGGGACATGGTCAGCTTTGAGGCCGCGCTGACCTGGACCCTAGTTTTCTCACTTTGAAAAAAGTCCACCTTAACCCGAAATCAAAAATACGCTTTGAGTACATCTCAAAATCCGCTTCAATCTTCCCAGTGTCTTACTCGATTTTCCATCCTTTACTGAAAACCTGTTTCTGAGTGTCCTTTTGGTCATCCTGTGCTATTACTTTATCATATTTGGTTAAAAACACTATGGATCGCGTCTCCGAAAGAACATGAAAAGAAGAGGTGGGAAGCGTGAAAGCGCCGGGCGGGAAGAATCCCCTGCGTTGACCAAAATAATGAAAGAAATTAACCAATAACATTGGACAGCAAATCACCATTATATATGTTTGCAAAATCGCGTTTCTCGACCTGGCAAAAGGTCCGTGCAGTTTGTAAATGATTCGAACTTGGCGTCATCAGGCTGCTCGATTTGGAGCTCAAACGAATACAACAACACAACAAATAATGTTATAAGCTCTACTTTAATTCTTCAATATCATTAGGAATGACGACCTGCCCGAGTCAAGTTTCAATGCCTGCATTTAAATTTGAATAATTTCAACTACACGAGCAAATACAAACGCGGCGTGGCGAAATATAAACAATTATGCCAACGTAACGATACATACTTTGATGCATCGTACGGCGCTAGAAAAAAGATCCTGACATTCGCACAAACAACATGCCAACTCACAGAAAGAGTGAAAGTTGTAAAAGGAAATTATAAAAGCAAACTATCGGATCGAAAGCAGAAATGACCGCGATCACTTGTGTTTCTCACCTCTACTGATATTTCTTCGACTTCAGAGGCATTCGTTGACACTAGCCTTTCCCTGTACAAGTCCATCGGTAAATTCTCCATGGTTTCAATAAAATCAGTGTTCTAATAATGTAACATGTATATAACCACTACTTTGATTCGCAAATACTTCGATTCGACAAGGTTTGTTGATGCGCTTTTCAGTTTCCGTTCTTCGCTCGCGCGTCTTGTGATGAAGTGTGATATGCAAATTAGCTATGAAATGGTATCTAATGCGCATGTGCACCAGCTGACCGTGTTCCTTTAACATAAAGAACGAAAACGCGTCAGTCCTAAATTAAATTTCGCGAGCAATTGAGCAATACGCCATGTGGTGAGCTGACTGCACGTGACAGGTCTAGCAAACAGCATGTCAAAAGCTGGTAGAAATATGGTCGCTTTGCACGTAACACTAAAAAAAACAGCTGCTAGAACTGAATGTTAGGATAGCGTTTAAGGTATCAGCACCGGCAAAATTTTAGGATTTTTGTTTACTCTGTTTTTTCTCTGACATGTTTCTAAGTACTCCTATTTTACATAAACACAATATTTGGGACAAAATACGCGCAAGGAAACGAGAACGATGACGCTAAAATTTGTTCCTTTACCGGAAGTGAATGGTATTTTTGAGTGGGGAACTGGGTCGGTTGTTAGGGTCTTTATCCATTTTTCGGTACTTCTCGGCGATTTTTGGGTCCTGGTGGCTGGTTTGTGAGGTTGTTTTGATGTATTCGAACACTGTTTGCTTGTGGACGCCATATTTGTTTTGAAAACTAGTACCTAGTCCTCGAAAACCAATTTTGGAGAAACCGGAAGTCTGGGCCTAGTGTCGCCCTAGCAACGGATAAACAGACATGGTTTTTGAGGCCTGCAAGCTTTTTAAACAGCGGAAATCGATCCAACATGGCGGCATCGAACACGAGTGGCTATGAACACGGATTTTACAGGATTTATCGTTGAATCTTAGACTTATTGGTGACATTTTTGGCATAACAGCATTAGCTGCAGTCAGAAAAAATGATTTTTTTCTAAAAATATTTGGCTGATGGACAAAATATTTGGCAGGGAGACTCTTTACATGCAGATGAACGATCGTAGTTTCAGCCCCAGTCATATCTGTTATTAAAAAATTCTGACAAGAACTCAAAAGCTACAAATGTGATGCTGGTCTTTTTTATTAGAAATTTTTCACTTGAGGATGGGGCTGAAACTACGTCAGTGCGTTTTGTGGCAATAAAGACAATTCCAATTTAATTTTGCTGTATTTCCAAATATCTAGAGAGAAAAAAGCAAATTTCACAATATTGCAGCTATTAATAATTAACCAGCCAAGCGCAGTAGGGTGTCCATATGTAAAAAAAAATGACATTTTTGTACGTTTCAATGTATACACAATCATATTAAGGTATAAAAGATAGCACAAATACAGAAGAGATATTTTATTTTATTTTTCAAAAGAGGCATATTTTAGCCGGTGCTGATACCTTAAGTTCTTACTTCGCACGTGTCGTTTGCACGTGCCGGTCATGTTAGACCCAACTGAAGATTTCTATCAGGGAAAAGCTCAAAATAATAAATTTAAATTTCGTCGAATTAGTAATGTACAAGCCCAATAAAGGAAAACTGACAAAATAAAGAGGTTTCAATCCGTGTCGAATTTAAATATTTTCTGCCATTTGTGTGTTGTATTCCGGCTTCATAGTAAAAACTTAGGCGGTTAAAAAATAAATTACAGCTGGCACATAAGTTATATTAATTTTCATTTCGCCCTAATTCCCGTTTTTGATAAGGCAGGGTATAACGGAGAGGCCAGGCAGGTCCCCTGTGAGGACACTGAACAACAAAGCAGACAACGAAGAGACTTGGTGACAATGAATCTTCCATAGACAAAACCTTCTGTATAGCAAGACTAAGCAAGTACGACTTACATTTAGTTTCTGTCTTTAGTGTGCTGCGGTCTAGTTGTGTAGCTTAGTAATCCTCGACGAAGAACCTATAGTTTACAACTGAGGTACGTGATGTGTTGGCCACTTTCCCGATGGGGTTTTCAGGGCCAGTGTAAACAGACACTGACACAAACACAGTAAACCGACGAAACACGATAAAAAATTAAAAATTCCACCTGCCTGTGGCAGGAGGCAGTCCCGTTGGCTATTTACAAGCTTAGACGTCACAGGAAGAATACCGAGAAGATACCGGAAATACGAGGAAAAGCACCAGCTAGTAGTGAGGATTGATTGTAAAAAGAATAAAATGAAGATCTTAAATTTTAATCTCGTTGAAGCAGCTTTAACTTTCAGCGTTATCTTTGAAACAAAAACTGAAATGTTACTTAAGCCAAAAATACCAACCACCTTGTCGGATGTGGTTCTACGAAAAACAAAACCACCTTGTCTGCTGTTGAAAGCCGGACAAAATATGTGAGGCTTTTTAGATGTTCGTAATTTTGTTGTTGAGAACAACTGTTAGGCTTGGATTTCATTGGCCTAGAAATTACTTGATGCGAAGGGCAACTGTGGCATATATAAGGACACTCCGCCAAGTATACAAATCTGCCAAAACTTATGGAAGAAAATCAACTGGAAGCTTGGGGATTACAACACATTGAGTCGCTCACTCACTCGCCTCAAATACGTTAATGTCGCTCGATTTTTTCGTCATTGTTATCAACGCGAATAATCAATTGGGTCAAAAAAAGATATTGAAGTAAAAAAGTAATTGCACCGAAAAATCTCAAACTATAATAAGACGACTACGAGAGCTAATTCAGTAAGAAGATTTCCATTAAGTAAATGAACAAAAATATCCTTCCAGGAATATACTGTTAGATGTTTTCGGCCCTCGGTATTTACTTGCTGTCTTTTACCTGTCGACCAAAAAAATTATGGCTGACTCAATTCCTCTTTGCCTTTTGCTTTCTTTTAACGATTGATTGACATTGAAATTAATTATTTTATCTCGTCGGGTATTGTTCAAGTGTATGGACCTCACCGACATCCTGTTACATACAGAAATCGACTAATATTGTTCGTTAACATCTTAGCATCTAGTGTTTGCACAGAGCTAATTCATAAAAGGTCTCATAATTTAGCACCGTAGCGCCAAAAAAAATCAATGTAACGGTTAAAAAACGTGTTTTTTCGATTAAATTTTGTCGCTTAGCTAGAATATTGAATCCTGTACATTCAGATGAAGCAGAAATGGAAACCCAGCGCTCGAAAACGGTGGCTTAGATAAATCTTGATGCCCCAGGAGAAGAAAATAGAAAGAAAAATTTTCGGCGGCTGCGTTGAAGCAATTTTGGCGAGATTCGATTAATTTTTTTGAGATTATGGAGCTTCGTGTGCGGGCCCTTGGCGCACTAAGTCGCCAGCTTTTCGTTTCTCTTCCGGGTTAACAAAACCTCAGAAAGTAAAACTCATCTAAACCGCTTTAATTCCAGGAACACAGAGACGTCAAAATAACAGAAGGCAAACATAAGGTAAGACATGTTTATTCAAATTCTTTTCTAATGTACTATAGACCCTATGCAAAAATGGCTGCCAATTCAAAATTCTTTTGTATGCATATAAATTAGCCTCACTAACCTCGTTCTGGATTAAAATTTCATTTGAGTTATCAACTCAAAAACGAGGTTAGTTAGGCTAATTTAAATACATACAAAAGGATTTTAAATTGGCAGCCATTTTTACATAGGATCTATTTAGTCAATTTTCGAATCATTCTCATACATTATCTTAATCTTGATAGGCTGCTGAAAATGTTCAGTTCTATTCGGTTTAAAAATTTTCTTGTGATTAAAACATAACGTGCGAGAGTAAATCGCAAAGGGTAAAAACTGGGGAATATCACCTTTGGAATATTTAACAATTATTCTTTGAAATCGGGGTGAATAGTGGCAGAATATTTACCGAGATTGAAAAGAATAATTGTTTTAGTATATACACACGAAGTAATCTCAAAACAGACAATCTAGACATTTTCAAAAGGAAACCTATGAAAGGGAATTTTATTGACGTCTAATTTGACGTCTCAATTCATGCGTGAAACACGTACAAAACTATTTACAGATTCTTTTAACATGGCAAATACACAATCTTCGATAAAATCCTCGTCAAAATGGTCCTTTTACACAGTTCAAATCGGCAACTTTAATCGAAAGTCTGCTTGGAAATCGATTACTGATCAAACAAAGGTTTCGAAGTTATCGAGAAAGGCTTGTTGTTTGGCTCGTTGCGAAGGTGCCTGTCAATGGCGGCTCGAATTGAGGTGAGTGTTGCCTTGTTGTAATATGAACTGTCTTGTTTTCTCGCGGAGATATAAAACTTCAATTCTTCTTTTTCTATTTCCTCGATTTCGGTGAGAAATTCGTTCTGTCAGGCAAACCAGTCTACAAAAATACTCGTAATGAGACAAATTGTAGTCGTGAAGATTAATTGCTGCCTATTTAGCGATAGGTCGAATTGATCACAGTAATTATCTCGATAAACAAACTGAAAAACACTTGTTTGCAAAACATGACTTCTTCACTTCTCTTTAAAAACTTTTAGGCCAGAGTTCGTTGCCTTCTTGGTGTTTTCTGGCTCGCTGTCGTCTTTTATTTTCACTATTTTTGATTCTGAAACGCTAGCGAAACTCGAGTTTACGTCGGCCATTTTGTTTTATGTTTTATGGGATAATGCATCATCCACTCGGTAGCGAGTGAATAATGCGGCATTAGCCCGAGATAGCGGACCAATCACATTGCTGGAATAGCCAAGATCACTGAGTGTGTATATACTAACATCCGATATTCCCCAGTTTTGACTACATCACGTGATGTGTTTAGACCAATCCCGCGCGCAAAAATATTTGATGGATTACAAGGAATGATATTTTTCTGCCTAGTATTATCAGTGATTTGAAGAGCCCCTGTCGTGCGGGTCGTGCGGGACCCCTGGTCATTAATAAAATTATTAGCCATTTTAATGGCGGGTGTTATATTGTAAAAGTTTAATTCTACGAATTTTGAACATCGATTCCTCTAAAACATATCAAGGATATTAGGGGATGACAACATTTTATCAGATTGTCGTTTTACTGAGAGATAACCCTTTACTTTGATGTTACAAGCTCTTAAAATGGTAATTTGCAGATAATGCGATTTTGTGTTCCAGCTAACCAAACTAAACGACTATATAAACTAATGGTAAATCTTTTGTGCCCTGGTCAGAAAGAAATTTTCGAATTAAAAAATTACTGGGAGTTATTGGCTTCCAAGAGAGTAAAAATGTGAAAACGTAGTTATTTGTTTCCTATGTTTCAGTGGCATGCCTAAACTAGCTATCTCGAAGCTAAGTGCATGACCACTATAAACAACATTTACATTTACATTTTTTAACTTTCAAACGTACTTTCTTCTTTTTGAAATGGGATTCAGTTTAAAAATTCGCTCTGACCAGGGCACAAAAAAGGACACCAACTTTATGTTTCTTGCGAATCAACTCATGAAATTCTGTATCGGCGGAGAAAACGTGGACACTAAATTTCAGCTTTTGTCGCTTATGCAGACCTTTCCAGTCTATGTTGGCAACAACGTTCGCTATATTCAAAGCTGTGAACCTAAGTATAATAATTCGCTTCGTTCCAGAGCACGGGACACAAAACTGTGAAAGTTGAGGACAATCACGTGCAATTACTGATATTAAGAACTTTTAGAAATATATTCTCATGAATATTTCATTTGCTGTCGGCTTCAGTCGTCGCAGTTCGTACATACTCCTTTAATAAATGCATACATAGTGATAGCGAGCAATAGCAAAGCGCGCGAGTGACGACTCATGACTCAGACAAGACTCAGACAAACAAACCGGGATGGTGGACGACTTTCCTAATAATAAAAATCCTAACCTCCTAAAGCACTTTTTAAAACAGCCAGTGTTCCTGAAACACTTTTTTGAAACGAATGACCCTCATTTGCATTCTATTTTTAGACCTCGCGCTTCGCTATTTGGCAGTCACTTGGTACGTCGTTATACTGGAGTTCCACCATTTCGGGGCTGTTTTCTATATATTTAAATTACTAGAATACCGTTTGCTGTACGGCAGAGCCTTCGTTTTACAGGGGTTTGTTGTCGGTTGAGCCGAAAGTGATAAACTCCGCAAAACGTAGCGTCACCCCGGTATTTTTGCAACAAATCCATTGCAGTCGTTATTAACATATTAATTGCGTACAGGGAGCATATGGTGGCGTGGCTTACTTTTTGTTGATGAATATTAAATTTGAATGGCTTCATTGTTACGTTGAAGTCAATAGATAATGAAAAATATGTAATTATCTGCAAAGTCTGGTGCTTTCTCGCGTTTCATTCCCTTCAGTTTCTCAAGGTATGGATTATTTTTGTTTCCTTTCTTTAATTTTCTTTACCGGACTTTTCATTTGCTGAAAGACCCAACGGACTTAGTTTAAAATCGGTTATTGTATCATCTAGGGTGAGAGTGTCGCCCGTTCCCTTTGTTATATTTTCACGCGGTGAAAGGGTGAAGTGATAAATCTATTTTGAATGAAGCGTGACTTTTAAGCAACGATGATTATTCCAGAATAACGAAGTTTGAAAAATACTACTTAGTGTGTTCTATCGGATACTCCCAAGAACATCAAGCAAGCGGGTATATTTTATATATAGATGTGATTTCGTTATTATAATTAAGATAGTATTGTGGACTTCCCCGGTATAAACGATCAGACTCTACCTAAATTACTGAAGCTCAGCTTAAGTCTTTGAATTAACATTTCGCGGGAGGTTTTTCACAGGATTTCTGTTAGTCGTTTTCACATTTGCCTTCCATATGTGACTTGACAAGGGATAAGCATTTCATTTTCGCACAACCTTATAAAAGATTTATATCAATTTTTATGTTAAAGGTGAGTCGATTGATCGTCATGCTGCACTAGACATGAGTAGACTGGATGTGTAAAGGATTTGTATAAACTGATAGTATTTTTTTTGGAAGAAAACAAACAGTTGGTTGCAATTGTGCGAAAATCTTAGCTTCGCATTAACTGATGAGCAAACCAAATTTTACAACGCCGAACTCAAAGGTGGACAGATCATAAATTGCTATTTCCAAATTGCTTTTTCAAAAAGCTTGCTTCAATGGACAAAATGCAGTTGCAGCTTACCATACCTAAACTACTGTTGTTTGCATTCGGAAACTGTTTTATTCCGTTGGAAATTGACAAAAACGTTATTCCGTTAAATAGAAAATTGTTTTAAAAGAGTAGTGTTTGTGAAGCCGACAGTAAATATAAGAACTTTCGTGAGGATTATTTGAAAGCTCGCACACAAACCGATTAATCGATGTTTTGTGATCACTTTGTTCTTGTGCTACATTTGTGTTAGATTTATTGTACCAAGTTCTTTTCACGAATCTCTATGTGTGCACTTGATATCAGTTTCCTTGAGGACGGAAAGCTTATTTACTTATTCAAGTATAAAAAATGAATTGTTTTCAGTCTTACCCTAAGGCTCGAGTTAATATTGAGTTGGTGTAATTAAAAACAAACTCTTTATGACAAAGCCTTAGTAGGGGAGAAATTAAAACATTATCTGCCGACAATGAATTTTTTTAAAAATCACTTGGTTTTTATATTGTTATTTGTACGATTACTGTTATTATTACTATGAGGTATTCTTTGTGGTTTTTTTATTAAGGTTATGAAATTAACATCGACGCTCGGTTATGTCGAAATCAGCTGGTGTTTCCTTAACAACGGTGCTCTTCACTCTCGCCCTTGTGGATATCGTAGGCAACTCTCTTGTTTGTACGATCATAAAGAGAAATCGTGATATGAGGTATGCTTAGCTAAGGTAATTAAGGCGTATGTATTTGCAACATACGCGTATAGCCGTCGCATTTGACCATTGCAACCTTTTATTGTTTTCGAGCTAAAAAAAACAATGCGTATGTTGAAAATAAATAAGCCCTTAATACAATGCTATTTTTAATAGAAATTTAAAAGAAATTAAACGAGGGGGATGTTTTGAACTGCGAAACATTCCATTTTTTTCAAAAGCCGCCTCACTCCTGAAAAAAAAAATAAATGAGGGAGAGCAACTACGAATGGATATGAGCATTAAAATCTGCAGGAAATATATATATCCTGCTTGGGCTAAATAAACGTCATTTCTAAATATGTTAACCTGCGAACGCCAAAGTTGGTTGGTATATTTCTAGCGATCTTCCTGATCTACGACCAGTTGCAAAACTGTGGGACACTCTGGCTCCCAGAAATTGCATTTTTCTTCGAGAAACGTGTCCTCGTTGAAAAACACAAGCAATAATTCTTATTTTGAACTTCCTCTCCCTTTCAAAGTTTTTTCCCTAAAGGTTTGAATGTGATACCAAAATTCAGGCAACATTGATAAGGAGGAGAGGGGTGGACACAAGATATCCATGCAAAAATGTTAAAAATACTTTCTTAACCAAGAGAGTCTCAACTCTTTTTAGACCTGGTTGTAGCAACATATCCAATGTTTCCTTACGGTGTGCCTTACTGATTTTGCTATGTTATCTGTATATTTCAAATAGTTTTCATTTCTTTAGAGTTCCCATAAATTTCCTGCTTGTGAACCTGGCTGTGGCGGACATCCTTTTCGCTACTTTCATTGCACCGGACGTTATTTTCAGCGTCTTTCTGACCCACCCAGATGGGCTGACTGGAACGATTTTATGCAAGCTACTGACAGGTGGAAACTTTGCATGGGTCGGAGCAGCAGCATCGGCGTTCACTTTCTCTGCCATCGCCATTGAACGATACTATGCAGTCATGCATCCTCTTAGTAACAAAGGGAAACTTACCAAACGTAAAATAAAGGTGTGTTACTCAAAACATGCAGTGAAGGAGGTGCGGTGGCCTTATGGTTAGTGAGCTGGACTCCGGATCGGGCGGTCCGGGTTCGAGCCCTGGCTGGGGCACATGGTTGTGTTCTTGGGCAAGACAATTTACCCTCATAGAGCCTCTCTTCACTCAGGTGTATAAATGGGTACCGGCAAATTTACTGCTAGGGGTAACCCTGCAATGGACTAGCATCCCATCCAGGGGCAAGTCGCTTTATGTTATAGAAACTGGAATAAGCTCCCTTGGTGGGCCACCTAGCTCGTATGCAAACTTTACCTACTGAAAACAAGTGTTTTGTACGATATTCTTGATTGATATACGGCAATAAGAAGAATAAAATCTGTCTTCTGCCAATGTAAATAAGCGATCAAGCGATAAAATCATAATTGCACACTGAGACAGACTGATAGTGGGAAAATAACTCTAAGTTAGACAGGAAATAAAACTGTATCTTACAGTCTTTTCTGTTTTGGTTCCCTAAACTGGGAATAATTTGAAAAAAACCAAATGTGAATTTCCGCAGAACTGAATAACGCAAATTAAGGATGTGACAAATAATTACACTGCAGAGGTTTGGTATAAAGTGATATTTGCCCCCCTCCTTTTCCTTTAGAAAATCAATATCCTTAGGTTGATAATCTACGATTTTAGGTAATCATTGCTGGCTCGTGGATCTTCTCGTTGCTACTCAATATCCCGCTGTTTTTAGTCAGAAAACTTGAGAAGAAAAGTAACCTCTGCATGGATATCTGGCCTGAAGCCTGGATGGGAAAGGCTTACAGCTTCATATGGTTGTCCTTTACATTCCTGACCTTAGCACTAATGGCTGGGTTATACTCTAGAGTTGTGTTAGCTTTGTGGTTCAAACGTTATGACGACAATCAGCTCACCCACCATCAACGAGTAAGCATTGGTTATTCAGTTGACAATTTACTTACAAACACCTCAATAAAACTGAAACCTCTATATAGCGACAATAGCAGATAAGGCACAATTCATATTCTAATTCTCTAGATTTTTAGTGTTTCGGTTCCGGCGGTTTTTCGACGGCGCCGCCAATAGAGGAGAGCAATGAAATATACCTACTTCAGACCAAAGAAAACGTTATCAAGGAGAATAAATTTCCAAGGCTGGTTAAGATTATGTTGTACCATACTTGATGCTCATCGTTTAATTCCTTGGACATTTCAGTCTGTTGAAGCTTCGATTAAGCGCCGCATTGTTGTGAACGAATGCGGCGCTAAATAAAGTAAATACGATAATCACTAACTCAACGTTAGAGATCCCTTGTTTTGGTTCCCTTATTAAGAAGGTTCAGTTGTACTAAAATAAATTGGTAATCGAGATATTGTTATTTTTATATACTCAGGGTGTGGCGAGGGTGCGAAAGCGGGTCACTTTGATGGTCTTAACTGTCAGTGCTATATTTGGAATCTGTTGGGGCACAGACCTAGTTCTCTATGTCTTGTGGCACCATTCACTCGTCAACATGCGTCCCATGCCAATCGCAATCGCAAACACAATGGTCTTGTTCAATTCCGCTGTCAACCCGTTTGTCTATGCTCTGCTGAACCAACAATTCAGAGAAAAGTTAAAAGGACTGATATGCTGCCATGGGTCCCCTGCACGCAAGTTTCGTCCAGCATCCGAGAAAACTCAGAGAATCGAGCTTGCCACCAATACCAGTTGTCCGACCAACACTGCAGCACCGTGTTTACAGGAGCGAAGTGATCATTTAAAATAAATAACACCTTTCACCTCGATAACACTCAATCAAAATTACTTAATCACTTTTTTTGGTGTTGTCTTAGCTATGTCTAGTAATTAGTAATAGTCAGTCAGTCAGTTAGTAAGTAAGTGAAGCTGAGTTATAGCCAGTGACGGATCCAGGCCTTCATCTAAGGGGGCGCTTTTGAAGGCTTGACTATGAATGTTGAAGTCTGCAAAAATAATTCCGAAAATGTGCTATTTCCGTAATATTAGGGCTCCTCCACTGGATCCGCCACTAGCCCAACACAAATTACCTAGCACTGACAAAATACAACACAAGAACAATCATTCTAAATTTACATGAAATCTACACCAAATGTCGTGACCTCTTGGTTCGAGTAAAACTCAATCTAGCAAACTCTCCACCTAACCAACGTCATGCACTTGCTACTGCAGCTAGAAACATAGATGCGTCACCTGCACCACATTAACAATGGAAGAAAATCTTACACCTTTAGCAAGAGAGGTGCGGGAGCTTAAGTATTACAAAACTTTTAAATCTACAACCTTGCTGCGTGTTGAAATGAAAAAAGTACAAAAAACAACACATAAACGTGCACTGAATTAAGAACGATTAACAGAATACAGACAAGTCCCAAGCGGTCCTAGTCAAGCTCACACAACAGCAGGAATAACAACACATTTTAAATTGCCTGATCATTCTTTCAAGGGTTTGATACTCATTCGTCTTGAACGTCAATCTACAAACAGTGCTTCTCGCAGAAAAGCGAGTCAGGCCTATCTGATACACAGAGGCCAAACGCTGGTACTAGATGTATCTATATTATGTAGTTTGTATTATTTTATGTTTATTCTTTTCTATCTTGTTATATATAATTCTTTATTATTGCTGTCATTGTTTTTTATTATTTCCAGCATTGTTTAGTCACTTCATTCAATTTTCTTGTAACCTTTTCTACTTGCAACTTTTAGCGTAGCCCTATAACTATAGAAATAGGAGAATCTTACATATAATTTCTTATGGTCAACATGGCTAGCAGCATGGTTCGCGGGGGCCTAAGACGTCGACTCCAGAAATAGATAGGCCTGGGTATGCCGCCTTTGTTAACATTAAGGTTAATGTCAGCTTATATCTGTGATATTAGACATCCATGTTGTGGTCAATTGGCAGCTGTAAAATCAAAGGTACTTGCTGACCAATAACGCATGACCATATCACGGGCTCATTTTTTTTAATGTGAACGCTGGTACTGGTTTTCCAATGCATTGCAGACTCAAATCCTAATTTTCTGTAGGTTAATGACAGCAAAAATTTCTGCGATTGGAGCTGACCATTTGTTTAGCCTATGAAACCTTTTTTCGAGTAGTCGAGTACACCAGGCGTATTTTATAATAACAATGACAGTATTTTAAAAAGCAGCATTTTCATAAAATTATTAAGAATTAGCAAGAAAAGGTACACAAGTTCATAAGCTAGAAGTCTACATGTAGCAAAAAAAAATAAATGAATAAATCACTTTATTTAAGTGTCGATGTATTTAGCACTGCTGTGGTAATTGGGGACACTGTAAATATGAGGAAACAAATATCATAAATCAAACAGAAACTAGTTAAAAAAAGGCAAAAAGCATTTGGGCGCGTGCTATGTTCTTCGTGAGTAAGTTATTTTTAGAACAAATCTTGCGCGCGAGAAAATGACGTACTCTATGCCGACATGTGCACGTGCAGTAATGGCTTGGGTGTGCAATGCGTTTCTTGCAAATTGTTGCAAATTACGGCCTTCGGTCGCGTCGTACATTTTAGTGAGGGCCCTTCGTTTTGGGGGACTGTGAAAAGAAGTAAGGAAGAAATATGTCAATTGTTTTTCACCATTAGCGCGAAGGTGTTTGTCGATAGCGACGCTTCAAAGGGCAGTCAAGACGAAGGAACTAAGTAGGCAAATAAAACAGGTCTAACCGGAAGGCAAACGCTTCTCACCCGAATTGCAAGTGAGCCAATCAAATGCCGCGAACGACAAATGCTTTAACGCGATTGGCTTCTAGTTCGCGGAAAAGCCTTTCAAAAATAGTCTACTCGCGAAGGACATATTTCAAGGACCATTAACGGAGCTGTAGATTTCTAGTTTATGAACTTTTAATATTATTGATCAAATATTAACCGCCATTGTATACTCCGAATTCAAAGGTTAGAGCCGCTGAGTTATCGACTTTCGTAATGCACCTAATAAATGAAAAAATAATGAAACTAAACCTCACAAACAGTCATCGAGCGGGAAGGTTTTTGTCCCGTGGGATATTGTAATTTACATTTCTTTGTTCGAACAGCCGTCAATTATTATTAAAATTTGCGTTTACTCTTTAAGGATTTTGAACATTTGCGTTATCTTTAAATAAATACATGCTAAGTTTTTATTACTTAAACTTAAAAGTGATCTGGAAGAGTTTAAAACAAAATTCCAGTTATTGACCTATGATTTTTAGCTTAAAAAGTGGACAAAAAAGGTGCTTATTTCAATTTTATACATTATTCACTAATTCAGCGACCAATAGTTTGGTCAATAAAGAAATAATGTATTTATTTATACTTCTTATAAGAAGTGTCTTTCAAATGTTTATGTCTATTGAAATAAGCCACGCGAAGTTTTGAAATAGTTTTGTTGTTAAACTGCCATGTTATACAAAGGATTTCCTCTACAATTTCCTTTCAATTGAGTTTTGAATTCAACCTTTAAATAATAGATTCGACCAACGATGAATTGAAGCTCGGGCTGCAAACAACTAAAGAACCAAATGGTGATTTTAACTGATTTGATGTAGACCTAAATTGTAGAAATTTATCACGTACAAACGACTGGAATTTGCTTGGCAATGAAGATTCACCAATTTAATCAATTGGTAAGGTTTCTGTCTTTTTTTTACTACAACTTCTAGGTTTTAACAAAGAATCCTGTTACTATTCAGTAATCAGCTTCACTTAAAAATGGAACTATAGTTTTGTAAAGAACAATGTTATAAGCTAAAAAACTCTTCATTGATAAGTTTTACACCAATTGTCTTTGTCCTGTTACCAGTGATCAAGAGAAATGTTTTAAAACGCGATTGCTGAGAATTCACATTGCCAACAAAGTTGTACGATAAAGTGACATCTTATAACTTATTAGTGCTAGCGTGCATCCATAACTCAAATGTCAGAATGTCCGTGCATCCGAAATCTGATATCAGCACGACTTCCACTCGCAAACTACTTTAAATCAAGCATACATCGGGGAAGTTTTAATGAAAGACAAAAATAGTACTTTTAAACTAAAGCACACGAATAAAAGTGGTGAGACTTCAGTTTGCTCTACACGAGTTTTTTTTTTAGATTAGAAAATAATCAGTACGAAACACTATAAACTTTGACAATATGTTTACGGTGAACACGCAAACAGCATCACTGAGCATCGAAAGGAAAACAGATATTTTTCGGTCGCCGGACTATTAGACAATAGAAAATAATTTTTTGGGGGACTTATTTAACCCTTGAAACCCAAATACCTAATCCACGTACAAATTACCCTGAATAATTACCATTCATTGTCGTATTGCAATCTTATGATTGCGCGAAATTCTTAAATAATGAACGTAATTTTCTATTGGTGATCATTTGGTTAGTTCCCATAACCTTTTCTCTTCATTAAGTCTAAATATAATGAGGAGAAACGTGATGTTTGTCCATCTTAAAATGATTCATGGAAAAGCTGGACGCACGGATTCTTATTCACGACAGGCAAAACTTTCTGAGACAAAAGATTAACGGGTATCTTTCTGAAAGTTTTAAAAACGAGTGAATACAAATCCAGTCAAACCACATTCTATGATGTAGCTTGTTTATTTTATCTCATCTCATTCTTGAGGTTTTGTTTAGCTTGTTCTGTTCCGCTTTTCCTTTGTACAAAATTAAAGTTCCCTAAGAAAAAGTTCTCTAAAAGAACCGTTGTTTTTATGTTTCAAAAACACAAACCGCAGTCAAGAGCAAAAACTGCAGCTCTGCGTTTTCACTCTCAGCCTGGTTACAAGCCATTTGAGTTTTCGTGCTTTTATTAGTTGAATGCTGATTGGTGACATTTTCACATGCAAAGAAAAGTTTGAGGGAAGCTATAAACTGGATGCATTGCTTTCTTCACTTGTGAGAAAATATAGCAAATAAAGAACTCTATTTGAACCGTTTAGTGTTTTATAAATACAACAAATACCTCTTAAGTTTTGGACTTGCGAAGTTCAAATACTCTCATAAATTAATTGCCATTGGCTGCGCCTCGAGCAAATCTTATCAGTCTTTTCCTTTTCCGCGCTCTGTCAACTTCCCGTGGAGAGTTAACACGATCTTATCGCTAACTATTTTGGGATGTTTTGAATTATTATTCATGTATTCATGTATGTATTATCGTACATGTATACCACTTTTTTTTTCTGATAAACGTTTTCGTTCTGAAAACGAAATGTTGTTTAGGTTTGCTGCATGTATTCTCAATGTGGGAAGGGTAAGGCTGGTCTTCTTTTCAAACTAGCAAATAGTGCTGCAAATCAGGACTTTGAAGAATGGCATTCTAATTCTTAAATTACCATACTCAACCGTACATTTGTACGAAAAAATATGAGCCTGGTTCTGACAGGACAAGACAACAAAAATAATTACACGACATCTTGCAAATTTCAATTCATTTTTCTTTTCCTAGACGAAAGGAAGAATGTTGAGATTAACACAGTTCTCCATAATTGGTATCTACCACACCCTGACGATTATCAGTGCAACTATGGATTATAACAACGAAGAAAGATCTCAGAGAGGAATGGCATTGTTGAACCACACATACAAGTCTCTCTTCACTGAAAACTATCCCAGCTGCCTTATGGAGTGCATGCATGACTCACAGTGCATGAGTTTAAACTACTGGTGGAATATTTCGCAGTGTGATCTGAACAACAAAACCAAATATTCAGCTGAAGCAATAGTCTTCAGCCGAGACACATCCTCCACATACATGGGATTAAATAGACAACCAGGTATTTTACCCCAGAAAAGCTTGCTTTAAAAATCACTTAACTGTCTCTACAACAGTAAATTATGATTATTTTACAACAGTAAATTATTTTTATTTTTTTTAGTATCTAGTTACTTAATAACAAACTTACAAATTATAAAAGGTACATTTCACTTAACAGACAAAAGACACGATGAATGAACAAAAAGTGACTAATAACAAAAGAAAAAACGACATGCGACTATACAATAAAATGCCAGACAGTATCTAATTATATTAGCGGAGCTCCAGCGGCCGGAAGGGTCGCGAGTGGAGCCCCATTACTATAGAATAAGGAGAAAAAGAAATAGGAGAACCATACATTCGAGTTTTCATGGCCATCATAGCCAGCGGCACGGTTCATGGGCGGATGCGCCCCACGTGCGTGCAGCATGGCGCCCGTTTGGGTGGCCATACGTTGTCATGTCAGCCTCGTCAGTTTAGATCTTTGACATTAGACATCCATGTAATAGTCAATTGACAGCTGTCGAAACAAGGTATCCGCTGACCAGTATCACATGACCATATCGCGGGCACACGTGAAGAGCTCATCGAGGTCACGTATTTTTTAAGTTGACCGCTGACAAAGTATTATTTTGCATTGGGTGACGAGCTCAAATCCTATTTACTGGGTAATGGCAGGATTTGGTCAGCGAAATTTCAACGATTGGAGCTGACGATTTATTCCTTTCTTGCGACTTTAATGACAGTACTTCTAATGCATGCGGAGCTCCGCTTTTAGGTTTGGCTCAATATATATATTAAGTTAATTGTAAAACAACTATTTCCGTTTAAACTGGTGCTGAAACAGTGATGGAAATCGTGACTGAGAAACTATTTCTGACCATCTTTTGAATATTGTGGTTTTACTCATCATCAGTACTTTAACATTTTATAGAAATAACTAGAGATTGGTACCGCTCCTGTAGACATGTGCATCCTTTAAATGGTGATGGAGAGTATCCTATTATTGATCCCACGTTATCGACCGGAAACCCTTCAACTGCATACTGTGACATGACCACTGATGGAGGTAAATGAAACTAATGGTTCGTTTTCACTGTCATGCAATAAAAATATAAATTGAAGAACCCTTCATTGAATGAGGCCAATAAAATTGGATATTATAGAAAATAAGTAAATAAGTCATCTCTCCAAGTTTAAGGTCTGTGCGTTATCCCAAACTTCAGATATTCGTCGAAACGTTTTGCACAAGTTTACAAAGCCTAGTATTTGGTGCACATCTGTGGTGCACCAATATGGCGGCCGGAAAATACTGTAAACATCTGGAGCTTACTTTGGTCATCTAGGCCATTGATTATTTGTACTGGACAAACAAGCATTTAAATAAACACATTTCCTACTTCTTTAATTTCTCAAATGGCAAAAAATCGCAAGATAAATGTATATTTTTTGACAAACACGATCGTAGCTGTATGTCACGCACAGCCATAACTCGGCAATTCAAAGTGCGCTGGTTTCCAAACGAAGGACGCTACTGAGCTGAAAAGTCGGAAAGAGATACGATTTGAGTCCCTCTTATGCCTGATGCGGATGCAAACTTTGGTGTCTCTTTAGATTTGGATTTTAGTACTTGATGACGTCACGTTAAAACGATCTATTAAAACAAAATTTTGCACGTGACGGTTGTAACACGCATAAATGTAATAAAAACCATAAATGTAATAAAAATTGACCATAAATGTAATACTAACCATAAATGTAATAACAACCATAAATGTAATAAAAATTGACCATAAATGTAATACTAACCATAAATGTAATAACTTTTAACCACAAATGTAATAAATCCATTAACCATAAATGTAATAAAATTTGCCCATAAATGTAATAAACTGAACAACCATAAATGTAATAAGGCTTAACCATAAATGTAATAAACTGGCTATGACTTCCAAATCAAGGGGTTACAAACTTGCCATTCTCATTCTTCGTGAAATTTTGAAATTTTGAAGTTTTCAATTAGACCCCTAAAGGCCTGACTCCTTAAAGAAACAAAAATACTATTTCTTCGTGTGCAATCCAAAGGACAATGATTTTACAAAACAAAGTGATCAAACTACAAAAATAAGAGCCAAAGCGAAGGCAGCAGACAAGGTTTGGGATGAACGATACATCCAACGAAGAATGAAAAACAATCTGCCTCAAAATACTCTGTTGGAGAAACTGTTCTGATCCGTTTTCCGTTTTCCAGGAAGCATGGGCACGCGGAAACGGAGAACACAAGTTTGCAAATCCGGGTGGATATATGGGAAAGTTTGAAAATTAAAACAGGCGTATTCCTTATAAAATGATGTTTGACTGAATTCGTCTTGACTCAAAGAGAACCTCAATCTCTTTCAAATGGATGAAATACCATCAACCACCAGAACTTCAAACGCCCTGGTATTTAGACTTTCTAATCATACTTGGGTACTTCCTTAAAGGAGCCCTCCACTGTTTTTACAAGTATTGCTTAAAATGTTCCGAATGTGCTCATTAGTAGATCCTATATTAAAAAAATGCCTTACCTAGCGAACTGATTTTTTTATCGATTTTCAAAGAAGAGCCCCTCAGCTTCTTCGCAATTCTCGCGGCCGCCATCTTGAATAGCGCGCAATGGACTGTGGGCATTGATGACGTATCGTGGTTGCTCGCTCCAAGCTCTGCTGTATGAATTGGTAAACATGTCGCAGATTTTGCCATATCAGCCACATATCACCTGGACCTACAGTTCTCTTTTAACCTGGAACTCTACTCTTCTTTCTGATGAATTTTAAAAAAATATTGAGCCACAATGAAGAAACATTTTTAAAGAATCGAGTGGCTTTTATTTACAAACGAGCGAAATAAAGATCAACAGTTCAGTTCCATTCATCAAATTTATTTCACTTTTAAAATCATACAAATACTTAACTAAGTATAAGTCTCTTTTATAAATAAAAACACAGAGCATAGATGACCTTTTTGCTTCACTGTGTACCTTCATCTTTCGACAAAAATGTCAACTCTTTGCAACACACTGATGGCTTCTCGATCGGCAGTGCAGAACATCGTTCGCATAAGCGGTCTAAAGACGTGTTCGATTGCGATCGACAGTTTCTTACTTTAAAATTGAACCTTCCTCCTCCTCTTCTTCTTGTTATGATGCATTCTCTGGTCGTTCTTCTTTAGAAGAGTACACTAGGTTGAGGTGATATGGCAAAATCTGCTACATGTTTACCAAATTATCTCGAATTCATACAGCAGAGTTTGGAGCGAGCAACCACGATACGTCATCAATGCCCACAGTCCATTGCGCGCTATTCAAGATGGCGGCCGCGAGAATTACGAAGAGGCTGAGGGGCTCGTCTTTGAAAATCGATAAAAAAATCAGTTTGCTAGGTAAGGCATTTTTTTAATATAGGATCTACTAATGAGCACATTCGGAACATTTTAAGCAATACTTGTAAAAACAGTGGAGGGTTCCTTTAATGTTCGCAGACCATAATTATACCTTCTTGGGTATTGCTTTCTCGGTTAATTAAAATACTAACTTGATACACGAGTCCCGTGTCCTGAAGTAAGAGGTGCACAAAGAGAATGGCAAGTTTGTAGCCCCTTGCATGATTCGGAAGTCATAGCCAGTTTATTACATGCCTTATTACATTTATGATTGTTCAGTTTATTACATTCAACTATTTCCATTTTTACGCCTCCGTGGTGTGGTCGTGGTGTTCTCTGGGGAATTTGCAGAGGATTCTTCGCCTCCAGAAACGCGCTGCGCGCGTTATCCTTGACGCCGACACACGAGCGAACAGCGTTGAACTTTTCAAGATTTTAAATTGGCTTCCGGTTCATCTCGAGGTTAAAATAAACATCTTAATACAAGTGTACAAACGTATTAATGGCCAAAGCCCATCCTATATGAACGACCTTTTAGTGCCAAACTCTGAAATAAATGTAAGAAATAGTCGATATGGCTCTGTCAACTTGGCTTGCCCCCGTTTCAAACGAAAAACTGAGGGAGGGCGATCATTTAACGTCAGAGCAGCCAGACTTTGGAACACTCTTCCCAATTTCTTAAAGAAAAGTGAGAATCTACATTGTTTTAAAACTGGCCTAATTGATTTTTACACATCTAGCCTTAAGGACATTCATCATTTTACAGTTTTTTAATTCTTAATCCCTATTTTTAGAAATTTTTAATTGTATGTTATAATATTTTAATTCAAATTTTCAATTGTATATATTATGTAGTTGTAATTTGTAATCCGAGGGCCCCTTGTTTGTCAGTAGTTTTACTGTTTGCCGTTACCCTCTTTTAATAAAGTTGATTGATTGATTGATGGGCAAATTTTATTACATTTATGGTTAGTGGATTTATTACATTTGTGGTTAAAAGTTATTACATTTATGGTTAGTATTACATTTATGGTTAATTTTTATTACATTTATGGGTGATACAACGGTACTTTCTTACAAAATCTGCAGGCGCTTCGTCCATTATATTCAAGTATCAAGCGATTTTCGCGTGATTTCGCAGGATAATTGTTAAGTACTATATTTAGCTTACTAAGATTTGAAGTTATGCAAGGCGCTGCATTACCATGGGTTTTCTACCTGTAAGATATGTTTGCTGACAATTTGGTGAATAATATAACGATTAATTATATTGTTCAATATTGGGAATATTAGCTGATCAGACGATATTCCGCGCGATTTCGCAAGACAAATGTTTATAAATTGCGATTTTGAGACGTGGAAGACAAGTTTAAACTTCACAGATGATTAAGTAGTTCCTCGGTTTATTTCAGACGACAAAACCAACCGAAATAAAACCGTCCAAAAAAGGAAAATTAGTTAAAATTGCAAATTTCATGGTAAGATTATCCTGATTTCTAAATAAAACATTGAAGAAAGTTACGGAGGTCGTGACATTTGGTCTCGCCGTGTTGAAAGTCTGCTGGGTAGGTCTTATATCTCAACAAAGAAAATATTAAGCTCATAAAGCTTGTAAGTTGTCACTCTCTCACTTAATAAGACAATCGTAATATCGAGTTTGAATATGTCGAGGAGCAACGCAACTCAGTGTTAAAGCCGAAAAAAAATCGAAGCTCGTCATGAAGAGAAACGAAGCGAAGCAAAATCCTGTTGCTTTTATGATTCCATTCCCAGTCACGCAATTCTATATTGCCAACGTTGACCTAAACCATGCCCGTGAAACTTAAACTTCTCGATCAAACCAAGAATACCGTCTTCCAAAAAGGAAACAAAATCCTGGTGCTTTGATTCGATTCCCAGTCACGCCATTCCATATTGCTAGCTAGGAAAACAAGTCTAAAACGAGATGAAAATCCGGCATGTCGCTCCAGAAACGTCCCATTGTGTAACTCGGCAAACTGCTATCGTATAAAAGGCATTTAGATTGCAATTTCCTTTTAATTTTAATCAATTTGCTTGCAATCTTAGCAGAAGTTCTAATTATCTTTGTGCGCACTTCGTAGTTCAGATTCACTTCCCTTGCACACCCCCGCCCAAATAATTTACGTGCTATCATTGGCTTTTTAACGATCCTTGTGAAACAAAGGACTGCTGCGTTTCCATCCGTGGCCATATGATAAATTTCTTATTGACCGCGTCTAGTTTCGTTAGACGCCCGTTTGCTTTGTTCTGTACCTCCTGATCTCTTGCCAATTGTTCTCCAGTCTGACCGGTAAACGCTCCTCTCCAAAGGACAGACTGGAAAAATATAAACTCCATGTTCGTAAGGCAGGAACTAAAAGTTAGCTTAAACTTTAATAATATGTAGCTTTTGTTAAAGAATAAAGAGAAATCCCTAGTGACTACCCTTCACTCGTTTTTTCCCCTAGGTGGCTGGACTGCTATTCAAAAGATAATATTCACAGAGTCGAACCTTCGTCTTGAAGATGATCAAGGCTTTGGTTTTAAAGGTCTCTCCAATTACAGTGATCATCGCCAGACTGTCCCTTCAAAAGTCTTGCAAGTCTTAAAAAATGAAATGGGCTTCAAACAACTTCGATTTTACTGCCACAAGAAGAAAGTTGGAACAGTGTTCCACATTATGACCAATATCAATCCCCAGGGGGAGGCAGTGGTGGAGTACTTAATCGGTGACAACCTAATATCAACTCGTCCCCAGGCTTGCGGCTCCTACACGGTTCTTCCTGATGACAACTCTACACTGTCAAGGGATTGCAGTAAGTTAGGTTGGAATGGCACTCATGCAGATGGCAAATGGGCTGCCCCTTGGTTCACTGCAGGTGGATATCGCTTGCGACGTGTGATATTGGCGCGTAACTTTAGTCATCAATTCAAATCACAACCCAAGGAACGTTGCTGTGATGATTGGAACAACGGAGAGGAATCTCTTTCTCCCGGGGATACTTGGGCTGTGTTTGTGCGCTGATTTGACTTCTTTCCAGACAAATTGCGTAACATTACAGCGTTTTGCCCCGAAAGAAATTTCACCAGGGCCACTTTAAAGCTCGGTAACGCGAACGAATGATCAAGTTAGAAAAAAGATCATTTCAGCTATTTTGGCAAGCTCATAAAAGGGTTTCTGCATTGAGAGGAAATTCAATGCAGATAGCCTACTATTATACTCTTGAGTATTTTTTTTTTACTATAACTCTATTCTCTTTCTTCTTCAGGGCCACCTTAAATTGAACGAAAATTTAAAGGGGTTTTGTCACGGATTTTAACAGATTTTTGAACAGCCAAAATTTATATTTGTGTCGAAGGAAACCAAAAAATAATAGTCCATTTTTATTAACAATTGCTATATTAGAGCACCGAAACTGTTAACAAGCGTTTTTAGCTGCAGATGGCTACGATGGAAATGGATTTCAACTTGAAAAGTTTAGCTAAACCTTTCAAGTTGTTTCCGCACGTCTACAAAACAAATCGATATTTATAGCTGTAGTTAGATTTCTATCCACATATTAAGGTTATATCTTCCTTTAGATGTTCAAAGGTAATGATTTTCATGGGTTAAGTCGCCTACCACTAATTTCAGAACGGTTTAGACCAAAAATCTGCAAAATCCCCGCGACAGAGCTCCTTTAAGAAAGGTCAGAACTCCATGTGCAGAATTGTTTTAAAATTCAAAGAAAGTTGCGTCTTGTATTGCTGATCAAAATTTAACAATAAAAATAGTGGTCACCGAATTCGTTTTTGAGTTATTAGTAGTTAAAGCTAAAGTTAAGGGTGCATTTAGGTTATACTGTCTTATGGTAACCTATTGTGTTAAAAATGATAACAACATGTTAACCAATCATTGGGCATTTGTTTGACACCATGATTGTAGCATCAACTAATAAAAAGTGCTTATAATAACCTTTTTTTGGAAAGTGCTTGAAACTGTCTCATACCTTACATTTTCAATCAACCGTTTAGTACACTTTTGAACTCGAATCGCTGTGAAATTTGTACCAGATATCGGACTCAGATTGAAGTTTGATATAATTCTTCTTTGAGGGAAATTGATATTGATATCGACTGAGAAACACGAAATAAGCTAAATCTGGATTCCAAGCGAATCAGATTTTAAGTAAAAAAACTGACACCAGTAATTGAAACTATGGTGTACTGCACATCAAATATACAAGAAGAAGAGCATTCTGTATGTTTGATTTCGAATAAATATCAATTATATTTCAAACTATGCTATTTGTATGATAACGAGAAATGGACCGAGAAGCAGAAACTGCGTTGATGAAATTCTTAAATATATGCAATATATGCAATGTAGTAACAGTGACAATGGCAACGAGAACGTCACAGAAAACGTCACAGATTTTCAAGTGGTTGCATTAATAAATTGTTTTCTGGAGAACATGAACCTCCCAGTGGAATTGCAATCATTGGTTTTGGAATTGCAAGCCCTATTTAAATGTTTAACTATAGGTAAATAGTTTTGGTTAAACTTTTAGCGACAATTATACTCGTCAAGTTTTAAATATAAACACACCTGCTGGCACATGGAGTTTCAGTAACTAATGCATAGCTAATCATAGATGTGATTTGCTAGGATCAAACTTCTTGTCAATACTTTTAACTCCATGTAATTTAGATACCTTTTCACGCCAAATAGGGAACACTTTTAATAGTAAGATTCATATTCAGTTGCAGTTATTCTGCACGTAATTGTGTAAGCGCACTCATTGTGCTTTGTTAACGAAACCACATTTGTAAAGCTGCTCTTTTTGCCATTACATATGTAGCACAACTTTGAGCAATAAACTGGTTTTTTAGCCAAATTCTGCCTTCCCCTTTATTTTCGTAGAACTTCTAGTGAAGTAGATTTTTTGCTAACAAGGAATCATGACAGATTTCTGTTCCCATTCCCGTGTTTTGAGAGCATTCCCCCTACAGTTCCAAAGTTTCCGTTTATCTGAAACGCCTATCGGAACAATGCTATCTAGCCAGCGTCTAGCCAACTGAGAACAACAACTTGAAAGGTAAAATCATATTTCGTATGTTGAAAATAGATTCTCAAATAAGTATAAGTTACTGAATAGATTATGAAAGTGATAAATGATCTTCGCAGTGAATTTCCAATTTAAGCAATTTGAATAAAGAAGCCTGAAAAAAATTCAGGGCTTCCACGGGATTCGAATCCGTGACATCCGCGATACCGGTGCGATGCTCTACCAACTGAGCTATGGAGCCACATTGGGAGCGAGGTCAATTGTAATGAAAAAAAAATGCAAATGTTGTTTATAGTGGTCATGCACTTAGCTTCGAGATAGCTAGTTTACAGGCATGCCACTGAAACAGAGGAAACAGATATTTTTTAAATGAAACAAACAGGCTTAAAAATCCCAACTGGCAGTTCATATTTTCCAGTGAGAGGAGTGAAATGATGTAATGTATATGTGCGATGCTCTACCAACTGACCTATGAAGTAAAGTAGCGACCTGCTAAACGTGGAACCAAAAATCACCCAATACTACGTATGGTTTCTAAAAATTTTTCTATAATTTTAACCATGTTTAGAAATTAGTCTTCTTTGTAAATGGTTTGCTTCACTTGGGAAATAAAACGAAGGTCAGTTGGTGTTTTCTTCCACACCAGATAGGAGGTACATGGCTAAAATTCAAAGTTTATAGCTTATTTTTTGGTAAGCGGCGAGAAATGCTTTTAAGTAACCTTGGTGTAACCTTCTGTAGTGGAGATTTCCCTCTTTTAGAAAATAAGGAAATTAAATCAACTATAATCAAATTTGCGTTGTAAAATGCTAAATCTCCTTAGGAGGGAGATTTTTAATTGTTGTTCTTAGAACGGCTGACTAATTCTAGTGAAAGTTAAAGAATTAAAAGAGTTCTTTATCATTCGAGTTAAAAAGATAACGTTCAAAGAAGACCTTTAATGTCTATTAAATGTCTATTATTAAACACAACAATTCATTTAGCTCTCGAGATGACGAAGAAAGCCGCTCTAGGGAGGGATATAACGTGCTTGATCTTCATTAGGTAATAAGAAACAAAACGGAGGTTTTATTTCTTTTTATAGAATTGTTAAAGTGAAGGCAAAGTCTGCATACGAGCCTAGTGGTCCATCAGCCCGGAGCTTATTCGGGTTTCCGTAGCATGAAGCGGCTAGCAGTATTTCTACTTCCACCTGGATGGGATGCTAGTCCATCGCAGGGTTATGCCCAGAATTAAATTTGCCGGTACCGCTTTCTACACCTGGGAGGAGGCACTGTCAGAGTTAAGTGTCTGTCCAAGAGCACAATACAATGACGTTGGCTAGGGCGCTCAATCTGGAGTCTAGCGCGCTAACCATTAGGCCACCGTTTCACACACTTTATGTAAATGCTATAGGACAAAACAATCCATAGTAGGACACGCGCCTAAGAATTTTATAAGCAAAATTTCCCTTACAACAATCGACAGGCTCTTTTCGCATTAACTTTGGTGGCTTGGGAGTCACCTCTGCTACTGAGGATGCTGACAATAACTCCAATAACTCCAATCCTAAAGTTTCCCATACAGTGCGCAGTGTATCTTTTCAATTCACTTTTATGGATAAATAGGGTAATGTTTACGACACATTGTAACCGACAAGTTACCGACACTTCACCGACAGGTCACCAACAGTCGGCCGACTGTCGGCTGTTTGTCGGTCGACTGTCGGCCGACTGTTGGTCGACTGTCGGCCAACTGTCGGCCGTTGGTTACAATGTCGGTTACAATGTGTGTGGGAGTTCTTCTTCACAATTACCACAATATCATTATAACTCATAACTCCTTCATTTATTATTTTCTTTAGTTCATGATGATATTAAAGTCATAGTTAGTAAGTAGCCCTTTGCTGTTGAAAATTTGTGTGTAATCAACATTTTTTTCTGTCAAGATTCTTGTTTCAGCAACGACATTGACTTTGAGTCAGTGTACCAATTCATTGCTAGTAATGTTATTTGTTACATTTGTGTCTATCATTGCATTTATAGCATTATTGATATTCCTGTTTGTTGACATTAATTAACACTCGAGTTCTGTATTATCTCAGAGTTTCTGATATAGCATTACAATATCGGTAATTGTGGAGAAGAGCTCCCCGAAAAACCTGTCGGCCGACTGTCGGTCAACTGCGGCTGTCAACGGCGGCTAATTAGATTTATCACAAAATGTTGGTTAAAGACTTTATTTTATTTGGTGGCTCCTAAAGGAGCCGTTTGTTTTCAAACTAAGTAATCTTAGTAAATCATTCTCACTGTATACAATAGCCCTGACGCGGGAGGCTAAGTTATGGGAGGATACCCGCGACTGCCAGGGCAAAAGGCGTGTAAAATGTAGGAAACAGCATCGACCGCCACCAGGGGAGGTGGGAGGGGCGAAACTTTTAACGTGACTTTACCGAACTCCGTTGAACTGACCACGAGGAGACAGAAATTGCGATATTTGAAGCGATGGCCGCAATGCATCATGCTACTAGCACGCAGGTGCAGAACGCTGGAATTTGAAGAACTTACGCCTTTCCCGCGCGACGGGCTAATTATGTATGCAGTGAGAATAGTTTGGTGGACAGAACTCATTGGAGTTATCCAGTTATCCAGTTCCAAACCAGTATTGTATTCCCTTCAAGAAATAGTCTCATAATTAGCACATTTTAACTTCGCTTTTGTCCATATCATTATTTATTTTCATCTAGCCTTTTTTGTATATATTATATTCATCTTGTATTCCATTTTTATCCATCGAAGGCTGTAGAGCGACGAATAGATGGAAGAACGTCTCCTATAGAGGTTGCTTCCGTCCTTTTCATTTGTATAATGACATGTGTATTAAATTCTGCAGAAGAAAAGCTTCCGCGGGCAAGATCATATATTCATTGACCGACAAAAAAGCTGGGATTAATTTTACTTAAGCTTAGAAAAGTAATAAGCGTGAGCCATATATTTTTTTTTTGGAGGGGGGGAGGGGTGGCGGCGGTGGGGGAGCGGAGGCATGCTACCGTGGGAAAATTAGGGGTTTAGTTACTCTCAGATATCGGAAGGTGGATTTAATATTAACAAACAGTGTGTTGAAGCGCAATGTTCTTACAACTTGAAACAGCAACGGACCGCAAACAACAATGGTGCTAACGTACCAGGATCTACAAGAGATTATTGCAATTTATTTCTGCTGGCCTTCGAGCTGGCATTATTTAGATTTGCTACACCACGCTGATGAGTCCCAAAAAGGACGGACTGGCTGTCCGCGATTGTAAGCCTACTTTATCGTTCTGGTCGTGTTGGTGTCTTGCAAGTTACTTTTTCACATAGTACTTATCGGCCTTGCTATATTATTGTAATGCTTCAGGGATAAGCATACTAAACAATTAGAACCAGACCTATAGATTTACTATCAAATCCTGCTTGAAGCAATTTAATTCACTCCAAATCAGTACTACTGCCATTAGCGTTTACAAACCAGGAATCTGACGATTTTGCTATACTTCAGCTCAACGTTGTAAACGGTGCCAAAAATTTCTCTTTCTGTTATTGCTACAATCTGCAAATTCGTTAGTGATGTCAAAAACCATTCTTCACGACTGTTTTTCAATGTCAAGTAACTAAATCTCTCTTGTTATTCTTCGGGCAGTCAAAACTGAATGATCAGTCACCAGATGCACTCAAATACATGATTAACCAAATGGAGCTGAAAAGCAAAATTTGTCACCAGCTTCTGGAAAGGCATTCAAATAAAACACTTTTAGTAATTGTTCCTTCAATAATAAAAATAATATTTTTTTACTTGCTTATTTACTTAAGTTTTTATTATTTTTTCTTTTTATTGTAAAAAAGTGGGAGGGGGGGGGGGGGGGGGGCTAAAGCCCCCCCCCAGCCCCTCCCTCTCCGCGGGCCCTGTAGCGGAATTTTATAACTGCTTCCGATGGGCATTCTTCAAGGTCAGGGTCCAAGTTGCGTTCGTTAGCGAAGCTTCACGAAAATGTACATTTACCTATGTTTGGGTGCTTTTCTCTGTGTGTTCGTTGGCTGTCGTTCCTTTATGCTTTTGATATACTTCTTTGTCGGGGTATTTAAAACGACTGTCGCCTATTTTAGCCTGTATACAAATTTGCTGCGCTTATCCACGATTACGCACTGTTGCTATGGAAAAATACTCCTGTAGAGAATTTAGTATGTTGAGTGTGCTATAATTAGCGTAAAGGTAGATATTTTATCAGATATCAAAAAAAGAAAGATATTAGCTTATTTTATAATTTTTGGGTCGTGTGTACACGCTGTTGAAAAGTACAAAGCGTATTCGATGGAGTGAAAGTCTGGTAAATATACAATAACTCTATTAGTCACTAAGTTTATTATTCCATTGCGAGATTCGGCCTTAAAAAAATTCCTATAATTGTTGACATCAACAAGCAATTGTGAAGTAGCCGACCTCGCTTTGAATTCTTTAATCCTTTTCTTCGAGTTTAGCAAAACAGTGTCCAGCGAGATTAATTTCTCTAAAAAATGTCATGTTGAGTATGAGTAAAAACAAAACTGTAATAAACCAAGTGATGCGCTGAAATGGTTTTTATTTTTCGAAGTGTCTTATACAATTAACGAATGACAAACGTTTATTCTTGCGGAACATTAGGGGTTCACTACCGTTTTCCTTTCAATTAATTTTTTAAAACCTTCAAATTATACAATTTACCAACTCTGATTTGCGAGTCGGTCTGGCTGCATCCAAAGAGGCTTTTCTCGAATAAATCATGTCTTAATCCCTTTTAGTCCAAATTACTTACTTTATTTAACGTTTTCAGAATTGATCACCTAGAATGTTATTAAGAAGCCACACTGCAGATGGACTAAAACTTGCTCGACAATGAGGATTCAGCACTTCAGTTCGGTAAGGTCTTCCCTTCTCTCTTTCTTACAATTTGAGGTTTTTAATCAAACAATTATTTCGGACAATAAACTAATTATGGAAAATACGTGGTAGACAATGATATATTTTAAGCATAAAAACACTTTGAGTTTTGCACCAATTTTTGCCGTTTTGTTGCTAATGATCTACACATATGTTGGGAAAGGTGATTGCTGTAAATTACAGAACCTGCGGATACAAAAAGGGTGGAAAATGTTTGGAAAACGAGCTTTCTAAAGCATGGAAATAAGCAGCACTAGAAACTGGAAAATTTGACATCATAAGCATTAACGATGCAGGCCGCTTGGGTATGTGTTTTGTTAGCGACAATACCGAGAATATTTTAGTTTTGAAATAACTTTTTAAAGTTTGGCTATATGCAATCTTATACTGTAGTGATATGCAAATTCAGTGTTCGACCCGATGGTCAATTCTCAATCGACTATTCCCTGAGGGGAGTAGAGAGACAAAGTTTGTTATTTGTTATTTTTTAAAAAAATTTCCCATCTTTATTATTTACTACAAACTTGTTATTTTTAGTAGCTTTGTTTTTTAGTATCATAATGATATGAGAAAATCTCATTTGCATTTACTTTCAACACACTTAATTTACATACGCGACTACAAAACTAGTTTCGTCAGAAGACCTCGTCAGTTGGTACCAACTTTGGTACCAACTTTGGTACCAAAGTTGGTACCAACTGACGAGGTCTTCTGACGAAACTAGTTTTGTAGTCGCGTATGTAAATTAAGTGTGTTGAAAGTAAATGCAAATGAGATTTTCTCATATCATTATGATGTTCAGTAATACTTTCTTGGCTTCGGCGAACAGAATTTCACAAAGGTGTTTTTTAGTAGCTTTGCTATTAAGAGTTGCTTCATGTTTTAGTTGTGCGTTGATCGGGTTTCTAATTGTACTTGGGTAATTTGGAGAGCACTTGTGAATATAGAGTTGCCCTAAACTACGCCTCAAAGAACTGCTACGCTTCTCCGTTGCGGGGTTCCATAGTGAAGCATGCCCAAAATCAGGACGTTCATGATATGCATCTCAGTATTGACATGACTATTTGTAGTTGCCAGATGCTAACAGGCTGTAGGGTATTTTAACAACTGTGGGACATTTATGATGGCAATTGCAATTCATTTTCTTTAGACGAAACGGAGAGTATGGAGCTTAACACAGTTCTCCATATTTGGTATCTACCACACTCTAACGATTATCAGCGCAACTGTGGAATTTAACAACGAAGAAAGATCTCAGAGAGGAATGGCATTGTTGAACCACACATACAAGTCTCTTTACACTGAAGACTATCCCAGCTGCCTTATGGCCTGCGTGCATGACTCACAGTGCATGAGTTTAAACTACTGGTGGAATGTTCCACGGTGCGACCTAAACAATAAAAGCAAATATTCAGCGGATGCGAAGGTCGTCAGGAATGGTGTATCCTCTACATATATGGGGCTTATGAGAGAGGCAGGTATAAAGACAAAAATGCTATTAATTCTGCTATTTAACTATATGGCACCAACATGTCTTAGTGCACTGAGGCTCCTACACAGTGTAGTCTGCCTATGTCGGGTGTTATTTGTTAAATCATGTCAATCGTGGCAAAAAAGGTGATTAAGAATCGTTTGTGACTCTTATCTGCATTTAATATACTTTTCTACTAGAACAAGAAATACCTAGAGCCCAGTACCCCTCCTGCAGACACGTAGATCCGTCAAGTGGCGATGGAGAATATTCTATTGATCCCACACAGTCAGGAAATCCTTCTAAGGCTTATTGTGACATGACTACTGATGGAGGTAAATCAAGCATGATAAAATAAGCACTTTTTTGGTGACGTTCCTTGAAACCCGGGTTTTTGATTCAATCGTTTCACTATGGGCGTGTTGTCGGGTAGAGAAGTTCTGAAAACAAAACCGAACGCAGGTGAACGCGAAGGGTACAGGGGGGAAAAGCTCCACATTACCAGAGAACTTGCGGGTAACCCCTAGCATTAAGCGACCAGGAATATTGCTGCTTCCTTCATCACACAACAATTTACCTATACACCGAGGTACCCATGCTTGTGGGTCGAGGAAGTGTCTCGTCCAAGAGCTAGGTCAGTGCGTGAACCTTAGAGATCATAGCAGATATTTCAATCCTGCTAACCATTATTCCCACTGTTATAAACCTCGAAAAAATATATTGTCAACGAACCGATGGCCGAAGCAATGTGTTTTATCTGTATGTATTTCAACCAGCAATTAGGTCACCGTAGTTTACTTCTGCGTCAATATTCTTACCGGGACCCGCGCGAACAATCGCCCTAACTTTCTATTCCACGGGCCCAGTTGTTTTTGGCGATCACGTGTCATGCTGGTAACCTTGCACATATATATATTGAGCTCCCCAGCTCGCATGTACTCTGTCTTTTCGTGCATTGCTGGAGGACACACGTTTCAGCGACCCTCCTTCCTCCCCGCAGCGATGACTCTCACGCCTGCGAACGTAGAGCTCTTGCTTCTTCTCACCTCCGGAGTCGCCTCATTCCCATACCTTAGCAATATAAGGGGTGACTGTGAGTAAGGGCTCCGGTGGGAATTAGTTCATATCAGGTGTAGGCGCATCTGAGAATATTCGAGGCGAGTTATGTTAGTAAATGGTTCAGGATTTTTTGTCTGTTGGATATTTCCGATTCATGTTCTGTTGTTTTACATTCGTAGGTGGCTGGACTGCTATTCAAATGATTTCATTCGCAGAATCCAACCTTCGTTTTCAAGATGAAGGTTATGGTTTTAAAGATCGTTCCAAGTACAGTGATCACCGCCAAATTGCTTCATCATCGACCTTGCTGCGGCTTAAAGATGAATTGGGGTTCAAGCAAATCCGATTTTACTGCCATAAGAAGAAAGTCGGAACCGTGTTCCACATTATGACCAATATCAATCCCCTGGGGGAGTCAGTGGTGCAGTACTTCATCGATGACAACCTAATATCAACTCGGCCCCATGCATGTGGCTCGTTCACCATTCTTCCCGATGATAACTCTACAATGTCCGAAGACTGCAGTAAGTTAGGTTGGAATGGCACTCACGCAGATGGCAAATGGACAGCCGTGTATGCAAGAGGGGGAAATCGCATTTGGCAGGGAGTACAACGACCAGCAGATCGTCATCGTTTCTGTTCATTTCCCAAGCGTCGTGACTGTGATGACTGGGAGGGGGGTGAGACTTCTCTTTCTCCTGGAGATACATGGGCTGTATTTGTGCGTTGAGTTTAATGGTTAATTGCAGTAAATGGTCGACACTATTTATTTTGTTTTGAATAGTATCGTTAATTGCTTGTGGCATTACATTAAATATAGCAAAAGCGCAAAGCGCAAACAACTAAATGAAAAACGACATTCGTAAACTTCCATCATTCTTTTATGTCTCTGGAAAATTTCAGCTCAATCGTACCCCAAACAGCCGAGATATAAGCGTTTAAAAAGATGTAGGACAACCAAAATTTTGCCTATAATGAATTTATTCATGAGCAGGTGTCACCCGCGACCTTAAGGTAAATTTTCGTTGTTTTGTTGAAAAATCAAACCGCTCTCCCACAACTATGGATTTTCTTAGAATTGGACACAACTACGCATGAGTAGAATAGTATTTGCATGAGCAAAATCACTGTGGGACGGTAATACGCCCGAGCAGACCATTATTTGTAGGCAGTTATTTGTAGGTCACGCGGTAGGCTCTCGGCTTATGAAAAGAAAGAGAAAAATGCTCGAATGACAATACTTGTTGTCACGTTGTAATTGGTATCCTTCTCAGTGCATTTATTTCAAACCCACTAGCGGGTTTCTGTTACTTGTACTGAAGAGTACTGAAGATAGATGAGAGTTAAATCCCAAACATGCTTATTATTAAAAATGCCATGATTAACTTAAGAATAATTATGTTTTACTTAAAATTGAGAGTGATCTGGAGGAGATTGAAACAACGTTAAAGAATTGATTATTACAAATTTATGTATTATTCGCTAATCCAGCAACAAAATAATTTCAAAGCAGCTTTTAGCTTAATTTGTAAAAATCAGGGAAAAATGGTTTAATCAATTAACAGGTAACGAATCTATTTATTAAGGAAGTGTCTCAAATTTTAATGTCTATTGTAATAAACCAAGTAAAGTTCTGAAATTGTTCATTAGCCACTCCAATTAAGTAATACCAAGGGGTTATTCTTGTGGAGCGTTAAGAATTCACCACTCTTTTCTGTCCAATTGTATTATTA
The DNA here is from genome assembly GCA_963693305.1 of Meandrina meandrites. Classification (NCBI taxonomy): domain Eukaryota; kingdom Metazoa; phylum Cnidaria; class Anthozoa; order Scleractinia; family Meandrinidae; genus Meandrina; species Meandrina meandrites. Next base: position 45,736,448 of record OY855903.1, read on the forward strand.
ATAAAACTGACCAACTCTAAATTGCGGGTCGGGCTGCCTGAATCTAAAAAAAGCTTTTGGCGGCAAATCACGGCTGTAAACCTTTGATCCAAATTATTCACTTCATTTAAAGTTTTCAGAATTTATCACCTAGTATCTAAGTAATGAGAAGCCACTTAACAAATTAATCAAAAAATCTTGGTCGACAATGAAGATTCAGCAGCTCAGTTTGGTAAGCTTTTCTTTTCTCTCGATTTTGCAATATGAACTTGTTATGTAGCGTGATATTATTTTAGAACTGAGTAATTTTACTTCATGACTAGTTGTTTGTAATTTTGTGGCTATCGTGTAAGTCTTGTGATTTGAGCGCCCGCCAGCTCGCCCAGAGTCCTAATGTTGTTTATCTCAGTTTTTCAAGAGCCCTTGGCTCGGTTAGATATTCTTCATCAGTGGACATGTTTGGGTTAGTACTTTGGAAATGTAGTCCTTCTGTTCTTAACATCACGCTACAACTACCACCCCTCAAACCAATCATGACATAACAACGAATATAATAACTGGTGTATTGTGCCGTAGTAGGCCGTTACACTAAGTTTATTGCACATGAACGCCGTAGAAGGCGAGGACAATCTACAGCTAAATGACAAAGAGTCGAACGTGATTAAATCCTCTGAAATAGCAGATACGAAAAGCCTATGCGGAGAATTGAGTGCGCGTCCGAAGACACTCGGAGGCCAGGAAAAACCTACCTAGAAAACCCGCAACTGAACGGGAAAAAATGTAGGAAACCTGGGTAGGAACCAAAGCTCAAAACTCCGACCCTTCCTACGGGGCCAAGAACAAAACAGAACTGCTGCAATTAAAATTAAGCAATGACCCAGCCGCAATCAATAAACTAAATAGCTGACATAAAGTAGACGACGAAACTGACTTAAGTAACCAAAACAAACCGATGGAACAAACCTAAGTAAAATGTTCGAACTGTACGTGTAACGACCGAGAACTGACTCGCATACTAAGGTTGCTCAACTTTATAGTTTAAGGCTATTCAAGGTTTAGCTCACACGGGAGATATCTAAGTTTAGGTTGTGTTGGTTATTTTGTCAAGTGTTTGTGTTTGAGGGATACTTTCCCACGGTAAATGCACTTGGTGATTCTTGCTCTTGATCTAGGTTCCTGTTTTAGTTTCAAGTTTGATATAGTTTAAGTTCTTCCAAATTTCTCATTGGTCGTTTTCTCCTTGTGTTGGTTCTTCTTGTAGGTCTGTTTGTATTCGCTTTCTTTAGTACGTCTCGAGTTTTCCAAGGTCACCGAAATTTGTACCCAAATATGTCTACATATTGGCTATATAATTAGGCGCACCTTCAAGGTTGTAGTCAGTTGGCAGTTAGTTGCTAAACCAACGTGGTTCAAATTAATAAAGAAGAAGTTGGTAGCCAGAGTCCCGAGAGCTGATTCCCCGTTTTAACAAACGTTTTCGTCTTAAGAAAGAAGTCTTACGACATTAAACTATTAGCGTCACGGAAAAAATGTAATTAGAAAATATGTGGTAGACAGTGATATATTATAACCATACTTTTTGAGTTTTGCATTAATTTTAGTTGTTTGTCAGCAATGATCTACGAATATGCAGGGAGAGTAAACGTTAAAGTGATGGCTAATAATTGAAAGGAGCTTAATCCTTTAAGTTGGTAACAAAGAAATGGGAAAAATTCATGGTGAGCAAGGCCATTTACGTGGTTCATATGCGGAACGCGTCCTGCATATTGGTAGGAAGTAGTGCAACTCCTTAAACATGACACAACAACGACTATCATAAATCCTGGTGTATTGTGCCGTAGACTAGTTGGCCATTACACTGAGGTTGCACACGAATGCCGTAGTAGGTGAGAACAATCTTACAATAATAAAGCTAACTGACAAAAAGTCAAATGGTATTAAATATCATTAACTAAACCTGACTGGAGAATTGAATGCGCACCCGGAGACAACCTGAGCGACATCCTGGACTGATAAGTCTCACCGATAATTTTCCGTGTGGACGAGACGCCACACTCGGAGGCCAGATAGAACCTAATAACACGAAACTAAACGGGGAAAATGAGGAAACCTGAGAAGGAACCATACGCTCAAAACTCTGACCCTTCCTACGTGGCCTATTAAAAAAAAAAATCTGCTAAATTAATTACTGCAGACAATTTAGAAAATTAAGCAAACAAGAGGAAATATAACTCGTATAAAGTTCATGACAAAACCGACTAAAATAACCAAAAAAGCCTATGAAACAAACCTAAGTAAAATATAAGACTTGTTCGTGTAATGACCAAGAACTGACTCACATACTAAAGAGTCTACTACTTATACAAAATACTTCACGCGCATAGTTTATGCACGTGCAAACGCATGTCTACATTAATGATAACTCTGAATCAGCAAAACACTTCACATCTTTAAAAAAGCTCTAACAAAAGCGAACATAAATCAATCTGTCTTCTAATGCGATGCAACCAAACAGAATTTTCAAGTTGTTGTGGTTGTTGCCAGGAGGACAGAGGATTAGGACCTCAGAGAGAGCATTAGGACCTCTCTGCACCCTGGAAACTTGGGCCTCCTGAAATGAGGGATAAGCTACAGCCTCTCGTTGCCAACCACCTTTATCTTGTATGATTCCTATAGGTAACTCGAGCACTTCATCCCCTACCCGTTTTACTCATATTGAATTTGTTGTTGTTTTGTTTCGTTTCATGGGATGGGGACATTAACTTATGTAATAACTTCATTAAGGTCTGTGAGTATATAGAACAACAATTTGAAACCGTATTGGCAAATTTGTAAAACACGATATAACTTTTGAAAGACGTGTTTTGTTAAACGCTACTAATCGAAACCAAATTTTGCTAGAAATGCTGATTGTTTTCTTCACACCAACATGCAGCTCAAGCAATGACCACGGAGAAAATGATTTTTTATTTTCATTGTGAATCTCGCAATTATCCAGATGTAATCAGTGCATATATCGGTTTAAAAACTAGCTCCAGCGGAATATGTAAATAGAGCGTTCAAACAAAACTTGAAAAACCAAAAATTAACCGTGGAGGCTCATGTTCTCCAAAATATACAGAATCTCGTCATTTTACATTGTTGTTTCGCAGAGAACAGCTAGGAAATGTACCAAGATTTGTTCAGCTCATTAAATCTTCTGTTTGGTGACGTTCTCATTCCCGTTGCCGTCGTATTTTGCTTTAGTTCCCTGTATCAAAACAATACACCTGCTATTTTAAACTACCCAAAGTACTCTACATTGGCATTTTTTTTCAAATCTCACTAGAATCAAAATTAAATAATTGTGTACACGTTTCTGTGAAGTCTCATAAATAAAAGTAGTTTTATCCAAGTATAAAAGTAAAAATATTTTCAGTTTTAAAGATCCTTTTCCTGCATCTCTTAAATCCCTTGCTATTTATGATGTAACTTCAGTTATATTGGTGAGGTTTCTCGCCATCTTTCAATAAAGTTGAAAGAGCATACTTGGACTGACTTTTTAAGCACCTCAATAGTTCTTCTAACTGTAAAAATCAGTACACCTCTGATTGTTTCAAAATCTTAGATTCTGCTGAACTATCTAATCGTGGGGAAGGTGAAGGGTTATTCGCTTGTCTCACGATGGAATAGCCTCGAGCTGTTTTATAGCGACTTTTTCTTGTCTGTGGCATGAATATCTTTTCTAATTGGATGCCACTCGGGTGAGGCCATTTCAACGACAGGTAACTAAACGATGCTCAATGCAATTCATTTCCTGTTTCAGCCGAGGCGGAGAGTATGGAGGCTAACACGGTTATCCATGTTTGCAATCTACCACACTCTGACTATTATCAATGCAACTATGGATTATAACAACGAAGAAAGATCTCAGAGAGGAATGGCATTGTTGAACCACACGTACAAGTCTCTTTTCACTGAACACTATCCCAGCTGCCTTATGGCCTGCATGCAATGACTCACAGTGCATGAGTTTAAACTACTGGTGGAACGGTTCACAGTGTGATCTGAACATCAAAACCAAATATTCAGCTGAATCAAAGTTCTTCAAACGAGATATATCCTCAACGTACATGGGTTTAATGAGAGAAACAGGTATTTAAAAAATCTACTTTCAAGCAATGAAACCCAGACAAATTTAATTGAATAATTATTACTCTGGAATTCACAATTTATCTTTTTTTGAAGGAATCAATAGAACTCTGTACCGTTCGTGCAGGCACGTGAACCCTTCAAATGGTGATGTAGAATATTCCATTGATCCCACAATGACAGGAAACTCATCTACGGCTTACTGTGACATGACTACTGATGGAGGTTAGATAAAAATTATAAAAATAAGACTTAAAATTTTTAATTTTTAAGATTTTCTGCATTTTTTATTGTTTACATGTTTCAGCAGTAACAGAAACCCGCTAGTGGGTGCAATGTAATGTAAGGAGGATGTAATCGTGTGCACAATGTCATTAATTACAACGTGACAATAAATGTAGATCGCGAGCATATAACTAATTACAACGTGACAAGAATATAAAAATATAACTAAATACAGGGCCACGATTATTACAACAAGGAGGCACTTCATATTGAAAAATTAAAAAAAGTCTTATTCTGTAGGCACATTTCTCATGTCAATCTTCCACTGGTTTTTGATTAGTTTCGTTATTCCGTAACTGCTGACATTGCACACAGCCTTTATATCACAGCCAGCAGCGGGTTTCTGTTACTTGTGCTGAAGATGGATGACGTTTCTTACGAAACATGTTTACAATAGAAATAGCCGTTACTATCTTTAAAATTATTTCCTGCTTGTTGGTAATATCGAAATTAAATTTTTAAGCTTAGTTTCCTTGAAACCCGGGGTCTTAAATCATTTCACTACGGATTGTAGCCGGGCAGAAGTCTGAAAGCTAAAACAAAAGCGAAAGTGAACACAAAGGTACGCACAGGGGGCAAAGTGACCGAAACAACCGGAAAACGTCAATGTTCCGTAGCATTTAGCGACTAGGAATATTGCTGCTTCTTTCATTACACACAGGTTACCTAAACAATTCACCGCGGTACCCATGTGCTGTATAGCGTCATTTTGTATAGGGTACGGATGAACAAAGTCAAGCCGATAACAGGTGGCTGCATGTTTAGTTAATGGATACGATGGCGAATTAAAGGATTTTTTCTCTTTTGAATATTGCCGTTTAATTTCAATTGTTCTATATTGCTAGGTGGTTGGACTGCTATTCAAAAGATATCATTTACAGAATCCAACCTTCGTCTTGAAGATGAATCTTACAATTTGAAAGATCTTTTGGAGTACAGTGATCACCGCCAAACTGTTTCATCATCTGATTTGCTGCGGTTACAAAAAGAAATGGGCTTCAAGCAATTCCGATTTTACTGTCACAAAAAGAAAGTAGGAACAGTGTTTCACATTATGACCAATATCAATCCCCTGGGGGAGTCAGTGGTGGAGTACTTCATCGACGACAACCTAATATCATCTCGTCCCCAGGCTTGTGGCTCCTACACGGTTCTTGCTGATGACAACTCTACAATGTCTGAAGACTGCAGCAAATTCGGTTGGAATGGTACTCATGCAGATGGCAAATGGTCACGCGCCAACATTAAGGGGAAAAGTCGCATTTTGCAGGCGATACAACGACGCCAGGACTTTCATCGTTTCTATGCATTTCCCAAGAAATGTGACTGTGATGACTGGGATGGCGGACAGGCTTCTCTTTCTCCTGGAGATACCTGGGCTGTGTTTGTGCGCTGAGATTGACGGTTGGCTGGTGTAACTGATCTACATTTTTGCTTTTGTTTTGAATGAGTTAGTTAATTGCTTTATTGAGGCGAATAGGCACTGGTGTAGCTACCATTGAGCACCCTCTGTAGTCCCTTGACCGGAGTGGTCAGCCACGAGATAGGAAATCATGTTTTTGCGTTGTTGATGATTTTCGAGTGGTCATTTCGAAAGCTAAAAATAGCTGGCTCCGCAGATGTTCATGCCTAGTTTGATCTTGAAATATGTTGACATATTTGGAACCGGAACAGGTAGTAAAAGTAAGTAACAGTAAGTGCGTGTAATGTTTGTGAGTGTGTGTGTTTATAATTTTCATAAAATGCCTGAACTTCGATTTAAGCGTGGATAGTGGGACTGGTATCGTAAAATAGGGTTTTAAGTTTAATAGAAGTTCAGCGTTTGCAACGTCACGTTACGTAGCATGTAGAGTAGAAAAGAGCACACCGAATTTTTCGTTGTTTCGTTGAAGGGATATGCGCGGGAACCATTTCAATTATTTATGCAACATAAATTATGGCTAAAGAAAATAGTGACCTCTGGACAATGTAAACTGGCGGATAAAGGTGATTCCTCAGTTCTGTATTGCGCATTCCTACTGCTATTAAGGGCACACATGAACAAAATGGCAGCTTTATCTCTTTACGGATTGGCTCGCGAGAGAGATAAATCGTCGTTTTCTCGTAAACAGACTAGCCAGCTATAATTTTTATTGCATAAATTTGGTGTAGAAATTGCCCTCTTTGAATTGGAAATAAATTTACGAGTACGTTTAACAGCGCAGGATTTCAAATAAAGACGTAAGAAGATGCCCTGGGTTTCCTTTGGCATTATGCTGAGGACCTCTAGGAAATGGACAATAGCTTACTAAATTAAGTTTTTGGTTCGATGACTCAGAACAGTTTAGCGCGCATCTTCTGTTTCTTCACGTCGTAGTCGCTGTTGCCAGCCCCATGGCTTACTCCGCCGCGCCACAGAGAATGTTGTTTTTCCGACCCAGGCTGAATATTATTATTTCGCTGCCGAGTTTAGGCTGAAAATATTCTTGTATTATTCTTATGACATTTCCGTTTTAGAATGTATTGGGATGTTTTTTTCAAAAGTGAAAAGGATGCGCTTTCAGTTTTTGATTATATCAACTCTAGGCACCCCAACGTACGGGTTAAGACGGGGGTACACCTGAAGCCTGTTTTTCCACCGCTAAACTTGGTTTAATGCGAATATCTCGTCTGCGTTTCAAGTAATCCAGAAGCTCTATGCTCATTTCACAAAGCTATGTTAAGCGGTGTTTTGTAAATTTTTTGGTGATTTTTGGGGATGTTTGGAAAGAGATAGTTTTTTCTCAAAGGATTAGTAAAATTTGGAGAAAAAAAAGTATTAAAGATTTAATGTGATTTTAAAATTAGAATTTGAAGTTAAAAATTAGTATATGGACACCCAAACAGTCCCCTAACAACCTGGAGTGCTCTTGCGTGGGGGTCAACTTTTCAAAAATAATTTTCTTTCTTCCATCCCTTCCTTAAACCTCTTAAAATTTCACTCAAAATCGGGTATACCATTACCTTAACATGGAAAAGGTGTCTGGCGAAAAATTACCTTTTTTGGATGTAATGTTGGATAACAGTCGCCAATCATCTCTCACAACAACAGTTTTCCGCAAAAAGACCTTTACGTGTCTTGTAACCAATTATTTCAGTGTTTCTCCTGTGTCTTATAAACTAGGGTTCGTGAAGACATTGGTAGGCATGGTTTTTACGATCAACAACAGTTGGCAGGGAAATTGTTTGGGTTATTGACCAGAATGCCAAATTTTGTCACATTAAAGCGTATTTAATCTGCTTTCATTTCCTATAGGATAGCAATATTCACTTGATCAGCTCATCGAGTACTATCACTGTGCCAAATTCGGTGCTTTTAACTTAAATAATTTAGTAAATTTCGCCATAAAGCTAAAATAATACCCACCCCCTCCCCTTGGGTCTAAAAGATGTTTCCCCCGAAAGAATTCCGGTTGGGCCTATATCTGAAATTGATCAGCTCATCGGGTAATATCACTGTGCCAAATTTGGTGCTTCTAACTTAAAGGATACGGTAAATTTCGCTATGAAGCTAAATGATACCCACCCACCCCCCCCCCCCCCCGGGTTCAACAGTGGTCCCCCCTGAAAGAACTCCGGATGGGCCTATATCAGAAATTGATCAGCTCATCGAATACTATCACTGTGCCAAATTTGGTGCTTTTATCAAAAATCGAACAATCATTTCACCATATTGCTGGACTACAATTCCCGTAGAAGAGCGAACATGTTTACAGTGTTTTAGTATGGAAAGAAAATTGCGTAGAACACAAACAGCATTTCTTGATGTATTGCCAGGGGTATGCTACCATAAGAGATGAGCTGTATTCTCACATTTCAAACATAGATGCAATTTATACAAACCTAAGCGATAACGAGAGGACTAAATACTTACTTAGAGCTGACAATAAAGATACATCAAAATAATAGGTAAATTTATTGAGTTAGTGTTTAAAAAAGAAAGGAGATTTTCAACTTACAAACGAAATGAGTTTTATAATTTTTGTTTAATTTAATTTTATTTTAATTTATTGTAAAAGAATCAAGTGAATGTTATTTCCTATTGTATTAGTTAATGTTAAACTGTTATTGTAAACAGACCCTTTTGGAGAGTAAGGCGCAATAACGATATACTATTACTTTTACTATTACACACTCACTCACTCATTCATCCATTGATTCTTCCATTGATTCAATCATTTATTTTATCAATCTTTAGTTCGTTCTTTCTTTCGTTGGTTCGTTCTATCGTTCGTTCGTTCGTTCGTTCGTTCGTTCGTTCGTTCGTTCGTTGATTCATTTATTTGTTGATTCAGTTATTCAATTAATAAGTCTGACCATATTCAAGTGGAAACAATTATTTTAATTCCGCCTCATTTTAAAGACAAGTACAAGACCAAGATGCGGTTCTAGCCTGTTAAGTTCCGGAAGTCACCGTGAGTTTTTCTTTACAACCACATTCCTGGATTTTATGGCCTGAATTTGCTCTTTCGTCAAAGCTGCGTTGTAGACCTGCATCTGAGCAATCCTTCCCTTGAAGTACCTCCCTTCACCACTTTTCACTCCCATTCTGACACTGTCCTGTGTGGCGAGGTGGAGATTTGCTGTGATGTTCATCCTCTGGACCTCATTTCCCTCAACCCACAATTTGGCGTCACCAGAAGTGTGATCGTAGGACGCACCGACAAACTTCCATCCATCCTCTGGTTTAAGAGCAGTGTGACGCAAGGCGTTTGTATAGGAATAATCTCTTTTTGTGAATCTGGCAAAAAGTTGACCTTCAGCTACCCACAGATGGACTCCCCAGCTTCCAGAGGCTTTGTAGTTAAAAATAGGACCGTTCTGGCCACCGGGAAGCAACCAGCACAGCATTGTCATCGAGCGCTGCACGTCCAGTACACCATTGTTTGGAAACTCAATGTAGCTTTTCTCCGTTCCAGAGAATTCGTAAGATGTACCGCTTCTTCCATCTGGTCCCTCCGCGGTATGAACCCCACTGGCAACTCCAGCCGCTAATCTCCCGTTGATTTCAATAGTGCCATGCTCGGCATCGAGAGGGTAGAAAGCAACAGCATCTAAAAATTGTAAGTATTTTAAACACAATTCAAAGTCAATTTTTTAAGCGGGCCATAAATATTGTGCAGTTATCTCGGAGGGCCCTTTATTCTTTATTTATGTACTCCTTTATCACTGGAAATAGAAGGATTAGCTTACAAAATTGTCATTTATATATGTGTTGGCCTGAATTTTGTGATCTTAAAATCAGCATTAGAATCAGGAAGATTATCATTGGCACTGGCCTTGGAAAAAGCATTTCGGTTGGAATATTCATATCACCATCGATTAGCATTAGCTGCTGGCATTGGTAAGAAACTAACAGGAGGGTCTTCATGAGACGGTTGCCTCTGACAGTTGACTTCTAAAAATTTCCAACTTTTTTGCCGTTTGACGGTTGACGGTTTACCCAATTGAAACCCTCTAAAAACAACGATTATCATCCGAGAGATTCACGTTCACTCACCTGGAATCTTTAGATCACATACATCTGTTTGAGAAGGAAAAATGAAGACATTGTAAAGAAACGTTATATATTAAATAATAAACATGTAGCAATACGAGTAGGTTAGTGGCATTGTTGTCTATAGTCATTCACACCACGACTGAAATTTTACAGTAAAGCCTTAATATCAGGGGCATCGGCCGGATTTTTCAACAGGGGGTCCTATACCAGCGTTTTATTGAAATTGGAAAGCTTAAAGAAGAAGAAGAGAGGGTGTCGTGAATATAATAAAGTACCAAGGGACGGAGGCGATGTGTTCCTTAGTAACGGGGGGCTCGTTATTTCAGATCACTTTAAATATTGGGCTGAAAAATATCGTTCGTTATGCCGAAGTCTTCGATGTTATATAGGGGTTTCTTATAACACTGTCCGTCTGTCTCATGTGGAGTATTACAACCACCACAAGCGACGTTAGTCTTTTTCCAAGTTGACATAAGAATTCTCTTTACTGCTTTCATTGACTCCCTGGTGGAGAGACTCACGTAGGTATCTATGCTGTCAACGAGTATCAAGGACACTTTGGCCGAATTACGATCATAGAAGAACTGTTCGGAACAGAATACATCCTTGGAAATCTGTTGTTTAGATCAGTGCTAGGAAGAATATTGAATTCACTTGCAAACTTTTAACTGATTACGTGACTTTTGATAAGAAAACTTGAAATTTTTCTCACACCGGACCAAATAAACACAATTTGGGCTTCATAATCACACACCTTTCTTAAATCGTTGAGTTATACTTAAGTCAACCGTTTGGCTATAAATTTCTATTATTAATTGCATAGCAAATGCAAAATTGATTTAAGATTACCTTGTGACTGCACGTTAACAGCAGCAAGTAGGAAAAGCAGACAAATCGCTAACATGATGTGTAAAGACAGTAGATTCGAACAGTTCACTCGCGTAATTTTATTAGGAGTGTGAATTTAGGTCGAGAACATAAACTAATAAATGGGTGTGTGGCTCATTAATTAATGCTGCCAATATTTTATTGGACGAAATATTTATTTTCTTTCTGCTAAGTGAAAACGTGATTTGAATTGAATTCATATTTGCACACGTGTTCAAACAAATGAAATATTGGATTTCCTTCAGGAATAAAAAAAATCACAATCAAGTTCAAATTTCCATCAATTTCGCTTTACTTTAGGAAATAAACTTCTCAAATTTAGTCTGAAGAATTTGACGCGTATTAACATGATTGTCGTTTGCTGCTAATTACGTATACGTTTTCGTACACCATGACGTTGTTGAACTGTTTTACGAGATACATGACTACAAGAACATGTACATGTTACGATCACTTGATACTTGATAAGCCTGCTGTTTTTGCGATATTCAGTTGAAAAATGTAAGTAACTCAAATAGTTTTATGTTTTCTCTCAAGATGATCTGAATGATCAAAAACGTTTAGAATTTTTAAAACTTTTACCATAATTTTTATAATAAGTAACTACTATTTACGAAGTTTGGTTAAAATGACCGGGAAGTGAATGCATTGCCGACAAGGTGGGAACATACTTATTGCCTCACACTTTTAGATCAGAGTTCAGCAGCAAAATAATAATATAAAACTAGATGTATTATTAATACTTATTTTATACTGTTAAACCTGGAGCTATCATCAATTGATAGCTTAAGGCAACTAGAATGTTCCAATGTAGACTCACTTGCGCAATGCATATTAATATATTTTAAGGTTGACAGAACTTTGTCGCCAACTTTCAAATATCGAAACCTGCCATCGGTGATTTTTTAAATTAATATTCATAGTCAACGAGGCCCCTTTGCATAAAGCAAAGGTAAATTATGTCACATCAACGTATTAAACTTGCGTTTAGTGTCTGTTTGATAGCCATATTCACTTTCCTAATATATTAACCACTGTTTGTAAATATATCAATTACTTATATTTTTCAATTGAAAAGCGCAAAAATGACTTTAATTTATGTACATGTTCTTGTAGTCAAGTACCTCGTAAAACAGTTCAAGAACGTGCATGTCCGGAAACGTATACGTAATTAGCAGCGAACGTAAATCATGTTAAATTCTGCAAACTAAATTTGAGAAGGTTATTTCTTGAAGTAAAGCAAATTTGAGCGTGACTTTGATTTTGTTTGATTCTGAAGGAAAATACAATATTCTATTTGTTTGCACACCTGTTAAAATATGTGTTCATTTCAAATTATGTTTTTCTTGGCAGACTGAACATAGATTTTTCGTCCAATAAAAACTTGGCAGTAGTAATTAAAGAGCCCCACACCCATTTATTAGTTTATGTTGTCGACGTAAATCCACACTGGTAATAAAATTACGCGAGTGAGCTCTTCTACTGTCCTAACTCATCATGGTGGCGATTTGTCTTGTTCTCCTAATCACTGCTGTTAATGTACAGGTTCGAGGTAACGATAACTCAATTTTATATTACATTTTGAAATCTATCATAGATATTACCATCACCTGACCTACGTATAACTCAACGATATACATAATTTAGGACTGATCGTCGAGATATATATATATACTACAATAAGCGCTTCTCATCAATTTTATTCCTCCTCCATGACCAGTGAGAAATGTTTTTATAATTTTAAAGTTTTTTTTGTCTAAAGCTACGTAGTCGGTAGTTTGCAATTAAATTGAAAAGTTTTCCTAATGGTGATTTGAGCAAATTTCCAAGAACAAATTCTGTTGCGCATATTTCACTTCACTCTCAATTAGGCCACCGCAACCTCAAAAGTCGTTGATAGCCTTGACGCCTAGTAGGTTACTCTGTCCACCAGAGTAGCGCGTAGCGCCGAGTTGGCTAAAATCATCTCATATCCAGTTTTTAATAATGAACGATATTGTTCAGCCCAATATCTGAAGTATAAGTTGTGAACAAAAATCCCATATAACAACCAGCCCATTTCCAACGAAGGTCCTCGGGTCTTCTAACGAATGTCTTCAAGATGCAGATCGTTATATTCAAGGTGGTCGGAGCCCTAAGATGTTCTTGACGTTCCTCCCTCCCACCTTTGGTATGAACTGAAGAGTAATAGTTAATAACAAATTAAACGCTGGTTTAGAACCAGCTAATTAAAAACCATGCTTACCTAAAGTGTTCAATCGTGGTGTTAATGTCTTTAGACAACAGTTGCACTGAAATACTCCAACCTCTAGCCTGTAGTTTTGTTTTGGTTTTGTTTTATGATATATTTTAATTTTATCACTCAATATGTGACTTGCGTTACCATGTACTTTTTTTTCGTTAGGTGGATTAGGCGTTAAGATTCCAGGTGAGTGAACATGGAACTTATTGTTGTGTTGTTGTGAATTGTTATTTGTTTCATAAAAATGCAAACAGAAATTCCAATGACGACTACAGTAGCAATGTTTTGACTGTTTTTGTTGATTCAAATGCTGATTTGAATAGCATACAATTTTAGGCTAAAAAAATATAAATGAAAATTTAGCAAGATAGGATTCTCTTTATTTTTGCCTTTTTCGCGTGATTCTTTTTCGGAGAACATTTAAATATAGAGCAATGGAGGTCCAAGAGGTAACTGCACAACGATCCGCTTATTAATTCGCTCTAATTTATGTTTAAAATACATATCCACGATAAAGGATAAGCACTTTTCAATTTTTAGATCCTGTTGCTTTCTACCCTCTCGATTGCGCTCATGGCACTAAGGAAATCAATGACAGAGTGGGCGCAGGATTCCCCCTTGGAGTACGTGCAGCGCCAGGACCAGATGGAAAAAGTGATACCTCTTACGAATTCTCTGGAACGGCCAACAGTTTCATCGAGTTTCCAAACAGTGGTGTATTGGATGCGAAGCGCTCGATAACGATGCTGTGTTGGCTGCTTCCCGGTGGCAAGGACGGTCCTATTTTTAGTTACAAAATCTCTGGAAGATTGGGAATGACTCTTGAAGTATCCGGTGGTAGTCACCTTGTCGCTATGTTCAGGAGAAGAGATTATGCCTACATAGACATGATGCACTTTCCTGTCAGACCAGAGGATGGATGGAAGTTTGTTGGTGTGTCCTACGATCACACATCGGGTGACGCCAAATTATGGATTGACGGAAATGTGGTCGTTAAGTTTTGGATCGGAAAAGATCAACTCCTTGCCACGCAGGACAGCGTCAGAATGGGAGCAAAATTTAGAAAGGAATTCGGGAGCCACTTCAAGGGAAGGATTGCTCAGATGCAGGTCTACAACGCAGCTTTGACGAAAGAGCAAATACAAGCCATAAAATCCAGGAATGTGGTTGTAAAGGAAAACTAACGGTGACTTCAGGAACTAGGACCGCATCTTGGTCTAGTACTTATCATGAAAATAAGGCAGAATAAAAGTAATTGTTAACACTTGAAAATGCTCGGACTGGTTCATTGTATGAATGAATGAATGAATGAATGAATGAATGAATGAATGAATGAATGAATGAATGAATGAATGAATGAATGAATGAATGAATGAATGAATGAATGAATGAATGAATGAATGAATTATTGAACAAAAATGCGAAAACTGGTATTAGGGATAAAATTTTACTTAAGTTTGGGAACAAGAGTTTGAGAGAACAATTGGAACTCAGGTTGGAATCATCACCATTCAGAACCCTAGTACACAAAACGTGTGCTAGATTTTTCATCCGAATGTAGAACCGTAGAAGATGCAGTTCTCTAATTAGCACTCTTTCGCGCACAGTTAAGGACGACCGCTCGATCCCAACTTAATTCCTTCCTGTTGGATGGTCCTGGCCAAAAACGGTTGAATGACTGTGCAAGTCTTCTGGTTAAGGTCTTCGAGTTGTCTGACTACAAAGTCTGTCGAAACCTGGTCCCTAAAATATATTTAATCCTAGTTTGAAATCGAAATACTCGACCGCCAGAAAGAAAGACAATGTCTATAAACAATTTGAATTCTCGAATGATTACACCCCTTTAATTACATGATTTTTACATGAAAAACGCTATGTTTCGGCAAATAGTTTCTTTGATGCTCATTACTGTATTTTATAATAATTGTGTTTATAGGGGAATGCTATAAACACTTGCGAAAAAAATAATAATAAAAAGAAAAAAAAGAAAAGATAAAAAGAAAGTTCGCCGGATACAGGGTTCGAGCTCACGGCCTTCCATCGTCGTTCCGCTTTGAAGAGTAGTTGCCAATCAGATAATCCTTTATGAATTGTATGACAGCAGGCTCGTGAGTTCTAAGTCGCAAAGTTCTGGGATACAGGGTTACAGTTTAAATATATTCGGAAGGTTTAGTTTTTAAGTATCACGGCATACAAAGGTAATTTGGCGAATAGGGAATTGAACTTATCGGTTACAATCTCCATTTGTCGAAGTTTCCTGTTGCATAATTCATTTTCCGAGTTTCAGTGGCTCACTTTGATTTTATTCAGTTCTTTGTTTGTAATGCTGTTTAAAAAAAAACTGAGGTTTGACTTGATCATGGATAGTTGGACTGGTATTGTATAGCATTGTTTTAAGTATAAAAAAAATCAAGTTTTCAACAACATCTGTGGGCTTCGTTATATCTACACTGAAATATAGTGATAAAACGATAAGG
The DNA here is from genome assembly GCA_963693305.1 of Meandrina meandrites. Lineage (NCBI taxonomy): Eukaryota > Metazoa > Cnidaria > Anthozoa > Scleractinia > Meandrinidae > Meandrina > Meandrina meandrites. Next base: position 45,751,968 of record OY855903.1, read on the forward strand.
GGTCTACGCATATCTATAACAACATCGGCAACGACCAAAATGCTTTATTGAGCAGCACAGCAGCCTTCATGGGCAGGATGAAAAAGAAAAGTAAAACGTTGCAAGGGCCTGAATTTGCGTTTTCTTGAGAATGCGAACCTCAAATGGTTTTCTTTTTCTCTCCAAAATCCCCTTTATATTAGAGTAACCGGTATTAATAATTTATCAGTAAATAAATTTCTTTAGACGGCCGACTTAATGTTTGAGAGTGGTCGAGGCTGAAAGACGGTCTAAAATATAACTAATCAGCGGAGAAGCGAAACTTCTTCTTGAGGACAAATAATACCAGCAAGCTTTAGAGGAGTTTACTTGCGGGTGCTTTCCATTTTCACAGTTTGACCGGTTGGACCAACAGGGATAGACCGTTGTAAAATGGAACAGTATTTTCTGACTAAACCGGGCCAACTGAACAGAATTGACCGTCCATTTTGCATTCCTTTTCCCAGTGCCCCAAATCGATATCTGCCAGAAGCTACTAAACTGAAGTAAGGAAACGATCCAGTTTGTCAAAATGGAACGGTGAATTTCCGTAAGACAAATCCCTCCCAAGAATTCCAGTCTGACCGAAACGTAACTGACATTTTAATTTGACTTCCGACCACAATTTCCATTTTGTAGAAATGGAAGGCATCTCTCCTGTTATGACTACGGTGTTGTTATTGTCGGTGTAATAAATGCAAGGTGATTCATTTACGTTATTTTATGAAGGTTATTCCACTAGAAAAGAAAAAAAATTAAAATTTTGTTCAATTATGTTATGAACAATACAAAACTGCAGTAAAAATGGGGTCACTGTGCTCGTTTTTGTGCAACATGGATGGCCATTATAGTAAATACATGACCCACATTTCTTGCATAAAAATACGAGAGCAGTTCAACAAAATACACTTGAAAATGAATTCAAAATTATGGAAGACATTTTGCTGGGTGCGCACATCAGCAGCATAGACTAGCACAGACTGGTAAAATCATTCTCAGATAAATCAAGAAGATTATAATGTGCAACCAGAGATTACCTTGATCAAGAACTTTATGTCCATGCACGTCTCTGTTTTTAGTTCCGACAGTAAGACGAAGATGCGGATTTTTTAAAAGAGCTTAATCGTTTCATTTATCATATACTCTGCATATGAGTTATATGGACAACCACAAGGAAAAAACACAATTTCCATTTTATTTTTAATGCCGCCTGGTTAGAGTGCATAGTAAGCTAACCGAAGTGTATAGTAGGCTAACCGGAGTGCTGTTTTGTATTCACTACATGAACTGAGTGTTACGTGGTATAAAATGTAATGAGGTGTCTCCCTATTGTCTCAAAACATCAACTGAGTGCAGAATTGTCACTCCTTAGCTCAAAAGATTGAGCTCCGGACAGGGTCCTAAAAAACAACTGAGGAGATCAAGCTGCCTTTGTGACTACGTATACATCTGCAAATTTCTAGACGTTCTTGTCTTCTGTGATAAAGACTGTAAATCGTTGTTCCCGTCTATAGGATATCCTGCATCTTCAGCGTTATATGGTCAATAGGTGACTTCAGAAAACCCACACACTACTCACAAAGAGTATGGCACGGAGTTCCCGGTGTTGTTGTATTGCCTTGTTTCACGAGCTGGTGCTTCACATCCAGCTAACCTCCTTGCGCCTTTTCCCCTTCATTGTCTACGAAAACTGCTATGTGTTGTTTGTACTTTTTCGCTTTGAGGTCATTAGATTTTCCTCCCTGCGGGTGGAAAAACCTTACTATACATAACGTAATGAATATACGATAGACATGGGTGAACTTCCGCGGATTAATGATGAAATGAAAGAAATGATCATCGCAGTGTGTAAGCAATTTAAGCAGTTGCACTTTTAGGCCTGAAAAAACATTTTCACGTGACTTGAACCCATGACCTCCGCAATACCGGTACATTGCTCTACCAGTTGAGCTATGAAGCCTCAATCTCGTCCCCAGAGCCCGCGTCCCCTTGACCAGCGGTCGGGAAGCGCATGGGCTCTGGTCGAATCCAAAACCGGAACCAGGAAATCCTGGTTCCGGTTCGATTCTGCGCGTGCGTCGGAGATTGTGGTTGAAATGAACAAGTTTCAACCGCCAATGAGATTTGGCCGTTTTTTTTGGCGGGCTTTCAGTCTAGCCCAGAGGTCTCGATTCCTGGCGCAGTCCAGAAGGATCGCGGGCTCTGGGGACGAGATTGATGAAGCCTACGTTGATACGTTGGGAGCAGGTCAACTGTAGGTTCTAATATCCCGCAAATGTAGTGTATGACGTAATGAATATATGCAAGACATATGAACTGCGGATTTGCGACGGAAGGAATGAAATGATCCTCAGTGTGTAAGCAATTTAAGCTATTGCAATAACGATGTGATATAACTGAGGAGCAATGTTAAACGGCATTTCAACAGTAATAACTGGATTATAGCAAAAGACATAATTCACAGTTGAATATTATTCTTTCTTTCTCGATTAAACCATTCTTCAGACTAGCTTCTAGACCCGGATAACATATCTAGATTATTGTTTCGGAGACCGATCAGTCCTTTCATGGTTTCGAAGCCTGTTTATTATCAATGATACGGAAAACCGTACAGACAATTTCTGCGAGGTGTCGATTTACGATTGACGATAAACTTATTCGATTTAATAGTTCACAGTAGGGCGTGTGCTTATTAATTTTTGTCCATTATATAATTGGTACAATTAAACTGTTCTATTATGTGCTAATTTAGATATAATGGCTGGAGATCTAAGCAAGCTCAATGAGCTTTCCTATGAAGATCCCCTTATTATAATTACAGAGCAGATGGAATTTTATTTAATTCTAGATGTACGTTTAATTCTAATACATGTGCTTTCCTAAAAACAAAACTGAAACCTAATTACCCAAGATACTTTGATTTTGCACACACATCGTTGTGCTTCTTTTAAAAAGATTATAACTTTGCAATGATTTCAATTCTATTTGTAAATTATTCCAAGTTTGACGCTGAACGGGTATTATGACTATGTAAAATAATCATTGAAATATTTTGGTAAATTATTGCTAAAGTATGAATACATAAAGAGTGCTATAAGATATAAACCAAGAAATTTTGTATAATTGACCTTATCAATCTGTTGGTGATTAATTTTTATTTCAAAAGCTTGGTCTAGTTTCTTTCTTTTAGTTTTAAATACCATGAAGTGTGTTTTCTTAACATTTAAAGATAGCTTAAAACATGAAAGCCAAGATGTGTTATCAACATTTTATCGTTCAAAACGAAACGGAGAGCACGCTCCTTTGCTCTTTTCAGCTTGGCAGTGGCACGTTTTGCTACAGAAGTGCTATACCTCCGAGCAGTAGTTAAAGTTAGGAATGATAGCTTTTCTGCTACAATCAAAAAGCTGCAACCAGCTTCTCAGACAGTCGATAAAAGTCAGAAGTTGTTTGATATATTCCTCTAAAAGAATAAGAAACGAAAAACCCGAATAGCGCCGGAATAACGAATAGTGAATAGTCGCAAATAGCGAATAATACTGATAGTGCGAATAGTCGTGAACAGTTAAAGTGCATTTGAAGCGAAATTTATTTCTGCCGTTTTAAGGTTTTCAATGTGTAAACAAAGCCACTGTAAACTTAAAAATTCTATCCAACAAATATTTCTGTCATTTTGCTGGGGCTGAAAATGTCGTCTTTCCGATCAAAAAGTGTCCGGAGGCTGTGTCGAGTTTTATCCAGATTGTGACGTCACGTTGGTTGCAAAGGTTTTGTTTACACTCTGCATGTCTCAGTGAATCTCTCTCAAGCACAGAAAAATGTCTAGTAACGTGTCAGAATTTAGGGTTTTGTACGGCTCTTCTGGTGGTGAAGGTAGTGGAGGAGAAACAGACGAGGATTACGATGTGGTCTGCAACCGATGTGACGTCACGACATGAGATCACGTGGTAGTTTGGCCCCGCGATTCGGAAACCACTTTTGAGAGCAAGATGCGGTAACTTTCATGAGGAATAAAGTCGTCAATTTGTTTCCCCACAATCTCCAACTTTCAGATATTTTATTTGAGATGTCAAACATTGGAAATATGCATTAAAACATTTCGCTTCATATGCACTTTAACAATTATTCACCGAAGTGGAGGTGAATAGTGGTAGTAAATATTCTCCACTTTTCACCGACGCCAAGGCGAATAATTGCTTTAGAACATATACCAAACAAATAAAATAGCCCGCTCTAAAATTATTGTTTTGTCTTAAGACGAAAGATTTAAAAGTCCTTTTCGAAGGCGAATGCATCGTACGCGCGACAAAGCAAAGCGCGGGAAAAGTCAGGTGATAACATAAAGCAATTGCGAAAAGAATATCACAACGTGTTTCATCTCTTGGAAGGATTTCTGTGGATATTTTAGTGAAAGTTGTCGTTTTATTCTTTTCTTTTTGACGTACCAAACGCTGCCGGAGAGTGTTTTTCAAAACTGTCATTCATACGGGTACACATTGACTGGGAAACTTGCCTTGGAGTTGAATTTGCAATTGTGAAACTATAGGAATCACTAAGTTGCGAGTTCTCAACTGTATAAATTTCTTGTCCAAATTATCTAAAACAGTGACTCTTGGTTACGGCGCTCACATGACGCTTTCAGTCTCACCATTTCTTATTTTATCGAATGTTAAGAAAGCTATATTACTACAGTGTACTACTTGAAATGAAAGTGTAAAATAATAAGAAATAGCTAATATTCTGAGAACTTTATGAAAGAAACAAAGCTAGCTAAAACTTTAAGTCAAGTTACTCGCTATTCCTGTGTGCTATTTTTCGAACCGAGATATTAGTACCAGTAATCACATGATTTCGAGTGCAATTTGGAATAAACAAGCACGAGTAAATTTTTCAAAGGCAAACACTGAAATTGCACGAGCCCGTAGGGCGAGTGCAATTTGTAGTCTTTGAAAAATTTACGAGTGCTTATTTATTCCAAATTGCACGAGTTAATAGCAGTAAGACACTACCTCTCTGGAACCTGTATTTTCATTCGCCCGCTATAAACACTACTTCTATTGTTATTCAGGGCTAGGGGCATTGTTATGACCTGTTATCTATTGTTTTAAGAACCAATGAAGTAACTCGTTCCGAGAGGTAGTGGGCGACCCGTTAATAGCGGAGCTCCAGCGCGCGAAGCGCGCCAGCGGAGCACCATGGGTAAGAAAATTTGGTAAACCACCAAGCCGAGAAAATTTGGTAATCACGTGACCGTACGTCCGTCCGTCCGTCCGTCCGTACAGACTCTGGGGGAGGGGGAGGGGAGTCACAGAACAATTACCGCTTTGGTTACTGTTAAATCTTTGATATTGAACTTCCATGTCATGGTCAATTGACAGCTGTCAAAACAAGGTATCCGCTGACCAGTATCACATGACCATGTCGCGGGCTCAGGCGTAGAGCTAATCGAGGGGACGTCTTTTTTGGAAGTTGACCGCTGACCAGGTAATGGTTTTCCAATTGATCGCGGGCTCAAGTACTCAGTTTTTACTTAGCCTGATAATTTTATCATCGCGTAAATTCAGATTTAAATAAAGGGCAAGGTAAGTAACCCGCAAGCTCTGCTTTTAGGCTTAGCTAAATCTATTTTAGAAATACAGTATTTAGTTTAGTTTTTTTCACATGTTAAATAAATGATCTGGACATTTCATTTCAACTTAAACGAAGCGATTGTTCGAAAAGGCGGTAAATCTTTGGTACGCTGTTCACCTTTAAAGCTGAATGAAAGATGCGAAGAAAGCTGCTGGCGAACATCAATTTTCGCGAGTATTTCTCGCTTTATTTACTCATGCACATCATGGAAACTTATGTCAAATGATTTAGGACAACCTCTTAACGGGAAGATCCGAAATAATTGCCGATTTCAACATGATATACTGGATAACAAGTCAAAAAGAGCGCGATCTCCAGGGTTCGACCTGCGGCTGAGCAAGGCTGAATATCACTGAATTGAGCTCAAACAAAAGTGAATTCAGAGCCGATCAAGTTCACTGAAGTGAAAGATAAAAGACTGTTAAAGGCTACACCGATGGAAAGGAAGAAATTGTTGTTCGGTGATAATTCATATAATGAATATGTCGCTGGTGTTGGACTAAGCTTGCAACGAGACTGCCGTGTTCGTGTCCGATATTATTGGGCTGGTTTGAAAGCTTTGCCCTACAGAATTTATAAGCCTTCTTCAATAATGAGGTAACAAACGTAAATGTATGCACTAAGCATAAGCCTAATTTTATATTGAGAGAATTTATATATTTCATTAATGAATGAATTTGAAGTTGTGTAGGTTTTCAGATCTTCACGTAAATATTTATCAAGCCTGTTCATGTTTGTACATTTTACACATTTATTTTGTTTAGTAAATATTTTGTTTAGACTAATTATTTTCAGTTTTAGTTAGTGGAGTTAACTGTGATGTTCATTATTGGATTTTGAAAACAAATTATTTAGCTTCACAGATCAAAATCACGATTTCGGCTCGCTTGTATTTGTTTTGTTTCTCTTATCTCTGCTTATTAGTGAGTGTGTTGAATTTGCCGGTTTCGTTTCGAGTTACCTGTGCTAGGCTGAGTGGGTTCAGACTTAACCTACCGCATATTTACTTACCAGAAATGAAGAAAATTCATTCAGTTCTCTACATAAAATTCTCTTAGGCATTTTAATAGCAACGCGTACGATGAAACAGAATTAGTAAATCATGCAACCAAACCGCAACGAAAAGGAAGACAGTTCAAAACAGTCAAAACAACATTGTAAGCTTGTTCTAAGTTAGCGTGCACCAGTTTCCAAATCACAAACTGCCACAATTCTTACACAAAAACTGCTTTAAAATGACTTACATAACCGGCACCATCAATTTGCAGAGTTTGTTTTGCCGCCGTGATTTTCTCAGTTTGTCGTGCCGTGAGTTCATTTTGTTTACTGTGTTAAGCAGCGAGTTCACTTTGTTTTCTGTTTTTGCCTTGAGTTGATTTTCTTGCTCTGATGGTTTTGTAGTAATAAAAACAAGGTCAAGGTTCTTTTTACATTGAATAACTCATAGAGGTCCTAGAGGTGTATTACGAAGTAGTGTACAGTAAACGTTGTAAAAAGTTTGACTAAGATTTGTTTTGCACCTATACGTGCATACGTGAGGAACCCAATAAAGTGCACTCGTCAATTTCAATTTTAGAACCTGTCACTAAAGGCAGGAAAATTTATACGGGTTAACCACGAAATATATTGACGTCGCTTTCGTCAACAAAATCATGAGAGGTTTTTTGTACCTATATGGGCCACCGTATAAGCTAAGAAATATAGTGTGGTTTCTTATTTGGTAACACTGTAATTTACTCGAGCAAAAAAAAGATAAATGCATGGGAGCTCCGCTTTTAGGCCTGCCTAAATATATATATTAATATACAAGCAATAATAATATACAAGCAAACATTTCTGTCACGCACGCTTTGTTAATTTTCGTGACAAATTCATGTGTCGAGCGCCTGGCTGTAAATTTGACGTGTGAATTCATGCGTAAATTTATTCAATTCATGCACTCGCTGGAAGTGCTGCATGAAAAGTTTTTAGTTCAGAAATAGTCTTCTCGCCGTTAAATTTTAAGAACTTGAACAGCAAAGCAAATTTTCCTAAGCGGCTAAGGTTCTGCTGCTGTTCTTTTTGGTGGGTTTAAGAAACTCCGTCTGTGCCGTGTTTGTGCACGGTCGAGCCGAAAACAGCCTTCATATCAGCACATGATGTTTTGACAGAATATCGAAATACTGAACTGGAATCCACCGAAGGGATCTTCTCAGTGCAGGGGAGAGCATTCAGCTACAACTCCGTGTTGCTGGCTGATTTCACCGGACGTTCTACAGGTTAGATTTGCCTTTTAATACCACTTTTGGCGCCTCTTGTTATTGAGCGAGCTTTAACAACAGCTGCAAAAATTTAGCTAAGCTTACCTTATTTCTCAGCTTTCTCTCTTGAAAAAATAGAATGCTTGCTTCTCTCGTCTTCAAAACTAAGAAGTAGTCTGTTCCTAGGCAGTCTGGTTAGTACTTCTTCGCGTTTCCCTTCAGAGAATTGAAGTATTCAGAGTATATGTTTCGGCGAGGATTGTCAGTGCCGCTTCGGCGTATTAAAATTGGCCGTCGACCTGAGTTTAATTTCAAGTTTATGCTTTGTCCTCATTGCTTTTGTGATTATTCCTCGTCTTTCACAGCTCTCGACCACTGGTAATTTTTGTAGTGCTCTTTACTTTAATTGCGTTACTTTGAAGCTTTTCAATAAAATTGCGTTATACAGATCAAACAATCTTGTCTCACTTTTGTCCGCCATTTTTTTTGTCCGAGATGGATTTTGCATGAAGCTGGCGTAATGTCAATCATTTTCAATTTCACCGTTTTGCACTGCTAATTTCACGTTTTGCACTGCCAATTTCACTTTCTGCACTGCCAATTTCACTTTTTGCACTGGTTTGGAATTAATTGACGTGTTCTTAGCCAATCAGAATGAAGATATTGCTACTTGTATATTATTAACATATTAACCTGAACACATTGAACAACTTTCTATGATTTCATTTTTAGGCCGAACTTGGCCAAAAGGAATTATCGTTACCCATTAATTAATTCGTAAAAGTACAATTAATAGTTTTAGGGCTCTAGACATAACTGAATATGTTAAATCATGTTTAAATGTCCAATTAATGATTTTTTGTTTCGCTCACACACGCTTTTTTCGAAAACATCGGTTAAGATCTTTTTGTAGAGTTAGAATGGGTTTGTTACTTTTCTTCATGCTTTGGAATAATGTGGTATAGTCACCCTAGTCACCTGTCAACTCAACGCACAAACACAGCCCAGGTATCACCGGCAGAAAGTGAACCTTCTTCATCTTTATTTCCATCACAGTTACGTTGGCGAGGAATAGAAATGAAAGCGAATCTATACTTGTATGGATCTCGTCTAAGCGGCCTGAAGATACGAGATCGAAAAGTTACAGACGGGATTGTCCATTTGCCATCTGCATGAGTGCCATTCCAACCTAACTTAACTTGCTGCAGTCCTCAGACAGTGTAGAGTTGTCATCAGGGAGAACCGTGTACGAACCACAGGCCTGTGGACGAGCTGATATTAGGCTGTCATCTAGGAAATAGTTCACCACTGCCTCACCCAGGGGGTTAATGTTGGTCATAACATGGACCACAGTTCCGACTTTCTTCTTATGGCAGTAAAATTGGAGTTGCTGGAAGCCCATGTCTTTTCTTAATTTGAAAAGAACCGTCGATTTTACATGTTGGCGGTGATCGTTGTAATTCTCCAGATTTCTGTAGCTGGAGGCAATGAAAGTGGTGTTTTCTAGTTGAAGCTTTGATTCTTCAAATCGAATCTTTTGAATAGCAGTCCATCCACATATGGTGATAATAATAGTGAAAATAAACAGCGCAATCTACGGCTACAATAAAATTATTAAGCAGTCTATAAATTGGACGCGTATGAGGGGTGATTACCTCCAATATTAAGTTTGGGATTTAGTTATGCTGATTGGCAATGCGGTTTTTATTTCACTGGTGTTTTTGATTGTACGAATTGTGTTTTTCATGTTCTCAATTATGTTCGGCAAAACATCGCTGATGTTTTTGTTGACTTACATTCGATTATTCGTTGCGAATTATGTTTTTTTGCGTTAACAATTCTCTTTTGTACTTACACACTGTGTTGTTCCATATTGTATTGTGTGCGATTCTATTATTCGTGTTTCAATTTATGTTCTTCCTAATGTACTCGGCCGCTACGGGCTGGTGCGAGTAATAAATTATGCATATTTTTCCCGCGGAATGAAAATTTATGCCGCTGCAAAGATGGCGGAAAACGTACGCCTCGTGAGAGAGCGGTGAGTCTTCTTCGCGTTGTACAAAACTTACTTGAACAACCAAGGAAGATTTGGCTGGAGATACTTCACGATTCCACGACTCCGCTCGACAGAATGACAATTTTTAAAACAGTTCAATTTATAACATTGAACTAGTGAGCAGCACTCGGCGAACTGTGTTTGTAAAAGTTGTTTTATTCTCCTACGCGTTTAAGTAAGTAAGTCAGTCAGTCAGTAAGTAAGTAAGTAAGTAAGTAAGTAAGTAAGTAAGTAAGTAAGTAAGTAAGTAAGTAAGTAAGTAAGTAAGTAAGTAAGTAAGTAAGTAAGTAAGTAAGTAAGTAAGTAACTTTATTTAATGAGGGTTAAAACACTTTACAGTCCCTGACTGACAAACCCGTGGCCCTCACTTAAACAATTAAAATATAAATTATAATAATTTTAAAAATATCTAACTATGAATAGTAATGAGTATAAAACTGGTTAAATTGCTAATATCAATAAAATCGACTCTCGCGGACTTCTTCAGGGGTTTTTACAAATGACAGTTACAGGCTTGTATTTTTACATAGTGTAAACCCTACAAATTATTTTTACAGGTTATTTTTACAGATTTACGTATAGGAAACAAGCTAAATGTTTTTAAGCTAAGGTGTAACATATTTTTGGGGACCACAGATTTAATCATCTAGATCACTATATAATTCATGTCGGTGTACGTCTGTCGAATGCTTAACCCATGCTCGGAAAGGCGTCTTTCCACTGTTCGGGGACTAACTCCCAATAGTTTTGATATCTGAGGAACACTAAACCGCCATTCTTCCAAAAATCCCAGTTGTTCTTGAGGCAAAATATATTTCGGTCTCTACCACACTTAAGTGAAACGTCGTTCTATGTGCAGAAAAAGAAAGACAATGAAAGCTGAGTAAAATCCACGAACTCCATCGAACCTCACAACTGTGTTATACAGATTAGAGTTTCAACACGAAGGAAAAACTGATTCCTGGCTATCAGGGTCCAAGTTTGGTGCGGCAAGTTGTTGTAAAATTGAAAAATTAAACGAGACTTACCTGTAAGTTGAAGTTTGATTGGAATTCTATGAGTCACCTACTGCAACAGAGGGATTACATGAGATTGCATCACGCATGCGCACGTCAGTTTTTGAAGCTTGAATGTGAATGTACTCCAGAAGTGCATAACCGCAGCAAGTCTCCTCTGTTGTTGCGGTTGGTCTATGACTGTTATGTTTATGTAACAGGGTGTAATCAAACGCCATGCTATGGGTGGGGATCAAATGTAACAGGGTGGGCATGTGATCCCTCTGTTGCAGTAGGTGACTCATAGAATTCCAATCAAACTTCAACTTACAGGTAAGTCTCGTTTAATTTTTCAATTCTATTTCGTCACCACTGCCACAGGGATCCCATGAGACTTCAAAGCCCAGACATTCACATGAGAAATAATGTATAACAAATGGAAATTTAATCATAACATGGTACCTATGTGTGTACAATAGGTCTGAATAAGGGAACAACAAATGTTACATGCATATCAGCAGACATGACAACATGCAAAGTGTCAACACCCACAGTCTATGTAGTACTGCTTTCAATTCAAGATAGCTAATGTGGTTTCTTTGTTCCTCAAGACTCCAAAGTCCCCCAGTGGAGGTATTTCCATACACAGCTCCCCACCCCATATTAGATGCATCAGTGGTGAGCATAAGGTCAGGGTTTCCATGGCTAATGGCTCTAGAGGTATGTGGGACATTATTTACCCAAGAAGTCAGTTCTGTCCTAGATGGGGTAGACAGGGTCATAATGGAGTCAAAATTCCCCTTGCTGTCACGGAGTGCACAAATCTTGTCAAGCTCCAAATGCCTGTAATGCATTTCTGCAAATTCTACTGCCGGGAAACTGGAAACAAGGAAGCCTATGACCTGAGCAACAGTACGGATAGTGGCTGTCTTTTGGAGGAGCAAATTTTCACAAGCGGATTTGACCTTCATGGCTTTAGACTCATTGAGAGTTACCATCATGGTGATACTGTCCAACACAAAACCCCAAAAATCGATTTTTTGTTGGGATTGGAGCACAGACTTCACAGGGTGTACAGTGAAGCCAAGTTTGGTAAACAAACTGACAGTATCAAATACATTTCGTTGACATGAGTAAAACGTCTGACCAATGAGAAGGGAATCATCAATGTGCCCCATACATGTATGCCCATTAGAACGTAGATGTGCATAAACTGGTTTGAGGATTTTCGTGAAAATCGTTGGGGCAGATGACAAGCCATTAGGTAGGCATGTGAATTGGTAGTATTTCCCTTTCCATTCAAACATAAGGAATTTCCTGTCCTCCTCTGCTATGGGGATAGAATAGTAGGCATCTTTGAGATCTACTGATGCCATAAAGCATCCAGGTCGGATGAGCTTGAGGGCAGTTCGGAATGTATCCATTTTAAAATGATGGTAATCAACAAATTCATTGAGTGGTTTCAAATTTAGTATCATTCTGTGAGTACCATCCTTTTTAGGGCGAATGAAAATATTTGAAATAAAACTATCAGGTGTATGGTTAACCAATGTAAGAATTTCCTTACTCACAAGTTTAGCAATTTCTGCATCAATGATAGCGACTTCCGCTGGTGAGAAATGGATTTTGTTAGGCCTAGCCATCTGTGTTGGGAACTCAGCCTCAACTTCTATATGGTGATGCTTTATGGCATCCAAAATAACTGGGTCATTAGTCAATGATTCCCACAATGGCAAATGGTGTTTCACCTGCCCTGCTTTGAAATTTTAAACACTATTGTGCAGGTCCTCTACAATAATATTCGTGGTGGAATCTGTTTCCCTTACCTGTTGTTCTCCTGGGACTTTGGGAAGTTCTTGTTCACCTTTGTCTGTTGGGTTGTTGCTCGGCCATGCCCTAAAAAAGGACGGCGTTTGAATGTATTCAGACGATTTAATGGTCGGTCATAAGGCTTCGACCGTGGTGCCTTGGAACTCGAGGCCTTATTATTATAGGCTGACCCGCTGGTCGCTTTCTGCATTTGTTGTCCGGCACGTTTTACGTCGGACATTTCTTTAAGGTGTTTGGATAAATCGTCGCCAAACAGCTTTGAGGGTTTTATTTCCTCTTTACATAATCTAGTGTAAGGTGGATTAAGGTCTGGCTTGATGAGCTCCCTACGTTTCATGTTAAGCTTCCAGTGTGCATGTCCGAAGAGGGCAATGCTATCCATCACGTGCGTAAGGATTTCGCGCGCGTTAACCGTTTTCGCGCTCTGAACATCTTTGAATAGCCGGTCGGCTAGTATTGAGAGTGAGGATAACCCATTAATAATCGGTTCCTCAACACGTTGAAAAGCCAGATCCACTGACCTGTTCTTTCTGGTCAATAAATCCCAGATTTCTTCATTCACCAGTGACGGTGTGAGATATTTGCAATTTGCAGGTGGCGGATATTTCTCGCCTCTCTCTTTCACGGAGTCTTGCGACAGATCTCCGGTCAGAATATTGTCGACAAGGGTCGCTAGTTTCCCCTCAATGTTAGGAGACTTTTTGTTACTTGACAATAGCGCCTGAGTCAGGGTATCTAGGAGGTCCTTATGTGACTCTGAGTCAGAGTGCGGAGCGGCAGGATCGGACTTCGAACTTTGGCCGTTGCTCGAGTCAAGCAATTGGTTTGTGGCCGCAGTTAAATCGAGTGAAGCGGACGTTTTATCCAAACCGCCTTCCTCATTCTCTTCGTCTGGATCGGGTTGCAGGAGAATATCTTCTCTGAGGTTATTGAAAGCTTCAGTTTGGGCTTTCGAAACCTCGACCAGCTGTGTTAGTGAGCTTTGTAGGCCTTGCAAAACGCTCGCCATGGCGGCAGAGTTGTTAGTCTCCTCAGTCCTGGAAGTGTTGGCGCTGGAATCTGTTTTTTCCCTGTCGTCAGCGCTCATGTTCCTTCAGTCGGTGATTTCTTCTTCCAGATAGCGTAACTGAAGCGAATTACAGGGAAGTGCAAAAAGAATTTTTCAGAATTTCATTCAGCAAAAATTTTTGCTGCTTACGACGGCGCGAAGCGTTAAGCACTGATGTGCGCATGCGTGATGCAATCTCATGGGATCCCTGTGGCAGTGGTGACGAAATAGAATCTCATTTATCCATGCTCCGAGACGATTTCTTACGACTTCCGCCCGCTTTCTCCATCTTTGCAGCGGCATAAATTTTCTTTCCGCGGAAAAAATGTGCATAATTTTTTTACTCGCACGAGACCATAGCGGCCGATCTCCCTGAAGACCAGGATTAGAAAGAACATAATTCGAAACACAAATAATAGAATCGCACACAACACAAAAATGGAACAACACAATGTGTAAGTACAGAAGAGAATTGTTAACGCAAAAAACATAATTCGCAAGGAATAATCGAATGCAAGTGCAAAGAAAAAAAACAACAGCGATGTTTTGCCGAACATAATCGAGAACACGAAAAACACAATTCGTACAATCAAAACACCAATGAGAACATTAAAAACCGAATTGGCAAACAGCATAACTAAATCCCAAACTTAATATTGGCGGTAATCACCCGTCATAGACGCGTGGCGCCTCTCTATTTAACTCCTTGCTCAAGTTTATCGGTCGCTACAATACGTTTGTGAACTGTTTGTCAGGAAATTTCAAAAGGCTTGGTTAATCAGGCTCCTTAAATGATTGAGCCGTTATGGTAGTAATTAGGGATAGCATTAGACACGCGGCCATTGTGCTTTTGACATGACAGCAGCAAGTCAAAATTCCTTCCGCCGTTTGGTTAAGTTAAGTCGATTTTAAAAGTACCTCCATCGGTGGTCATGTCACAGTAAACAGTGAACGGGTTTCCTGACAATGTGGGATCGATGGAATATTCACCATCACCATTTGAGGGAGGAACATCTCTGCAGGAGCGGAGAAAGGTTCTGTTTATTCCTACAAGATACAAAAATAATCAGCGGTGTGTGCATAAAAAAAGTAAATATTAATCCGCCTGTTGATCGTACGACCTCATAAGGATTTATGGAGTGTTCTGTGGAAAGCTTTACAGTCTCGACATGAACAAACTAAACCTTGTGCGAGGAAATATTCTTTCCAGTTACCTGGGGGCTCACCGGCATTAAGTTATTAATTGTTGTGTTGTAAAGTGAATACATCATTTACCATCGGATTGTAGAGTAGTTCTAACAGAGCTAATGTCTCCAAGCATTTCATAAGTACAACGGGCAAAGACCAGGCCACAACACCGTGAATTTCGTGCCCTAATGTTCAGGATGAGTGTGTGAATTCTTTAACTTCCCCTTCTGACCAGAACAGGGAGGATTCTTAAGGCGGGGCTTGCGGTTTATCGTCCTTGTTTGAGAAGACTAGAACGTCTAACCATTTGCAGATGTCATTGCGACTGAGGCAGCATATTCTCCTATTTTATTGTCTCTCATTTTATGACCCTGAGTGGTGTTCCGGTCTGGGGCTCGAACCGAGACAGGCGTTCTAGCAACTGGGCTAAAAGGTCGTTGTTTTTTAAATATATTTGTTTTCTTGGAAACATACCTAGTGGTCTAGTCAACCCCATATACGTAGAAGATATATCTTGGATGAAGGCCTTTCGCACAGCTGAATATTTGGTTTTGTTGTTCAGATCACACCGTGATTCATTCCACCAGTAATTTAAGCTCATGCACTGTGAGTCATGCATGCACGCCATGAGGCAGCTGGGATAGTCTTCAGTGTAGAGAGACTTGTATGTGTGGTTCAACAGGGCCACTCCTCTCTGAGATGTTTCTTCTTTGTTAAGCCACTCTCCCTCAGATTCAGTGACAATCTTCAGGCCAAGGTAAATGATTAATATACAGCAAAACGGAAATGTTCCCAACATTGCCACCTGACTGAAAATAAAGGTTGTTTCTGTCAGTAGCGCTCTTCAGTGACGTTATCTGGGATTGGTATGGGCACTTGTGTACGTGATTTGTCTGAATGTGATTCCACCTTTTAAACAACAGGTAATCATTTTTACTACATTTCGTTCTCAGATGTGTCATTGCACTCAATGCATTAGACTAGTTCATCGATGGTTACATTATTTCGCACGTTACGTTATGGTGAAACTGCGTTTCAGGATGCAGATTTTGTTTTCTTTCTCAGATATTTTGTAATCTGGCAGTTTTAATTTAGCGGCTGTCCACTCGCCTTCCATTTACTCTTAAGGTTAAAAGAAAAACTCAATTTATCGATTGACAAGACTCCTTGCATGTCTGAAAAGTTTTATACGCCGTCTTATTATACGATGTCTTATTGTTCTCGTTAAGTCTCCTTGTCATCCTGAGAAATTAACGTAAAGAACGAAAACGCGTCAGTCCTAAATTAAATTTCGCGAGCAATTGAGCAATACGCCATGTGGTGAGCTGACTGCACGTGACAGGTCTAGCAAACAGCATGTCAAAAGCTGGTAGAAATATGGTCGCTTTGCACGTAACACTAAAAAAAACAGCTGCTAGAACTGAATGTTAGGATAGCGTTTAAGTTCTTACTTCGCACGTGTCGTTTGCACGTGCTGGTCATGTTAGACCCAACTGAAGATTTCTATCAGGGAAAAGCTCAAAATAATAAATTTAAATTTCGTCGAATTAGCAATGTACAAGCCCAATAAAGGAAAACTGACAAAATAAACAGGTTTCAATCCGTGTCAAATTTAAATATTTTCTGCCATTTGTGTGTTGTATTCCGGCTTCATAGTAAAAAGTTAGGCGGTTAAAAAATAAATTACAGCTGGCACATAAGTTATATTAATTTTCATTTCGCCCTAATTCCCGTTTTTGATAAGGCAGGGTATAACGGAGAGGCCATGCAGGTCCCCTGCGAGGACACTGAACAACTAAGCAGACAACGAAGAGACTTGGTGACAATGAATCTTCCATAGACAAAACCTTCTGTATAGCAAGACAAAGCAAGTACGACTTACATTTAGTTTCTGTCTTTAGTGTGCTGCGGTCTAGTTGTGTAGCTTAGTAATCCTCGACGAAGAACCTATAGTTTACAACTGAGGTACGTGATGTGTTGGCCACTTTCCCGATGGGGTTTTCAGGGCCAGTGTAAACAGACACTGACACAAACACAGTAAACCGACAAAACACGATAAAAAATTAAAAATTCCACCTGCCTGTGGCAGGAGGCAGTCCCGTTGGCTATTTACAAGCGTAGACGTCACAGGAAGAATACCGAGAAGATACCGGAAATACGAGGAAAAGCACCAGCTAGTAGTGAGGATTGATTGTAAAAAGAATAAAATGAAGATCTTAAATTTTAATCTCGTTGAAGCAGCTTTAACTTTCAGCGTTATCTTTGAAACAAAAACTGAAATGTTACTTAAGCCAAAAATACCAACCACCTTGTCGGATGTGGTTCTACGAAAAATAAAACCACTTTGTCTGCTGTTGAAAGCCGGACGAAGGCCTTTCAAAATATGTGAGGCTTTTTAGATGTTCGTAATTTTGTTGTTGAGAACAACTGTTAGGCTTGGATTTCATTGGCCTAGAAATTACTTGATGCGAAGGGCAACTGTGGCATATATAAGGACACTCCGCCAAGTATACAAATCTGCCAAAACTTATGGAAGAAAATCAACTGGAAGCTTGGGGATTACAACACATTGAGTCGCTCACTCACTCGCCTCAAATACGTTAATGTCGCTCGATTTTTTCGTCATTGTTATCAACGCGAATAATCAATTCGGTCAAAAAAAGATATTGAAGTAAAAAAGTAATTGCACCGAAAAATCTCAAACTATAATAAGACGACTACGAGAGCTAATTCAGTAAGAAGATTTCCATTAAGTAAATGAACAAAAATATCCTTCCAGGAATATACTGATAGATGTTTTCGGCCCTCGGTATTTACTTGCTGTCTTTTACCTGTCGACCAAAAAAAATTATGGCTGACTCAATTCCTCTTTACCTTTTTCTTTCTTTTAACGATTGATTGACATTGAAATTAATTATTTTATCTCGTCGGGTATTGTTCAAGTGTGTGGACCTCACCGACATCCTGTTACATACAGAAATCGTCTAATATTGTTCATTAACATCTTAGCATCTAGTGTTTGCACAGAGCTAATTCATAAAAGGTCTCATACTTTAGCACCGTAGCGCCAAAAAAAAAATCAATGTAACGGTTAAAAAACGTGTTTTTTCGATTAAATTTTGTCGCTTAGCTGGAATATTGAATCCTGTACATTCAGATGAAGCAGAAATGGAAACCCAGCGCTCGAAAACGGTGGCTTAGATAAATCTTGATGCCCCAGGAGAAGAAAATAGAAAGAAAAATTATCGGCGGCTGCGGAGAAGCAATTTTGGCGAGATTCGATTAATTTTTTTGAGATTATGGAGCTTCGTGTGCGGGCCCTTGGCGCACTAAGTCGCCAGCTTTTCGTTTCTCTTCAGGGTTAACAAAACCTCAGAAAGTAAAACTCATCTAAACGGCTTTAATTCCAGGAACACAGAGACGTCAAAATAACAGAAGGCAAATATAAGGTAAGACATGTTTATTCAAATTCTTTTCTAATGTACTATAGACCCTATGCAAAAATGGCTGCCAATTCAAAATTCTTTTGTATGCATATAAATTAGCCTCACTAACCTCGTTCTGGATTAAAATTTCTTTTGAGTTATCAACTCAAAAACGAGGTTAGTTAGGCTAATTTAAATACATACAAAAGGATTTTAAATTGGCAGCCATTTTTGCATAGGATCTATTTAGTCAATTTTCGAATCATTCTCGTACATTATCTTAATCTTGATAGGCTGCTGAAAATGTTCAGTTCTATTCGGTTTAAAAATTTACTTGTGATTAAAACATAACGTGCGAGAGTAAATCGCAAAGGGTAAAAACTGGGGAATATCACCTTTGGAATATTTAACAATTATTCTTTGAAATCGAGGTGAATAGTGGCAGAATATTTACCGAGCCGCGTAGCGGCGAGGTAAATATTCTGCCGCTATTCACCGAGATTGAAAAGGATAATTGTTTTAGTATATACACACGAAGTGATCTCAAAACAGACAATCTAGACATTTTCAAAAGGAAACCTATGAAAGGCAATTTTATTGACGTCTAATTTGACGTCTCAATTCATGCGTGAAACACGTACAAAACTATTTACAGATTCTTTTAACATGGCAAATACACAATCTTCGATAAAATCCTCGTCAAAATGGTCCTTTTACACAGTTCAAATCGGCAACTTTAATCGAAAGTCTGCTTGGAAATCGATTACTGATCAAACAAAGTTTTCGAAGTTATCGAGAAAGTCTTGTTGTTTGGCTCGTTGCGAAGGTGCCTGTGAATGGCGGCTCGAATTGAGGTGAGTGTTGCCTTGTTGTAATATGACCTGTCTTGTTTTCTCGCGGGGATATAAAACTTCAATTCTTCTTTTTCTATTTCCTCGATTTCGGTGAGAAATTCGTTCTGTCAGGCAAATCAGTCTACAAAAATACTCGTAATTAGACAAATTGTAGTCGTGAAGATTAATTGCTGCCTATTTAGCGATAGGTCGAATTGATCACAGTAATTATCTTGATAAACAAACTGAAAAACACTTGTTTGCAAAACATGACTTCTTCACTTATCTTTAAAAACTTTTAGGCCAGAGTTCGTTGCCTTCTTGGTGTTTTCTGGCTCGCTGTCGTCTATTATTTTCACTATTTTTGATTCTGAAACGCTAGCGAAACGCGAGTTTATGCCGGCCATTTTGTTTTATGTTTTATGGGATAATGCATTATCCACTCTGTAGCGAGTGAATAATGCGGCATTAGCCCGAGATAGCGAACCAATCAGATTGCTGGAATAGCCAAGATCACTGAGTGTGTATATACTAACACGTGATGTGTTTAGACCAATCCCGCGCGCAAAAATATTTGATGGATTACAAGGAATGATATTTTTCTGCCTAGTATCAGTGATTTGAAGAGCCCCTGTCGTGCGGGTCGTGCGGGACCCCTGGTCATTAATAAAATTATTAGCCATTTTAATGGCGGGTGTTATATTGTAAAAGTTTAATTCTACGAATTTTGAACATCGATTCCTCTAAAACATATCAAGGATATTAGGGGATGACAACATTTTATCAGATTGTCGTTTTACTGAGGGATAACCCTTTACTTTGATATTACAAGCTCTTAAAATGTTAATTTGCAGATAATGCGATTTTGTGTTCCAGCTAACCAAACTAAACGACTATATAAACTAATGGTAAATCTTTTGTGCCCTGGTCAGAAAGAAATTTTCGAATTAAAAAATTACTGGGAGTTATTGGCTTCCAAGAGAGTAAAAATGTGAAATCGTAGTTATTTGTTTCCTATGTTTCAGTGGCATGCCTAAACTAGCTATCTCGAAGCTAAGTGCATGACCACTATAAACAACATTTACATTTACATTTTTTAACTTTCAAACGTACTTTCTTCTTTTTGAAAAGGGATTCAGTTTAAAAATTCGCTCTGACCAGGGCACAAAAAAGGACACCAACTTTATGTTTCTTGCGAATCAACTCATGAAATTCTGTATCGGCGGAGAAAACCTGGACACTAAATTTCAGCTTTTGTCGCTTATGCAGACCTTTCGAGTCTATGTTGGCAACAACGTTCGCTATATTCAAAGCTGTGAACCGAAGTATAATAATTCGCTTCGTTCCAGAGCACGGGACACAAAACTGTGAAAGTTGAGGACAATCACGTGCAATTACTGATATTAAGAACTTTTAGAAATATATTCTCATGAATATTTCATGTGCTGTCGGCTTCACTCGTCGCAGTTCGTACATACTCTTTTAATAAATGCATACATAGTGATAGCGAGCAATAGCAAAGCGCGCGAGTGACGACTCATGACTCAGACAAGACTCAGACAAACAAACCGGGATGGTGGACGACTTTCCTAATAATAAAAATCCTAACCTCCTAAAGCACTTTTTAAAACAGCCAGTGTTCCTGAAACACTTTTTTGAAACGAATGACCCTCATTTGCATTCTATTTTTAGACCTCGCGCTTCGCTATTTGGCAGTCACTTGGTACGTCGTTATACTGGAGTTCCACCATTTCGGGGCTGTTTTCTATATATTTAAATTACTAGAATACCGTTTGCTGTACGGCAGAGCCTTCGTTTTACAGGGGTTTGTTGTCGGTTGAGCCGAAAGTGATAAACTCCGCAAAACGTAGCGTCACCCCGGTATTTTTGCAACAAATCCATTGCAGTCGTTATTAACATATTAATTGCGTACAGGGAGCATATGGTGGCGTGGCTTACTTTTTGTTGATGAATATTAAATTTGAATGGCTTCATTGTTACGTTGAAGTCAATAGATAATGAAAAATATGTAATTATCTGCAAAGTCTGGTGCTTTCTCGCGTTTCATTCCCTTCAGTTTCTCAAGGTATGGATTATTTTTGTTTCCTTTCTTTAATTTTCTTTACCGGACTTTTCATTTGCTGAAAGACCCAACGGACTTAGTTTAAAATCGGTTATTGTATCATCTAGGGTGAGAGTGTCGCCCGTTCCCTTTGTTATATTTTCACGCGGTGAAAGGGTGAAGTGATAAATCTATTTTGAATGAAGCGTGACTTTTAAGCAACGATGATTATTCCAGAATAACGAAGTTTGAAAAATACTACTTAGTGTGTTCTATCGGATACTCCCAAGAACATCAAGCAAGCGGGTATATTTTATATATAGATGTGATTTCGTTATTATAATTAAGATAGTATTGTGGACTTCCCCGGTATAAACGATCAGACTCTACCTAAATTACTGAAGCTCAGCTTAAGTCTTTGAATTAACATTTCGCGGGAGGTTTTTCACAGGATTTCTGTTAGTCGTTTTCACATTTGCCTTCCATATGTGACTTGACAAGGGATAAGCATTTCATTTTCGCACAACCTTATAAAAGATTTATATCAATTTTTGTGTTAAAGGTGAGTCGATTGATCGTCATGCTGCACTAGACATGAGTAGACTGGATGTGTAAAGGATTTGTATAAACTGATAGTATTTTTTTTGGAAGAAAACAAACAGTTGGTTGCAATTGTGCGAAAATCTTAGCTTCGCATTAACTGATGAGCAAACCAAATTTTACAACGCCGAACTCAAAGGTGGACAGATCATAAATTGCTATTTCCAAATTGCTTTTTCAAACAGCTTGCTTCAATGGACAAAATTCAGTTGCAGCTTACCATACCTAAACTACTGTTGTTTGCATTCGGAAACTGTTTTATTCCGTTGGAAATTGACAAAAACGTTATTCCGTTAAATAGAAAATTGTTTTAAAAGAGTAGTGTTTGTGAAGCCGACAGTAAATTTAAAAACTTTCGTGAGGATTATTTGAAAGCTCGCACACAAACCGATTAATCGATGTTTTGTGATGACTTTGTTCTTGTGCTACATTTGTGTTAGATTTATTGTACCAAGTTCTTTTCACGAATCTCTATGTGTTCACTTGATATCAGTTTCCTTGAGGACGGAAAGCTTATTTACTTATTCAAGTATAAAAAAAGAATTGTTTTCAGTCTTACCCTAAGGCTCGAGTTAATACTGAGTTGGTGTAATTAAAAACAAACTCTTTATGACAAAGCCTTAGTAGGGGAGAAATTAAAACATCTGCCGACAATGAATTTTTTTAAAAATCACTTGGTTTTTATATTGTTATTTGTACGATTATTGTTATTCTTACTATTGAGGTATTCTTTGTGTGTGTTTTTTTATTAAGGTTATGTAATTAACATCGACGCTCGGTTATGTCGGAATCAGCTGGTGTTTCCTTAACAACGGTCCTCTTCACTCTTGCCCTTGTGGATATCGTAGGCAACTCTCTTGTTTGTACGATCATAAAGAGAAATCGTGATATGAGGTATGCCTAGCTAAGGTAATTAGGGCGTATGTATTTGCAACATACGCGTATAGCCGTCGCATTTGACCATTGCAACCTTTTATTGTTTTCGAGCTAAAAAAAACGATGCGTATGTTGCAAATAAACAAGCCCTTAATACAATGCTATTTTTAATAGAAATTTAAAAGAAATTAAACGAGGGGGGATGTTTTGAACTGCGAAACATTCCATTTTTTTCAAAAGCCGCCTCACTCCTGGAAAAAAAAAAAATGAGGGAGAGCAACTACGAATGGATATGAGCATTAAAATCTGAAGGAAATATCCTGCTTGGGCCAAATAAACGTCATTTCTAAATATGTTAACCAGTTGGTTGGTATATTTCTAGCGATCTTCCTGATCTAAGACTAGTTGCAAAGCTGTTGGGACACTGGCTCCCAGAAATTGCATTTTTCTTCGAGAAACATGTCCTCGTTGAAAAACACAAGAAATAATTCTTATTTTGAACTTCCTCTCCCTTTCAAAGTTTTTTTCCTAAATTTTTTAATGTGATACCGAAATTCAGACAACATTGATAAGGGGGAGAGTGGTGGACACAAGGTATAAATGCAAAAATGTTAAAAAAAACTTTCTTAACCAAGAGAGTCTCAACTCTGTTTAGACCTGGTTGTAGCAACATATCCAATGTTTCCTTACGGTGTGCCTTACTAATTTTGCTATGTTATCTGTATATTTCAAATAGTTTTCATTTCTTTAGAGTTCCCATAAATTTCCTGCTTGTGAACCTGGCTGTGGCGGACATCCTTTTCGCTACTTTCATTGCACCGGACGTTATTTTCAGCGTCTTTCTGACCCACCCAAATGGGCTGACTGGAACGATTTTATGCAAATTACTGACAGGTGGAAACTTTGCATGGGTCGGAGCAGCAGCATCGGCGTTCACTTTCTCTGCCATCGCTATTGAACGATACTATGCAGTCATGCATCCTCTCGGTAACAAAGGGAAACTTACCAAACGTAAAATAAAGGTGTGTTACTCAAAACATGCAGTGAAGGAGGTGCGGTGGCCTTATGGTTAGTGAGCTGGACTCCGGATCTGGCGGTCCGGGTTCGAGCCCTGGCTGGGGCACATGGTTGTGTTCTTGGGCAAGACAATTTGCTCTCATAGAGCCTCTCTTCACCCAGGTGTATAAATGGGTACCGGCAAATTTACTGCTAGGGGTAACCCTGCAATGGACTAGCATCCCATCCAGGGGCAAGTAGGAATACTCCTAGTCGCTTTTTGTTATAGAAACTGGGATAAGCTCCCCTGGTGGGCCAGTTGGCTCGTATGCAAACTTTACCTACTGAAAAAAAGTGTTTTGTACGATATTCTTGATTGATATACGGCAATAAGAAGAATAAAATCTGTCGTCTGCCAATGTAAATAAGCGATCAAGCCATAAAATCATAATTGTACACTGAGACAGACTGATAATGGGAAAATAACTCTAAGTTAGACAGGAAATAAAACTGTATCTTACAAAGTCTTTTCTGTTTTGGTTCCCTAAACTGGGAATATTTTGACCAAAGCCAAAGGTGAATTTCTGCAGAACTGAATAACGCAAATTAAGGATGTGACAAATAATTACACTGCAGAGGTTTAGTCTAAAGGTTTGTTAGTGGTGATATTCCCCCCCTCCTTTTCCTTTAGAAAATCAATATCCTTAGGATGATAAATTACGATTTTAGGTAATCATTGCTGGTTCGTGGATCTTCTCGTTGCTACTCAATATCCCGCTGTTTTTAGTCAGAAAACTTGAGAAGAAAAGTAACCTCTGCATGGATGTCTGGCCTGAAGCGTGGATGGGAAAGGCTTACAGCTTCATATGGTTGTCCTTTACTTTCCTGACCTTAGCACTAATGGCTGGGTTATACTCTAGAGTTGTGTTAGCTTTGTGGTTCAAACGTTATGACGACAATCAGCTCACCCACCATCAACGAGTAAGCATTGGTTATTCAGTTGACAATTTACTTACAAACACCTTAACAATACTGAAACCTCTATATAGCGACAGTAGCAGATAAGGCACAATTCATATACCGTATTTACTCGTTCTTTAGATTTTTAATGTTTCGGTTCGGCCGGTTTTTCGACGGCGCCGCTTATTTGAGGGCGGCGCTCTTTAAAAAACCATAAATGATAACAATAGAGAAGAGCAATGAAATGTACCTACTTCAGACCAAAGAAAACGTTTTCAAGGAGAATAAATTTCCAAGGCTGGTTAAGATTATGTTGTACCATACTTGATGCTCATCGTTTAATTCCTTGGACAATTCAGTCTGTTGAAGCTTCGATTAAGCGCCGCATTGTCGTGAACGAATGCGGCGCTAAATAAAGTAAATACGATAATCACTTACTCAACGTTAGAGATACCTTGTTTTGTTTCTCCTATTAAGAAGGTTCAGTTGTATTAAAATAAATTGGTAATCGAGATATTGTTATTTTTATATACTCAGGGTGTGACGAGGGTGCGAAAGCGGGTCACTTTGATGGTTTTAACTGTCAGTGCTATATTTGGAATCTGCTGGGGCACAGACCTAGTTCTCTATGTCTTGTGGCACCATTCACTCGTCAACATGCGTCCCATGCCAATCGCAATCGCGAACACAATGGTCTTGTTCAATTCCGCTGTCAACCCGTTTGTCTATGCTCTGCTGAACCAACAATTCAGAGAAAAGTTAAAAGGACTGATATGCTGCCATGGGTCCCCTGCACGCAAGTTTCGTCCAGCACCCGAGAAAACTCAGAGAATCGAGCTTGCCACCAATACCAGTTGTCCGACCAACACAGTAGCACCGTGTTTACAGGAGCGAAGTGATCATTTAAAATAAATAACACCTTTCACCTCGATAACACTCGATCAAAATTACTTAATCACTTTTTTTTGGTGTTGGCTTAGCTATGTCTAGTAATTAGTAATAGTCAGTCAGTCAGTTGGTAAGTAAGTAAAGCTGAGTTATAGCCAGTGACGGATGGAGACCTTCATCTAAGGGGGGGGGGGGGGGGGGGGTGGAGGAGGGGCTTTTGAAGGCTTGACTATGAATGTTGAATTCTGCGAAGATAATTCCGAAAATGCGCTATTTCCGTAATATTAGGGCTCCTCCACTGGATCCGCCACTAGCCCAACACAAATTACCTAGCACTGACAAAATACAACACAAGAACAACCATTCTAAATTTACATGGAATCTACACCAAATGTCGTGACCTCTTGGTTCGAGTAAAACTCAATCTAGCAAACGCTCCACCTAACCAACGTCATGCACTTGCTACTGCAACTAGAAACATAGATGCCTCACCTGCACCACGTTAACAGTGGAAGAACATCTTACACCTTTAGCAAGAGAGGTGCGGGAGCTAATTAAGTATTACAAAACGTGCAAATCTACAACCTTGTTGCGTGTTGAAATGAAGAAAGTGCAAAAAACATCACATAAACGTGCACTGAATTAAGAACGATTAACAGAATACAGACAAGTCCCAAGCAGTCCTAGTCAAGCTAACACAACAGCAGCAATAACAACACATTTTAAATTGCCTGATCATTCTATCAAGGGTTAGATACTCATTCGTCTTGAACGTCAATCTACAAACAATGCTTCTCGCAGTAAAGCAAGTCAGGCCTATCTGATACACAGTGGCCAAACGCTGGTACTAGATGTATCTATATTATATAGTTTGTCTTATTTTATGTATATCCTTTTCTTTCTTCTTATATATTTTCTTTATTATTGCAGTCATTGTTTTTTTTTTTTAATTTCCAGCATTGTTTAGTGACTTCATTCATTTTTCTTGTAACCTTTTCTACTTGTAACTTTTAGCGTAGCCCTATAAGTATAGAAATAGGAGAATCTTAAATATAATTTCTTATGGTCAACATGGCTAGCGGCATGGTTCGCGGGGGCTTACGACGTCGACTTCAGAAATAGGTAGGCCTGGGTATGCCGTCTTTGTTAACATTAAGGTTAATGTCAGCTTACATCTGTGATATTAGACATCCATGTTGTGGTCAATTGGCAGCTGTAAAATCAAGGTATTTGCTGACCGGTAACACATGACCATATCACGGGCTCATTGTTTTTTTTTGATTCGAACACTGGTACTGGTTTTCCAATGGATTGCAGACTCAAATCCTAATTTTCTGTAGGTTAATGACAGCAAAATCTCTGCGATTGGAGCTGACCATTTGTTTAGCCTATGAAACCTTTTTTTGAGTAGTTGAGTATTTTATAATTGCAATGACAGCATTTTAAAAAGCAGCATTTTCATAGCGGAGCACCATGGGTAAGGATTTTTGGTAAACCCATGAGGCCAAGAAAATTTGGTGCGTACGCCCGCACGCCCTCCCGTACAGACTCTCGGGGAGGGGGAGTGGAGTCCCAAGGCGGCCCGACCGGGGGTGGGGGGGGGGGGGAGAATAGACTAAGGGAGATGGGGAGCAGATGAATGCCATCTCTACTTATCCCTACGTACGTACGTAAACAGAGCTTACAACTTTGACATCCATATTATGATCAATTGACAGCTGTCAAAACAAAGTGTCTGCTGAGCAGTACCACGCGACCATATCGCCGGCTCACATGTGGAGCTCATCGAGGTCACGTGTTTTTTGGAAGTTGACCGCTGACCAGATGATGGTTTTCTAGTTGGTTTTATACTAATTTTTTGATCATGGCGTAAATTCAGATTTAAATAAAGGGCAAAGTTAATAACCGAGGAGCTCAATTTTTAGGTTTGGCTAAATCTATTTTAAAAAGTTTTTTCTCTTGTTAAAAAAATGATCTGGACATTTCATTTCAACTTAAACGAAGCAATTGTATGAAAAGGCGGCAAATCGTTTGCACGTTGTTCTCTGCTGAATTGAAAGACGGGAAGAAAGCTTGCTGGAGAACAAAGATCTTCGTGAATATTTCTGGCTTTATTTACTTGTCTACAGCATGGAAACTTATGCCACGTGATTTAGGATAACCTCTTAATGGGAAGATCCGAAATAATTGTCGACCTGAACATGATATATCGGCGTACGAGTCAAAAACATCGAGAGTTGAAGCACTGTCTACGGTTCCTGCTCCTGACCAAGACTGGAAATTAAAATTAACTGAGCTAATGTAAAAGTGTGCTCAGAGCCGGTCAAGTTGACTGAAGTGACGGATGAAAGAATGTTAAAAGCTACACCGAAAGGAAGAAAGATATTGATCTTCACTGATAATTCAGATTATGCATATGTTGGTGGTGTGAGATTATTACGAACATTGGACGAAACTACCGTTTTCGTCGCTTCGTCTCCGATGTTATTTGGCTGGTTTGAAAGCTTTGGCCTGAACAATTTACAAGCCTTCTCAAAATATGAGGTAACAAACGTAGATGTACACATTTTGTTGTAAGAATCTGTTTATACTTCATTTATGAACGAATTCGATGATGTGTCGGTTTACAGATCTTCTCGTCAATTATAAGCTTAAATTCCGTTAAAACGGCTGCTTTCAAACCTCTTAGCTTTAATCACTTCTGTACACTTTTGCCTATTAAATGTTTCGTTTCAAATTTTGTGTTCATCGTTGGATTTTGAAAAGAATGTTAAAAAAAAACATGATTTCGCGGGCTGCATTTGCAGAAAAATCCCGCAAACAAATCAAAGCAAATAACGAGTAAACCTTCGCCAACGATACTTCACACCAACGATTAAACGATTTATTAACCAATTGCTCTATTTCACTCACTTGCATTTTTGTCATTTCGGTGAGTGTGTTGAAATCTCGTACGTGTGATAAGTTTTTAGATTCGTAAACGAGTATTTACGGCAGTTTTTATATTGCGAGTTGCCTGTGCTTGGGTGAGTGAGTTCAGACTTTTCCTAACGCACATTCGCCTACTAGAAACGAAGAAAATTCATTCAGTTCTCTACATATCATTCTCTAAGGTATTTAGCAATGTGTACGATAAAACATGCAGCGTAGTTAATCATGCAACCAAACCAAGATGGTTCAAAACTACATTTTAAACTTAATAGACAGCAAGCACCACTTCCTAAATCACAAGCTGTCACAATTCTTACACAGAAAAACTGCTTAAGGTAGCTCACTACAGTTTTGAGGGGGTAAATGAGCCCAGCTTTTACTCTTTTGTAAAATGTCCAGAAAGGTTTTATCTTTCACTTATTACTGTTTGTTGCATCCTACAACCAATATATGCGACATTTGAGCAATATAGATGCTAATAAACAGCCAAAATGAATATCCGAGTGCTTAAGAGGAGACTGGGCACTAGTAGTTTCAATGGCGTTTTTCTCAAAATCTGCCCGTATGACCCTGCCTCAAAAATTCAGAAATTAGAAATTGAATTAGATAAAACATTCATGCAAAATAAATTAAAAATCTTTAAGACAGATTTTTCGCAAAATAGGAAAATGTGGTTTTTTGCCTATTTAAAAAATAGCTCAACATCTGTCTTACAGATTTTTTTTAAATTTTGTCTGTTGACGCGATTCACCCCCAAAAAATTAATTCTGAAAATTTCAATAAGGGATTGTACGGTAGGTTTTTGAGAAATTTTAAGCCGAAGTCAGGCTTTTACGACCACCGACGAGAATCGAATTGCGCATGCCCTTTTATTTGAGCGCGCGCTCGTATGACGCCTCACGTTATGAGCGATGAAAAAAGCGAATTAGAACTCCTCTGTCGGTTGTTTATCTACCTATTTGTAGTATTGTTTTTGTCCTTTGACATGTCTAAAACCTTCTGAAACTTTTAACTTTCGAATAAAGGGCTCAAACTTGTTTTCGTTTCTTTTAGTGTTGCTCGCGAAAGTTTTGCGAGCGCGAGCGATATTGACGTCAGGCAGCCGAATCGTAGCGCGCGCTCTTGCCTCGTGAAAACTTTAGTAAGCCACCTTAAAAATGACTTTAGCCGGCCCCCAATGAATTTGCTGAGTTAGTTTTGCCGCTGTGATTTTCTTTGTGGTGGTGTGAGTTCATTTTGTTTAGCCGCGAGTTCACTTTGTTTTGCCTTGATTTGATCTTTTTGCCTTGACTGTTTTGAAGTAAATCAAAACAAATTTCTTCGCCTTCATCAAGGTCCTTTTTACATTGAATTACCCCTAGAATTATGAAAAGTCTTTACACTAAAATTTGATGTGTTCGCGTATGTGCATGAGGAACCCAATAAAGTGCAGCGACATGTACCTATATGGGCAACCGTATACGCGTAGAAATAGTGTGGCTACTTATAATAATCAAGCAAAAAAATAAATAAATAAATAGGAGCTCCGCTTTTAGGCCTGCCTAAATCTATATATTAAAATTATTAAGAATTAGCAAGAAAAGGTACACAAGTTCATAAGCTAGAAGTCTACATGTAGCAAAACAAATAAAAAAATTAAATCACTTTATTTAAGTGTCGATGTATTTAGCACTGCTGTGCTACTAATTGGGGACACTGTAAATTTGAGGAAACAAATATCATAAATCAAACAGAAACTAGTTAAAAAAAGCGAAAAAGCAAAAAGCAAAAAGAATTTGGGCGCGTGCTATGTCTTTCGTGAGTAGGTTATTTTTAGAACAAATCTTGCGCGCGAGAAAATGACGTCCTTTATGCCGACACGTGCACGTGCAGTAATGGCTTGGGTGTGCAATGCGATTCTTGCAAATTGTTGCAAATTACGGCTTTTGGTGGCGTCGTAAATTTTTGCGAGGCCCCTTCATTTTGGGGGACTATAAAAAGAAAAAAAGAAGAAATATGTCAATTTTTTTTCACCATCAGCGCGAAGGTGTTTGTCGATAGCGACGCTTTAAAGGGCAGTCAATACGAAGGAACTAAGTAGGCAAATAAAACAGGTCTAACCGGAAGGCAAACGCTTCTCACCCGAATTGCAAGCGAGCCAATCAAATGCCGCGAACGACAAATGCTTTAACGCGATTGGCTTCTGGTTCGCGGAAAAGCCGTTCAAAAAATAGTCTACTCGCGAAGGACATATATCAAGGACCATTAGCGGAGCTGTAGATTTCTAGTTTATGAACTTTTAATATTATTGATCAAATATTAACCGCCATTGTATACTCCGAATTCAAAGGTTAGAGCCGCTGAGTTATCGACTTTCGTAATGCACCTAATAAATGAAAAAATAATAAAACTAACCTCACAAACAGTCATCCAGCGGGAAGGTTTTTGTTCCGTGGGATATTGTAATTTACATTTCTTTGTTCGGACAGCCGTCAATTATTATTAAAATTTGCGTTTACTCTTAAAGGATTTTGAACATTTGCGTTATCTTTAAATAAATACATGCTAAGGTTTTATTACTTAAACTTAAAAGTGATCTGGAAGAGTTTAAAACAAAATTCCAGTTATTGACCTATGATTTTTAGCTTAAAAAGTGGACAAAAAAGGTGCTTATTTCAATTTTATACATTATTCACTAATTCAGCGACCAATAGTTTGGTCAATAAAGAAATAATGTATTTATTTATACTTCTTAATAAGAAGTGTCTTTCAAATGTTTATGTCTATTGAAATAAGCCAAGCGAAGTTTTGAAATAGTTTTGTTGTTAAGCTGCCATGTTATACAAAGGATTTCCTCTACAATTTCCTTTCAATTGAGTTTTGAATTCAACCTTTAAATAATAGATTCGACCAACGATGAATTGAAGCTCGGGCTGCAAACAACTAAAGAACCAAATGGTGATTTTAACTGATTTGATGTAGACCTAAATTGTAGAAATTTATCACGTACAAACGACTGGGATTTGCTTGGCAATGAAGATTCACCAATTTAATCAATTGGTAAGGTTTCTGTCTTTTTTTACTACAACTTCTAGATTTTAACAAAGAATCCTGTTACTATTCAGTAATCAGCTTCACTTAAAAATGGAGCTATAGTTTTGTAAAGAACAATGTTATAAGCTAAAAAACTCTTCATTGATAAGTTTTACACCAATTGTCTTTGTCCTGTTACTAGTGATCAAGAGAAATGTTTTAAAACGCGATTGCTGAAAATTCACATTGCCAACAAAGTTGTACGATAAAGTGACATCTTATAAGTTATTAGTGCTAGCGTGCATCCATAACTCAAATGTCAGAACGTCCGTGCATCCGAAAGACAAAAATAGTACTTTTAAACTAAAGCACACGAATCAAAAAGTGGCGAGACTTCAGTTTGCTGTACACGAGTTTTTTTTTTAGATTAGAAAATAATCAGTACGAAACACTATAAACTTTGACAATATGTTTACGGTGAACACGCAAACAGCATCACTGAGCATTGAAAGGAAAACAGATATTTTTCGGTCGCCGGACTATTAGACAATAGAAAATAATTTTTTGGGGGACTTATTTAACCCTTGAAACCCAAATACCTAATCCACGTACAAATTACCCTGAATAGTTACCATTCATTGTCGTATTGCAATCTTATGATTGCGCGAAGTTCTTAAATAATGAACGTAATTTTCTATTGGTGATCATTTTGTTAGTTCCCATAACCTTTTCTCTTCATTATGTCTAAATATAATGAGGAGAAACGTGATGTTGGTCCATCTTAAAATGATTCATGGAAAAGCTGGACGCACGGATTCTTATTCACGACAGGCAAAACTTTCTGAGACAAAAGATTAACGGGTAACTTTCCGAAAGTTTTAAAAACGAGTGAATACAAATCCAGCCAAACCACATTCTATGCTGTAGCTTGTTTATTTTATCTCATCTCATTCTTTAGGTTTTGTTAAGCTTGTTCTGTTCCGCTTTTCCTTTGTATAAAATTAAAGTTCCCTAAGAAAAAGTTCTATAAAAGAACCGATGTTTTTATGTTTCAAAAACACAAACCGCAGTCAAGAGCAAAAACTGCCGCTCTGCGTTTTCACTCTCAGCCTGGTTACAAGCCATTTGAGTTGTCGTGCTTTTATTAGTTGAATGCTGATTGGTGACATTTTTACATGCAAAGAAAATTTGAGGGAAGCTATAAACTGGATGCATTGCTTTCTTCACTTGTAAGAAAATATAGCAAATAAAGAACTCTATTTGAACCGTTTAGTGTTTTATAAATACAACAAATACCTCTTAAGTTTTGGACTTGCGAAGTTCAAATACTCTCATAAATCAATTGCCATTGGCTGCGCCTCGAGCAAATCTTATCAGTCTTTTCCTTTTCCGCGCTCTGTCAACTTCCCGTGGAGAGTTAACGCGATCTTATCGCTAACTATTTTGGGATGTTTTGAATTATTATTCATGTATTCATGTATGTATTATCGTACATGTATACCACTTTTTTTTCTGATAAACGTTTTCGTTCTGAAAACGAAATGTTGTTTAGGTTTGCTGCATGTATTCTCAATGTGGGAAGGGTAAGGCTGGTCTTCTTTTCAAACTAGCAAATAGTGCTGCAAATCAGGACTTTGAAGAATGGCATTCCAATTCTTAAATTACCATATTCAACTGTACTTTTTTACGAAAAAATATGAGCCTGATTCTGACAGGACAAGACAACAAAAATAATTACACGACATCTTGCAAATTTCAATTCATTTTTCTTTTCCTAGACGAAAGGAAGAATGTTGAGATTAACACAGTTCTCCATAATTGGTATCTACCACACCCTGACGATTATCAGTGCAACTATGGATTATAACAACGAAGAAAGATCTCAGAGAGGAATGGCATTGTTGAACCACACATACAAGTCTCTCTTCACTGAAAACTATCCCAGCTGCCTTATGGCGTGCATGCATGACTCACAGTGCATGAGTTTAAACTACTGGTGGAATATTTCGCAGTGTGATCTGAACAACAAAACAAAATATTCATCTGAAGCAATAGTCTTCAGCCGAGACATGTCTTCCACATACATGGGATTGACTAGACAACCAGGTATTTTACCCCAGAAAAGCTTGCTTTAAAAATCACTTAACTGTCTCTACAACAGTAAATTATTATTATTTTACAACAGTAAATTATTTTTATTTTTTTTAGTATCTAGTTACTTAATAACAAACTTACAAATTATAAAAGGTACATTTCACTTAACAGACAAAAGACACGATGAATGAACAAAAAGTGACTAATAACAAAAGAAAAAACGACATGAGACTATACAATAAAATGCCAGACAGTATCTAATTATATTAGCGGAGCTCCAGCGGCCGGAAGGGTCGCGAGTGGAGCCCCATTACTATAGAATAAGGAGAAAAAGAAATAGGAGAACCATACATTCGAGTTTTCACGGCCATCATAGCCAGCGGCACGGTTCGTGGGCGGATGCGCCCTACGTGCGTACGTGCGTTGGTCGCACAGCATGGCGCTCGTTTGGGTGGCCATACGTTGTCATGTCAGCCTCGTCAGTTTAGATCTTTGACATTGGACACCCATGTAATAGTCAATTGACAGCTGTCGAAACAAGGTATCCGCTGACCAGTATCACATGACCATATCGCGGGCACACGTGAAGAGCTCATCGAGGCCACGTATTTTTTAAGTTGACCGCTGACAAAGTATTATTTTGCATTGGGTGGCGAGCTCAAATCCTATTTACTGGGTAATGGCAGGATTTGGTCAGCGAAATTTCTACGATTGGAGCTGACGATTAATTCCTTTCTTGCGACTTAAATGACAGCGGAGCGGAGCTCCGCTTTTAGGTTTGGCTAAATATATATATTAAGTTAATTGTAAAACAACTATTTCCGTTTAAACTGGTGCTGAAACAGTGATGGAAATCGTGACTGAGAAACTATTTCTGACCATCTTTTGAATATTGTGGTTTTACTCATCATCAGTACTTTAACTTTTTATAGAAATAACTAGAGATTGGTACCGCTCCTGTAGACATGTGCATCCTTTAAATGGTAATGGAGAGTATCCTATTATTGATTCCACGTTATCGACCGGAAACCCTTCAACTGCATACTGTGACATGACCACTGATGGAGGTAAATGAAACTAATTAAAACAAAATTTTGCACGTGACGGTACTTTCTTACAAAATCCACAGGCGCTTCGTCCATTGTATTCAAGTATCAAGCGATTTTCGCGTGATTTCGCAGGATAATTGTTAAGTACTATGTTTAGCTTACTAAGATTTGAAGTTATGCTACCTGTAAGATATGTTTGCTGACAATTTGGTGAATAATATAACGATTAATTACATCATTAATTAATAACGATTAATTACATCATTAATAATTAATTAATTAATAATTTATAATTAATTAATAACGATTAATTACATCATTAATTACATTGGAAATAATTAATTAATAACTTACATTGGAAATATCAGCTGATCAGACGATATTCCGAGCGATTTCGCAAGACAAATGTTTATAAATTGCTTTTTGAGACGTGGAAGACAAGTTTAAACTTCACAGATGATTAAGTAGTTCCTCGGTTTATTGCGGACGACAAAAACAACGGAAATAAAACCGCCAAGAAAGGAAAATTAGTTAAGACTGCAAATTTGATGGTAAGATTATCCTGATTTCTAAATAAAACATTGAAGAAAGTTACAGAGGTCGTGAAATTTTGTCTTGCCGTGTTGAAAGTCTGCTGGGTAGTTCTTATATCTCAACAAAGAACATATTAAGTTACAAAGCTTGTGAGTTGTCACTCTCTCACTTAATAATTTCGAGTTTGAATATGTCGAGGAGCAACGCAACTCAGTGTTAAAGCCGAAAATAACTCGAAGCTCGTCATAGAGAAAAACGAAGCGAAGCAAAATCCTGTTGCTTTTATGATTCCATTCTCAATCACGCCATTCCATATTGTTAGCGTTGACCTAAACCATGCCTGTGAAACTTAAACTTTTCGATCAAACCAAGAATACCGGCTTCGAAAAACGAAGCAAAATCCTGTTGCTTTTATGATTCCATTCTCAATCACGCCATTTCATATTGTTAGCGTTGGCCTAAACCATGCCTGTGAAACTTAAACTTTTCGATCAAACCAAGAATCCCGGCTTCGAAAAACGAAGCAAAATCCTGTTGCTTTTATGATTCCATTCCCAGTTCCCATTTGCCATTTCATATTGCTAGCGTTGTCCTTAATCGTGCTTGTGAAACTTAAATTTCTCGATCAAACCAAGAATACCGGCTTTGAAAAACGGTTGCCATGTTTCTCAGTTCAAGACGAGAAAAAAAAAAGCCTAAAACAAGGTGCAAATCCGGCATGTCGCTCTAGAAACGTCCAAATGTGTACCTCGGCAAACTGCTATCTAGATTGCATTTCCTTGTAATTTTAATCAATTTCCTTGTAATCTTAACATACGTTCTGATTATCTTTGTGTGCACTTCGTAGTTCAGATTCAATTCACTTGCACCCACCCCCCCGTCCCAATAATTTACGTGCTATCATTATCCTTGTGAGACTAAGGACTGCTGCGTTTGCATCCGTAGCTATATAATAAATTGCTCATTGACTGCGTTTGGTCGGGTTGGACGCCCGTTTGTTTTGCTCTGTACGTCCTGATCTCGTGCCAATTGTTCTCCAGTCCGACCCGTAAACGCTCCTCCCCAAAGGACAGACTGGAAAAATATAAACTCCCTATTCGTAGGGTAGGAACTAAAAGTTAGCTTAAACTTTAATAATAATTATGTAGAAATCCCTAGTGACTATCCCTTCACTCGAGTTGTTTTTTTTCCCTTAGGTGGCTGGACTGCTATTCAAAAGATAATATTCACAGAGTCGAACCTTCGTCTTGAAGATAAAGCCTACGGTTTTAAAGGTCTCTCCAATTACAGTGATCACCGCCAGACTGCCCCTTCAAAGGTTTTGCAAGTCTTAAAAAATGAAATGGGCTTCAAGCAACTTCGATTTTACTGCCACAAGAAGAAAGTTGGAACAGTGTTCCACATTATGATCAATATCAATCCCTTGGGGGAGGCTGTGGTGGATTACTTCATTGACAACAATCAGACATCAATCCGGACCCAGGCTTGTGGCTCCTACACGGTTCTTCCTGATGACAACTCTACACTGTCAAGGGATTGCAGTAAGTTAGGTGGGAATGGCACTCATGCAGATGGAAAATGGGTTGCCTCTTGGGTCACTGCAGATGGATATCGCTTGTGGCAACTCATATTGACGCGTGCCTATAGTCATCGTTTCAAATCACATCCCAAGCAACGTTACTGTGATGATCGGAACAACGGAGAGGAATCTCTTTCTCCCGGAGATACTTGGGCTGTGTTTGTGCGCTGATTTGACATCTTGCCAGACAAATTGCGTAACATTACAACCTTTTGCCCTGATAGAAATTTCACCAGGGCCATTTGGAAGCTCGTTAACGCGAACAAATGATCAAGTTAGAATAAAAATCATTTCAGTTATTTCGGCAAGCTCATAAAGAGTTTCTACATTGAGAGTAAATTTATTAACGCTAATAAAGTTCCGCTTTAATGCAGATAGCCTACTATAATACTCTTGAGTAATCTTTTACTATAACTCTATTTATTTTTCTTCTTCGGAGCCACCTTAAATTGTATGAAAATTTATGGAAGCTCAGAACACCATGTGCAGAATTGTTTAAAAAATTTGCCTAAAGTTGCGTCTTGTGTTGCTGATCAAAATTTAACAATGAAAATAGTGGTCACCGAATTCGTTTTTGAGTTATTAGTAGTCAAAGCTAAAGTTAAGGGTGTATTTAGGGCCGATTCGCACTAGCGGACAAGTTTTAAATGTCATAACATTTTTGACAAAAACAAAATTGTCGCGACAAGTCATAGACATTTTGAAGAAAACAAAAGGTGTAATTATTATTAGAATAGCTCTGCATGTGCTTCTGGCATCCTAGTACATTTCTCGGCACGGTCGTCATCAAATAATCAGGCAGGTCCACGTGGTGAAAAATTTTAAAACGATTTGCATTTGAAGTGCGCGTGTAGTGATGTTTTTCTGCTCGTGCGGGGAAAATGTCGCAAGAAAACTATTTCTTTTCCCCTCCATTAATCCGCATTCATTTGTTCCAACCCCGGTATTAACATCCTTCCCCGACCTCACCTCGGCACACAAACATGTTTTGCCGCCTATCGCGGAAAAATTTCGCGTGTTGTTTCTTAGTACAATCCAGACCAAACACAATAGCCAATCAACAACGTATTGTTACCTGGCATTACGAGGGGCGTTGGAATGCGACTTGTCATGACTTGTCCTGCCTTGAGGCAGGACATCGGCCCCTTTGAAGATTTGTCCGTCTTGACAAAATTTGCCGTTGTCCAACAAGTCGTTCGCACTTGTTTTTGCAATTGTTTGACAAAATGTATCGCGCGTGCAACGCGGACCAATCATAAGACAACTGCTTCTTTGTTTTCCTGAAGTGTTGGACAAGTTCTAGGTCTCAAAAAACGTATTCGCACTTGTTTTCTGTAACAAGTGACACACAAGTGATGAAATCTACCAATTGTTACAAAATTTGTCCGCTAGTGCGAATTGGCCCTTAGGTTATACTGCTCTAATGGTAACCAGATATTGGACTTAGATTGAAGTTTGATACAATTTATTTTAAGATAGAAATCGTTATTTCCATGGCAACCATCAACTGAAAAACATGAAATCAGTTAAATCTGAATTATACGCGAATCAGATTTGACGTAAAAAACTGACACCAGTATCTGAAACTATGGTGTACTGCATTGCACATAAAATATACAAAAAGAAAAACAATTCTGTATGTTTGATTTCGAATAAATTGCAAATAGATTTCAAACCGTGGTTTTTGTATGATAACGAGAATTGGACCGAGAAGCAGACACTACGTTGATGAAATTTTCAAATATATGCAATAAAATAACAGTGACAATGGCAACGAGAACGTCACAGAACACGTCAAGTGGTTTTTCAAAAAAAAAAGAAAGAAAAAAGAAAAAACGCTTGCATTAATTGTTTTCTGGAGAACATGAACCTCGCAGTGGAATTTCAATGTTTAGTTTTGTAATTGCAAGCCGAATTCAAATATTCAGCTATATTTAGCGACAATTATACTCGTCAAGTTTTAAGTATAAACACACCTGCTGGCACATGGAGTTTCAGTAACTAATGCATAGCTAATCATAGATGTGATTTGCTAGGATCAAACTGCTTGTCAATACTTTTAACTTCATGTAATTTAGATACCTTTTCACGCCAAATAGGGAACACTTTTAATAGTAAGATTCATATTCAGTTGCAGTTATTCTGCACCTAATTGTGTAAGCGCACTCATTGTGCTTTGTTAACG
Organism: Meandrina meandrites; assembly: GCA_963693305.1. Lineage (NCBI taxonomy): Eukaryota > Metazoa > Cnidaria > Anthozoa > Scleractinia > Meandrinidae > Meandrina > Meandrina meandrites. The sequence goes on from OY855903.1 coordinate 45,790,998, forward strand.
AAACCACATTTGTAAAGCTGCTCTTTTTGCGATAACATTTCTAGTACAAATTTGAGCAATAAACTGCTTTTGTAGCCAAATTCTCTCTTCCCCTTTACTTTCGTAGAAGTTCTAGTGAAGTAGATCTTTTGGTAACAAGGAATCGTGACTGATTTCTGTTCCCGCAAGCCCGGTGGAGCTTCATCCTCCCGTGTTTTGAGAGCATCCCCCCTACAGTTCCAAAGTTTCCGTTTATCTGAAACGCCTATGGGAACAATGCTATCTAGCCAGTGTTAAGCCAACTGAGAACAACAACTTGAAGCTAAAATCATATTCCGTATGTTGAAAATAGATTCTCAAATAAGTATAAGTTACTGAATAGATTATGAAAGTGATAAATGATCATTGCAGTGAATTTCCAATTTAAACAATTGGAAAAAAGAAGCCTGAAAAAAATTCAGGGCTTCAACGGGATTCAAACCCGTGACCTCCGCGAAACTGGTGCGATGCTCTACCAACTGAGCTATGAAGCCACATTGGAAGCGAGGTCAATTGTGAGTTCATATTTTCCCGTGAGAGGAGTGAAATGATGTAATGTATATAAAAAGATTCATATATGAACTGCGAATGTATATGAAAGTGATAAATGATCAACACAGTGAATTTACAATTTAAGCAATTGGAATAAAGAAGCCTGAAAAAAATTCAGGGCTTCAAAGGGATTCGAACATGTGACCTCCGCGATACCTGTGCGATGCTCTATCAACTGAGCTATGAAGTAACGTAGCCACCTGCTAAACGTGGAACCAAAACTCACTCAATACTACGTATGGTTTCTAAAAATATTTCTATAATTTTAACCATGTCAACAGGTTGTTTAGAAATTAGTCTTCTTTGTAAATGGTTTGCTTCACTTGGGAAATAAAACGAAGGTCAGTTGGTGTTTTCTTCCGCACCAGATAGGAGGTACAGTGGAACCCCGATATAACGATCCTCGATGTAACAATATCCTCGGTATAAATAAACAATAGCCTCCATTTGGCGCGAAAATATGCACGGATATTTGTCCGCGGACATTATCTGTCCCGAGAAGCGAACAGTTTTTCGAGAGCGAAGCTAGAGGAAAACTGTCAGCTTCGAGGAACAGATAATGTCCAAGGACAAATATCTGTGCATATTTTTGAAGCCAAATGGATGCTATTGTGTTTATTATCCTTCAAATATTTTGTTTACAAGGCCGCATTTCGGGAGACCTTTTCTCAAAAGCTTTTTAAACGCCAAAGAAATTCTGTCAGCGCTCAAAATATTATTAGTCTGTTCAAAGTGTTTAGTTTTATTCGTTTTGACAATTTACTCGAGATATAAGCTAAACTTGCTAACGTAAATCGCAAAGTTCGAAAACTGGGGAATATCACTTGGGGAATATCTTATGATATTATTCCCCAGTTTTGGCTGCGTCACGTGACGTATTTAGACCAATCGCGCGCGCGAAAAATATTTGATGGATTATAACGATGAATATTCTATGTCCCGGCAAAAGTTACATCAAAATGTATGGGACAGAACCCCGATATAACGATCTTCGATATAACGATATTTCCGATATAACGATGAGAATTTAGTGGACCGAACGTAAAATCTTCCCCGATATAACGATATTATCAGTACACAGTCACAATTTAAGCAAAACATTGAATTTAATCCAATAACATTACAGTAATCTCTAACGTTTTTGACAACAGCTTTGTACTATGATGATAGGAAAATGATACTGTATTCTAAGCTTCTTCATCGAGTGAAAAAGTATATGTTAGGTTTACCGCGATATAACGATATTTTCGGTTATTTTACGGCCATATCGTTATATCGGGAATTTCGATATAACGATTCCTCGATATAACGATGTAATTTTACTGCTCCCTTGCCATATCATTATATCGGGGTGGCACGGTACATGGCTAAAATTCAAAGTTTAAAGCTTATTTTTTGCTAAGCGGTGAGAAATGCTTTTAAGCAACCTTGGTCTAACCTTCTGTAGTAGAGATTTCCCTCTTTTAGAAAATAAAGAAAGGAAATTAGCTATAATCAAATTTGCGTTGTAAAACGCTAAATCTCCTTAGTAGGGAAATTTTTAATTGTTTTTCTTAGAACGGCTGACTAATTGTAGTGAAAGTTAAAGAAGTAAAAGAGTTCTTTATCATTCGAGTTAAAAAGATAACGTTCAAAAAAGACCTATAATGTCTATTATTAAACACAACAGTTCATTTAGCTCTCGAGATGACGATGAAAGTCGCTCTAGGGAGAGAAATAACGTGCTTGATCTTCATTAGGTAATAAGAAACAAAACGTCTGCATACGAGCCTAGTGGTCCATCAGCCCGGAGCTTATTCCCGTTTCCGAAGCATGAAGCGGCTAGCAGTATTTCTACTTCCTCCTGGATGGGATGCTAGTCCATCGCAGGGTTATCCCCAGAATTAAATTGCCGGTACCGGTTTCTACACCTGGGAGGAGGCACTGTCAGAGTTAAGTGTCTGTCCACGAGCACAATACAATGACGTTGGCTAGGGCGCTCAATCTGGAGTCTAGCGCGCTAACCATTAGGCCACCGTGCCTCACGAACTTGGAGCTCTTGATTCTTCTCACCTCTGGAGTCGCCTCATTCCCATACCTTAACAATATCAGGGGTGATTTTGAGTAAGGGCTCCGGTGGGAATTAGTTCATATCAGGTGTAGGCGCATCTGAGAATATTCGAGGCGAGTTATGTTAGTAAATGGTTCAGGATTTTTTGTCTGTTGGATATTTCTGATTCATGTTCGGTTGTTTTACATTCGTAGGTGGCTGGACTGCTATTCAAATGATTTCATTCGCAGAATCCAACCTTCGTTTTCAAGATGAAGGTTATGGTTTTAAAGATCTTTCCAAGTACAGTGATCACCGCCAAATTGCTTCATCATCGACCTTGCTGCGGCTTAGAGATGAATTGGGGTTCAAGCAAATCCGATTTTACTGCCATAAGAAGAAAGTCGGAACCGTGTTCCACATTATGACCAATATCAATCCCCTGGGGGAGTCAGTGGTGCAGTACTTCATCGATGACAACCTAATATCAACTCGGCCCCATGCATGTGGCTCGTTCACCATTCTTCCCGATGATAACTCTACAATGTCCGAAGACTGCAGTAAGTTAGGTTGGAATGGCACTCACGCAGATGGCAAATGGACAGCCGTGTATGCCAGAGGGGGAAATCGCATTTGGCAGGGAGTACAACAACCAGCAGATCGTCATCGTTTCTGTTCATTTCCCAAGCGTCGTGACTGTGATGACTGGGAGGGGGGTGAGGCTTCTCTTTCTCCTGGAGATACATGGGCTGTATTTGTGCGTTGAGTTTAATGGTTAATTGCAGTAAATGGTCGACACTATTTATTTTGTTTTGAATGGTATCGTTAATTGCTTGTGGCATTACATGAAATATAGCAAAAGCGCAAAGCGCAAACAACTAAATCAAAAACGACATTCGTAAATTTCCATCATTCTTTTATGTCTCTGGAAAATTTCAGCTCAATCGTACCCCAAACAGCCGAGATATTAGCGTTTAAAAAGATGTAGGACAAGCAAAATTTTGCCTAATGAATTTATTCATGAGCAGGTGTCACCCGCGACCTTAAGATAAATTTTCGTTGTTTTGTTGAAAAATCAAACTGCTCTCCCACAACTATGGATTTTCTTAGAATTGGACACAACTACGCATGAGCAGAATAGTATTTGAGCAAAATCACTGTGGGACGGTAATACGCCCGAGCAGACCATTATTTGTAGGCAGTTATTTGTAGGTCACGCGGTAGGCTCTCGGCTTATGAAAAGAAAGAGAAAAATGCTCGAATGACAATACTTGTTATCACACTGTAATTGGTACACTGTAAATCGAAAAGATCTGTTTTAGACCCAAAAATGGGGCCGTTTCGGTGAGTAAAATACAGTACTATTTTTGGGGCTAATTTAGCTCTTTTGGAATGGAGTCGTTTTGGCCCCAATGACCAGGGTAGAAATAGCCCTGTAACAGGTGGTCGAAACGAACACACAGAAGGGCTGTTTTGGAAAAATGGGGGGTAGTTTTGGTTTTTTAAAGGGTTGAAATGGTACGTTTGCATGGCCAAATTAGCCCTTCTTGAGCCGTTTCATGCTTTCGGAAAGAGAGGAAATTGGCCCCCATTTCGTGGCCAATTTAGCCCAATTTATATCCAAAACAAAAGTACTTTAAATGACTAAATTAGCATCATCACGTCTAAAACGGCATTCTGCGTAAGGGCTGTTTTGGGTCATAAGTATTTAAAATAGCCCTATTACAAGGACTGAAATGGTTATTGGCATGCATAAAAATGGCCCCATTTCAGTCAATACACAAAACTGACTTCATATAAATTAAAAACCACAACAGGCAGTAATGACAGTATATTATACACAGGAGACACATTTTGTGAACACTTAAAAATATTTTATTCTCCTATAAAGCTTAAAGCAGAAACACAAATTTCCTGGCAAATTCACCATATGCCATTAACATGTCTTAATAAAAACTGCAATTTTATAAGTATACTGAATCACACATTTCTCTGATTTGGAATATACTGCACAACAAAAAACCTTCTCCAATGGCTGCAATTTGTGGTTGTACAAAAATGGCGAGGTCATCATCAACTGAAGAATTTCTATTTAAAAACAAAAGCAAAAGATGAGTCAACCTACTACACTGTGCATAGTAAAATAGTAATAACATGAGCCGGGATGGAAGCTAGCACTGGAAGCTAAGTATACAGATACAAAAGCCTTCAAAGAAAAGGGAAGTTGTTACTGATGGCAGCTGAGTGGACAACAACAAAAAGTCTGTACAAAACAAGTTTGCTAAGCCTCATATGGTGGCTACACATAGATAGTTTGTTTACTACAGGATGTTACTCTATCCACTGAAAAAGTAATCTGATTAATTATTTTAGCCTAGTTGTATACATGCATGTTCGCAAGTTTATGCTTGATTAGGTTTTGTAACTTAGACATGTTTTGTCTGTCAAAGCAATTACTTTTTATTACAATCATGTACGTGTACATGTACGTGTACATGTACATGCACATTGTAAATCTGTTTTTGAGGCTTGCCAAGAGTGTACATGTGTACACCACAGTGCATTTTGATGCTAATACATGTTATGTGTTTATACTGCAAATTAAGCTGCACTGTCTACTGTATTTCTTAGCCCCCCAAAAAAACAATACATGCACATGGATGAAATAATATACATTATTATTCAACAAATTCGCGCAATGCCTATTATATGGTCAAAAAATCATTGTTATCCGTACATAACAGATATCCTGCGATATACGTAGGTTGCCAAGATTCGAGTGAAATCTTGCAAAGTGCTGTACAACCAAAGTTTTTCTCACTGCAAAGTTGACAATTTGTTGAATAATAAAAAAACTATCCTGCTCAATCTTGCGGAATATTGTCTGATTTTAGCCAACTCGGCCTACGGCCTCATCGGCTAAGTATCAGGCGGTATTCCGCATAATTTCGCAGGATAATTGTTAACTAGCTTTAGTACAACAATTTGCACAGTGCTGTTACATGTAATGTGTTGAGGAATAAGGGCATTGCTGGTGTGCAGTTAATTTTTGGAAAAGGCAAGCTAGCAAAAAACAAAATGAGGTGCAATCATGAAGGCATATTGCTGTCGATGCCATGGCATGATTTTTCAATGTTGGTTACCTAAGCATAGCTAATAAAGCCCATACATGTATACATCTACATACAGCAGATTCAGGTTGAGCGTTTAATGGTCTCAGTTGTCGCATTCGTTGTCACGGTTGAATTGATTGCGTTGCGAGGCAAAATGACAGACGTTGCTAGGTAGGAATGCCAACGTTCTGCCTGGGAAAACACACAACATGCTTTTTCCTGACAGAACATCGTCATTCCTGCCTCTAGAGCAACATCTGTCATTTTGCCTCGCAACGCAATCAATTCAACCGTAATAATGAATGCGACAACTGAGGCTGTTAAGCCTCAACCTGAATCCGCTTTAAATCACACAAAAAACAACACTAATCACCACAAGGATCAGAATGAAATTATTGCAGCAAACTTTCCAATTGAAGTAAACTGGAAATTAAAAAAAGCCTATAGGTAAAAATTCAGGGCTTCAACAGGATTTGAAACTGTGACTTCTGCAATTTACATTTGAACTATTTCATATACTTCACATCAGAATAAAAATTGTTGCCAAAAAGCTGTTATTGAGAACCTGTACAACCCTCCAAGTTAAGACCATTTTAGTCGCCATGGCGAATAAAATTTTGGAGCTGGCGACTAAATTGGAACCCAAGTCGCCAGTGTGGCGACTAAAATTGAGAAGAAGGATTGAAAGCGTGAGCTTAATTTAGCGACTAAAATTTTTCACTGGCGACCACACTTGAGCAGTCGGTGGCCAAATGGCCACTAAGGAAAAAAATAAACTTGGAGGGTTGCTGTAGTAGTAGTTACAAATCAATTTGTGAACAATTTATTTATTTTAATAAACATTGTATAAAATGTATAAAATGTTGCATGCAGATTGATATAAAGTGTAGGAAACAAAATATTGGTTTCTACTTACTGGGTACATTTGACCATCCAACTCTTTCATCTGAAAATAACATACAAGCAATTACATCATTTTGCATTCCATTACCAAGTATTTCAATGTACAAAAGTAATTAATGAAAAAATACATGTAAAGTTAGACAGAGAAAGTACAGTAATTATCACGAAAACAGGTTTTTATCTAAGGCTATTTGACTATGTCCAGTAGATGCCATATTGAATGTATTTTTTTTTAATATTTACATGTGCAAAGATGTTTTTTTTTTATTAAACACTTTGCTCTGTAAATTAAGCTGCACTGCATATTGATCAATTGACGCTGTAACAGTCATTTGCAAAATACATGGACAGTTGTATATGTGGCTGTTACACAAAGCTACTGTGCAGTGTTAGTGCTGTTTAGTGAGATTTATCAATGCCTAACAGGACAGGATACCTCAGCTGAAAGCCTCACTCCAACCTGGCATATACCTAAATCACACCATACATTTAAAGCAGTACTGCACCAAAGGTAAAAAGCTAAGAATATATTTTTATGTTCATGTATTAATGTATTAAGGGCCTGTCATAGCTACTGTGCAGTGTAGTGCAGTTCAGTGAGATTTATCAATGCCTAACAGGACAGGATACCTCAGCTTAAAGCCTCACTCCAACCTGGCATATACCTAAATCCCACCATACATTTAAAGCAGTACTGCACCAAAGGTAAAAAGCTAAGAATATATTTTTATGTACATGCATTAAGGGCACCTCATAGCTACTGTGCAGTGTAGTGCAGTTCAGTGAGATTTATCAATGCCTAACAGGACAGGATACCTCAGCTTTAAAGCATCACTCCAACCTGGCATATACCTAAATCCCACCATACATTTAAAGCAGTACTGCACCAAAGATAAAAAGCTAAGGATATATTTTTATGTACATGCATTAAGGGCACCTCATAGCTACTGTGCAGTGTAGTGCAGTTCAGTGAGATTTATCAATGCCTAACAGGACAGGATACCTCAGCTTTAAAGCCTCACTCCAACCTGGCATATACCTAAATCCCACCATACATTTAAAGCAGTACTGCACCAAAGGTAAAAAGCTAAGGATATATTTTTTGTACATGTATTAAGGGCACCTCATAGCTACTGTGCAGTGTAGTGCAGTTCAGTGAGATTTATCAATGCCTAACAGGACAGGATACCTCAGCTTTAAAGTCTCACTCCAGCCTGGCATATACCTAAATCCCACCATACATTTAAAGCAGTACTGCACCAAAGGTAAAAAGCTAAGGATATACTTTTTGTACATGTATTAAGGGCACCTCATAGCTACTGTGCAGTGTGGTGCAGTTCAGTGAGATTTATCAATGCCTAACAGGACAGGATACCTCAGCTGAAAGCCTCACTCCAACCTGGCATATACCTAAATCACACCATACATTTAAAGCAGTACTGCACCAAAGGTAAAAAGCTAAGAATATATTTTTTATGTTCATGTATTAATGTATTAAGGGCCCCTCATAACTACTGTGCAGTGTAGTGCAGTTCAGTGAGATTTATCAATGCCTAACAGGACAGGATACCTCAGCTTTAAAGCCTCACTCCAACCTGGCATATACCTAAATCACACCATACATTTTAAGCACAACTGTGCAAAAGAGAAAGGGCTCAGAACATATTATTGCACTGAACAGCATAACTTTCTTCGCATAAACCAAGCATGGCAACCTGGCATACTGTATACCTTCATCACACCATAAAGCAGCACTGCACCAGCCGAAATATATAAATTCATGCTAAATGTTATTAACGATTAGCTGTATACATGTATATAATTGCAATGTCATAGCAGATAAACCAGACATAAACATGTGGATCATAAGATGTGCCTCTGCCTAATGATATTACTACTGTACAATAAGCTAGCCCTGAGAATTTATTATTTACACAGGGCACATGATCAGTAAAACTGTTTTCCCTTAGAAGTATCCTGGTACAAATTTATACATGTACATACAGTTCCTTGCCAGTACGAAAGGCATGTAGTTACGAGCAGAAAATATTGTTACAGTGAAACGAAATACATGTCTAAACTTATAAAGCTAAATTAAGGATTTCATTTAAGCCAAGCATTGATAAACGTTTTTCAAAACTAGCATGTTGGAAAATCTTCCTTTGGCAGCTGCTGCCTACCTTGAAAGGCAATCCAGGAATCAAGATGCAAATGGACATGAGCTTACCTTTGTCAACAATGCTTGAAGCATCCGATGTATGAAGGCTTCATGTAGCTGTTTGAACTTTCAAATGCGCCTTGTGAGATGAAAAACATCGAGTAAAAATCACTCCAATGATGAAGGGCGACCTTCGAAACCGTTGCATACCGTTTTACGAATCGAGCGCCAAAAGTACCGAAGGGGACGCCGGGAATAACTTACACTGCGCATGTTCCATTTGTTCCCAGAGTAACTCGGTCGGAGCAAACAGGCACGCAACGCGCACAAACGTAAAATAATCACATCCGTTGAAAAACAGAAAATTCATGCTAAGGGAAAACATTTCTTCGTAAAATTATCTTTCAATAGATGGGGGTAGATTAAAAAATAAGCCCATCCTTGATATCCATAGACATTACAAGTCGAGAGATCGAAACTTCAGTACGCAGTAATATCAACGTTTGAAGAAAGAATTACAAATTTTAAAGGGCCGGCGTTGACGGTCTCATTTTTACGGCGGATATCTTCAAAAACGATACAATCAACGCTGTCGAACCAGCCGAGGTATATATAAACCTCTCTTTTTAGTGGCAGCTCGTCTAGGCCTATGACCAATTACCGGCTCTATTAATAAGAGCCGAATCTACCCTAAATCTAAATGAGCCATCTTAGCTTAATAGAAATAACTCTAGAAATAGGAGTCAAGATAACTCTAATAAATGGGGCAGGGGCGGATCTAGGGGAAAGATGCAGGTGGTGCACCCCACCCCCCCCCCCCCCCTCCACCACCCTGAGATGACCAAGCGCCTTTCTAATACAACTGGTATTCTGCACAGAAAAGAAAAAAAACTATGGCACCCCGTCCTACGAAAAATCGAGTCCGAGATGTGCACCCCCTCCTAAGAAAAATCCTGGAAACGCCCCTGTGGGATCTGTGGGACCATTTTTTTTTGTAACAAAATGGGCCACCTTTTCGAGGTCAAATAGCTCCTCCAATGGGAGCTGATACGGCCCTAAATGGGCCCAAAAAGACTTGAACGAAATTGGCTCTATCAAATTGAGTCAAAATGACTCTAGCGATAGGGGCCGATCTGCACCAAGGAGCTGAATTATTATCCAATGAGGGCTAAATTGGTATTTAGTGGGGCTAAAATGGTTTTAACTGGGGTCGATTTAGACCAATTTAACAAAATGGCCCCACGAAGAGTCAAATCAGCTCCAGGGGCCATAGAGCTGAATCGGCACTTTGGGGCTGAAACAGATCTTTTGAATTTACAGTGTATCCTTCTCAGTGCATTTATTTCAAACCCACTAGCGGGTTTCTGTTACTTGTACTGAAGATAGATGAGAGTTAAATCCCAAACATGTTTATTATTAAAAATGCCATGATTAACTTAAGAATAATTATGTTTTACTTAAAATTGAGAGTGATCTGGAGGAGATTGAAACAACGTTAAAGAATTGATTATTACAAATTTATGTATTATTCGCTAATCCAGCAACAAAATAATTTCAAAGCAGCTTTTAGCTTAATTTGTAAAAATCAGGGAAAAATGGTTTAATCAATTAACAGGTAACGAATCTATTTATTAAGGAAGTGTCTCAAATTTTAATGTCTATTGTAATAAACCAAGTAAAGTTCTGAAATTGTTCATTAGCCACTCCAATTAAGTAATACCAAGGGGTTATTCTTGTGGAGCGTTAAGAATTCACCACTCTTTTCTGTCCAATTGTATTATTAATAAAACTGACCAACTCTAAATTGCGGGTCGGGCTGCCTGAATCTAAAAAAAGCTTTTGGCGGCAAATCACGGCTGTAAACCTTTGATCCAAATTATTCACTTCATTTAAAGTTTTCAGAATTTATCACCTAGTATCTAAGTAATGAGAAGCCACTTAACAAATTAATCAAAAAATCTTGGTCGACAATGAAGATTCAGCAGCTCAGTTTGGTAAGCTTTTCTTTTCTCTCGATTTTGCAATATGAACTTGTTATGTAGCGTGATATTATTTTAGAACTGAGTAATTTTACTTCATGACTAGTTGTTTGTAATTTTGTGGCTATCGTGTAAGTCTTGTGATTTGAGCGCCCGCCAGCTCGCCCAGAGTCTTAATGTTGTTTATCTCAGTTTTTCAAGAGCCCTTGGCTCGGTTAGATATTCTTCATCAGTGGACATGTTTGGGTTAGTACTTTGGAAATGTAGTCCTTCTGTTCTTAACATCACGCTACAACTACCACCCCTCAAACCAATCATGACATAACAACGAATATAATAACTGGTGTATTGTGCCGTAGTAGGCCGTTACACTAAGTTTATTGCACATGAACGCCGTAGAAGGCGAGGACGATCTACAGGTAAATGACAAAGAGTCGAAGGCGATTAAATCCTCTGAAATAGCGTATACGAAAAGCCTGTGCGGAGAATTGAGTGCGCGTCCGAAGACACTCGGAGGCCAGGAAAAACCTATCTAAAAAACCCGCAACTGAACGGGAAAAATGAGCTGGGTAGGAACCAAAGCTCAAAACTCCGACCCTTCCTACGGGACCAAGAGATCAAAAAGAACTGCTGCAATTAAAATTAAGCAATGACCCAGCCGCAATCAATAAACTAAATAGCTGACATAAAGTAGACGACGAAACTGACTTAAGTAACCAAAACAAACCGATGGAACAAACCTAAGTAAAATGTTCGAACTGTACGTGTAACGACCGAGAACTGACTCGCATACTAAGGTTGCTCAAGTTTATAGTTTAAGGCTATTCAAGGTTTAGCTCACACGGGAGATATCCAAGTTTAGGTTGTGTTGGTTATTTTGTCAAGTGTTTGTGTTTGAGGGATACTTTCCCACGGTAAATGCACTTGGTGATTCTTGCTCTTGATCTAGGTTCCTGTTTTAGTTTCAAGTTTGATATAGTTTAAGTTCTTCCAAATTTCTCATTGGTCGTTTTCTCCTTGTGTTGGTTCTTCTTGTAGGTCTGTTTGTATTCGCTTTCTTTAGTACGTCTCGAGTTTTCCAAGGTCACCGAAATTTGTACCCAAATATGTCTACATATTGGCTATATAATTAGGCGCACCTTCAAGGTTGTAGTCAGTCGGCAGTTAGTTGCTAAACCAACGTGGTTCAAATTAATAAAGAAGAAGTTGGTAGCCAGAGTCCCGGTAGCTGATTCCCCGTTTTAACAAACGTTTTCGTCTTAAGAAAGAAGTCTTACGACATTAAACTATAAGCGTCACCGAAAAAATGTAATTAGAAAATATGTGGTAGACAGTGATATATTATAACCATACTTTTTGAGTTTTGCATTAATTTTAGTTGTTTGTCAGCAATGATCTACGAATATGCAGGGAGAGTAAACGTTAAAGTGATGGCTAATAATTGAAAGGAGCTTAATCCTTTAAGTTGGTAACAAAGAAATGGGAAAAATTCATGGTGAGCAAGGCCATTTACATGGTTCATATGCGGCACGCGTCCTGCATATTGGTAGGAAGTAGTGCAACTCCTTAAACATGACACAACAACGACTATCATAAATCCTGGTGTATTGTGCCGTAGACTAGTTGGCCATTACACTGAGGTTGCACACGAATGCCGTAGTAGGTGAAAACAATCTTACAATAATAAAGCTAACTGACAAAAAGTCAAATGGTATTAAATATCATAACTAAACCTGAGTGGAGAATTGAATACGCACCCGGAGACAACCTGAGCGACATCCTGGACTGATTAGTCTCACCGATAATTTTCCGTGTGGACGAGACGCCACACTCGGAGGCCAGATAGAACCTAATAACACGAAACTAAACGGGAAAATGAGGAAACCTGAGAAGGAACCATACGCTCAAAACTCTGACCCTTCCTACGTGGCCTATTAAAAAAAAAATCTGCTAAATTACTGCAGACAATTTAGAAAATTAAGCAAACAAGAGGAAATATAACTCGTATAAAGTTCATGACAAAACCGACTAAAATAACCAAAAAAGCCTATGAAACAAACCTAAGTAAAATATAAGACTTGTTCGTGTAATGACCAAGAACTGACTCACATACTAAAGAGTCTACTACTTATACAAAATACTTCACGCGCATAGTTTATGCACGTGCAAACGCATGTCTACATTCATGATAACTCTGAATCAGCAAAACACTTCACATCTTTAAAAAGCTCTAACAAAAGCGAACATAAGTCAATCTCTCTTCTAATGCGATGCAACCAAACAGAATTTTCAAGTTGTTGTGGTTGTTGCCAGGAGGACAGAGGATTAGGACCTCAGAGAGAGCATTAGGACCTCTCTGCACCCTGGAAACTTGGGCCTCCTGAAAGGAGGGATAAGCTACAGCCTCTCGTTGCCAACCACCGTTATCTTGTATGATTCCTATAGGTAACTGGAGCACTTCATCCACTACCCGTTTTACTCATATTGAATTTGTTGTTGTTTTGTTTCGTTTCATGGGATGGGGGCATTAACTTATGAAATAACTTCATTAAGTTCTGTGATCATATAGAACAAAAATTTGAAACCGTATTGGCAAATTTGTAAAACACGATAGAACTTTTGAAAGACATGTTTTGTTAAACGTTACTAATCTAAACCAAATTCTCCTAGAAATATTGATTGTCCTCTTTACACCAACATGGAGCTCAAGCAATGACCACGGCGAAAATGATTTTTTATTTTCATTGTGAATTTCGCAATTATCCAGATGTAATCAGTGCATATATCGATTTAAAAACTAGCTCCAGCAGAATATGTAAATAGAGCGTTCAAACAAAACTTGAAAAACCAAAAATTAACCGTGGAGGTTCATGTTCTCCAAAATATGCAGAATCTGGTCATTTTACATTGTTGTTTCGCAGAGAACAGCTAGGAAATGTACCAAGATTTGTTCAGCTCATTAAATCTTCTGTTTGGTGACGTTCTCATTCCCGTTGCCGTCGTATTTTGCTTTAGTTCCCTATATCAAAACAATACACCTGCTATTTTAAACTACCCAAAGTACTCTACATTGGCATTTTTTTTTCAAATCTCACCAGAATCAAAATTAAATAATTGTGTACACGTTTCTGTGAAGTCTCATAAATAAAAGTAGCTTTATCCAAGTATAAAAGTAAAAATATTTTTAGTTTTAAAGATCCTTTTCCTGAATCTCTTAAATCCCTTGCTATTTATGATGTAACTTCAGTTATATTGGTGAGGTTTCTCGCCATCTTTCAATAAAGTTGAAAGAGCATACTTGGACTGACAAAAATTCTGATTTTTTTAAGCACCTCAATAGTTCTTCTAACTGTAAAAATCAGTACACCTCTGATTGTTTCAAAATCTTAGATTCTGCTGAACCATCTAACCGTGGGGAAGCTTGTCTCACGGTGGAATAGCCTCGAGCTGTTTTATAGCGACGTTTTCTTGTCTGTGGCATGAATATCTTTTCCAATTGGATGCCACTCGGGTGAGGCCATTTCAACGACAGGTAACTAAACGATTCTCATTGCAATTCATTTCCTGTTTCAGTCGAAGCGGAGAGTATGGAGGCTAACACGGTTCTCCATGTTTGCAATCTACCACACTCTGACTATTATCAATGCAACTATGGATTATAACAATGAAGAAAGATCTCAGAGAGGAATGGCAATGTTGAACCACACGTACAAGGCCTGCATGCATGACTCACAGTGCATGAGTTTAAACTACTGGTGGCACGGTTCTCAGTGTGATCTGAACAACAAAACCAAATATTCAGTTGAATCAAAGTTCTTCAACCGAGATATATCCTAAACGTACATGGTTTTAATGAGAGAAACAGGTATTTAAAAAATCTACTTTCAAGCAATGAAACCCAGAAAAATTTAATTGAATAATTATTACTCTGGAATTCACAATTTATCTTTTTTTTGAAGGAATCAATAGAACTCTGTACCGTTCGTGCAGGCACGTGAACCCTTCAAATGGTGATGGAGAATATTCCATTGATCCCACAATGACAGGAAACTCATCTACGGCTTACTGTGACATGACTACTGATGGAGGTTAGATAAAAATTATAAAAATAAGACTTAAAATTTTTAATTTTTAAGATTTTCTGCATTTTTTATTGTTTACATGTTTCGGCAGTAACAGAAACCCGCTAGTGGGTGCAATGTAATGTAAGGAGGATGTAATAGTTTGTACAATGTCATTAATTACAACGTGACAATAAATGTAGATGGCGAGCATGTAACTAATTACAACGTGACAAAAATATAAAAAAAATATAACTAAATATTGGGTGACGATTAACAAAAAACAAAGAGGGACTTCATTTTCATTGAAAAACAACTCTTATTCTGTATGAACAAAATGGCAGCATTATCTCTTTACGGATTGGCTCGCGAGAGAGATAAATCGTCGTTTTCTCGTAAACAAACTAGCCAGCTATAATTTTTATTGCATAAATTTGGTGTAGAAATTGTCCTCTTTGAATTGGAAATAAATTTACGAGTACGTTTAACAGCGCAGGATTTCAAATAAAGACGTAAGAAGATGCCCTGGGTTTCCTTTGGCATTATGCTGAGGACCTCTAGGAAATGGACAATAACTTACTAAATTAAGTTTGTGGTTCGGTGACGCAGAACAGTTTAGCGCGCATCTTCTGTTTCTTCACGTCGTAGTCGCTGTTGCCAGCCCCATGGCTTACTCCGCCGCGCCACAGAGAATGTTGTTTTTCCGACCCAGGCTGAATATTATTATTTCGCTGCCGAGTTTAGGCTGAAAATATTCTTGTATTATTCTTATGACATTTCCGTTTTAGAATGTATTGGGATGTTTTTTTCAAAAGTGAAAAGGATGCGCTTTCAGTTTTTGATTATATCAACTCTAGGCACCCCAACGTACGGGTTAAGACGGGGGTACACCTGAAGCCTGTTTTTCCACCGCTAAACTTGGTTTAATGCGAAAATCTCGTCTGCGTTTCAAGTAATCCAGAAGCTCTATGCTCATTTCACAAAGCTATGTTAAGCGGTGTTTTGTAAATTTTTTGGTGATTTTTGGGGATGTTTGGAAAGAGATAGTTTTTTCTCAAAGGATTAGTAAAATTTGGAGAAAAAAAAGTATTAAAGATTTAATGTGATTTTAAAATTAGAATTTGAAGTTAAAAATTAGTATATGGACACCCAAACAGTCCCCTGACAACCTGGAGTGCTCTTGCGTGGGGGTCAACTTTTCAAAAATAATTTTCTTTCTTCCATCCCTTCCTTAAACCTCTTAAAATTTCACTCAAAATCGGGTATACCATTACCTTAACATGGAAAAGGTGTCTGGCGAAAAATTACCTTTTTTGGATGTAATGTTGGATAACAGTCGCCAATCATCTCTCACAACAACAGTTTTCCGCAAAAAGACCTTTACGTGTCTTGTAACCAATTATTTCAGTGTTTCTCCTGTGTCTTATAAACTAGGGTTCGTGAAGACATTGGTAGGCATGGTTTTTACGATCAACAACAGTTGGCAGGGAAATTGTTTGGGTTATTGACCAGAATGCCAAATTTTGTCACATTAAAGCGTATTTAATCTGCTTTCATTGCCTATAGGATAGCAATATTCACTTGATCAGCTCATCGAGTACTATCACTGTGCCAAATTCGGTGCTTCTAACTTAAAGGATACGGTAAATTTCGCCATGAAGCTAAATGATACCCACCCACCCCTCCCCCCCGGGTTCAACAGTGGTCCCCCCTGAAAGAACTCCGGATGGGCCTATATCAGAAATTGATCAGCTCATCGAATACTATCACTGTGCCAAATTTGGTGCTTTTATCAAAAATCGCACAATCATTTCACCATATTGCTGGACTACAATTCCCGTAGAAGAGCGAACATGTTTACAGTGTTTTAGTATGGAAAGAAAATTGCGTAGAACACAAACAGCATTTCTTGATGTATTGCCAGGGGTATGCTACCATAAGAGATGAGCTGTATTCTCACATTTCAAACATAGATACAATTTATACAAACCTAAGCGATAACGAGAGGACTAAATACTTACTTAGAGCTGACAATAAAGATACATCAAAATAATAGGTAAATTTATTGAGTTAGTGTTTAAAAAAGAAAGGAGATTTTCAACTTACAAACGAAATGAGTTTTATAATTTTTGTTTAATTTAATTTTATTTTAATTTATTGTAAAAGAATCAAGTGAATGTTATTTCCTATTGTATTAGTTAATGTTAAACTCTTATTGTAAACAGACCCTTTTGGAGAGTAAGGCGCAATAACGATATACTATTACTTTTACTATTACACACTCACTCACTCATTCATCCATTGATTCTTCCATTGATTCAATCATTTATTTTATCAATCTTTAGTTCGTTCTTTCTTTCGTTGGTTCGTTCTATCGTTCGTTCGTTCGTTGGTTCGTTCGTTGGTTCGTTCGTTCGTTCGTTCGTTCGTTCGTTGATTCATTTATTTGTTGATTCAGTTATTCAATTAATAAGTCTGACCATATTCAAGTGGAAACAATTATTTTAATTCCGCCTCATTTTAAAGATAAGTACAAGACCAAGATGCGGTTCTAGCCTGTTAAGTTCCGGAAGTCACCGTGAGTTTTTCTTTACAACCACATTCCTGGATTTTATGGCCTGAATTTGCTCTTTCGTCAAAGCTGCGTTGTAGACCTGCATCTGAGCAATCCTTCCCTTGAAGTACCTCCCTTCACCACTTTTCACTCCCATTCTGACACTGTCCTGTGTGGCGAGGTGGAGATTTGCTGTGATGTTCATCCTCTGGACCTCATTTCCCTCAACCCACAATTTGGCGTCACCAGAAGTGTGATCGTAGGACGCACCGACAAACTTCCATCCATCCTCTGGTTTAAGAGCAGTGTGACGCAAGGCGTTTGTATAGGAATAATCTCTTTTTGTGAATCTGGCAAAAAGTTGACCTTCAGCTACCCACAGATGGACTCCCCAGCTTCCAGAGGCTTTGTAGTTAAAAATAGGACCGTTCTGGCCACCGGGAAGCAACCAGCACAGCATTGTCATCGAGCGCTGCACGTCCAGTACACCATTGTTTGGAAACTCAATGTAGCTTTTCTCCGTTCCAGAGAATTCGTAAGATGTACCGCTTCTTCCATCTGGTCCCTCCGCGGTATGAACCCCACTGGCAACTCCAGCCGCTAATCTCCCGTTGATTTCAATAGTGCCATGCTCGGCATCGAGAGGGTAGAAAGCAACAGCATCTAAAAATTGTAAGTATTTTAAACACAATTCAAAGTCAATTTTTTAAGCGGGCCATAAATATTGTGCAGTTATCTCGGATGGCCCTTTATTCTTTATTTATGTACTCCTTTATCACTGGAAATAGAAGGATTAGCTTACAAAATTGTCATTTATATATGTGTTAGCCTGAATTTTGTGATCTTAAAATCAGCATTAGAATCAGGAAGATTATCATTGGCACTGGCCTTGGAAAAAGCATTTCGGTTGGAATATTCATATCACCATCGATTAGCATTAGCTGCTGGCATTGGTAAGAAACTAACAGGAGGGTCTTCATGAGACGGTTGCCTCTGACAGTTGACTTCTAAAAATTTCCAACTTTTTTGCCGTTTGACGGTTGACGGTTTACCCAATTGAAACCCTCTAAAAACAACGATTGTCATCCTAGAGATTCACGTTCACTCACCTGGAATCTTTAGATCACATACATCTGTTTGAGAAGGAAAAATGAAGACATTGTAAAGAAACGTTATATATTAAACAATAAACATGTAGCAATACGAGTAGGTTAGTGGCATTGTTGTCTATAGTCATTCACACCACGACTGAAATTTTACAGTAAAGCCTTAATATCAGGGGCATCGGCCGGATTTTTCAACAGGGGGTCCTATACCAGCGTTTTATTGAAATTGGAAAGCTTAAAGAAGAAGAAGAGAGGCTGTCGTGAATATAATAAAGTACCAAGGGACGGAGGCGGTGTGTTCGTTAGTAACGGGGGGCTCGTTATCTCAGATTACTTTAAATATTGGGCTGAAAAATATTGTTCGTTATATCAAGTCTTCGACGTTATATAGGGGTTTCTTATAAGACAGTCCCTCTGTCTCATGTGGAGTATTACAACCACCACACGCGACGTTAGTCTTTTTCCAAGTTGACATAAGAATTCTCTTTACTGCTTTCATTGACTCCCTGGTGGAGAGACTCACGTAGGTATCTATGCTGTCAACGAGTATCAAGGACACTTTGGCCGAATTACGATCATAGAAGAACTGTTCGGAACAGAATACATCCTTGGAAATCTGTTGTTTAGATCAGTGCTAGGAAGAATATTGAATTCACTTGCAAACTTTTAACTGATTACGTGACTTTTGATAAGAAAACTTGAAATTTTTCTCACACCGGACCAAATAAACACAATTTGGGCTTCATAATCACACACCTTTCTTAAATCGTTGAGTTATACTTAAGTCAACCGTTTGGCTATAAATTTCTATTATTAATTGCATAGCAAATGCAAAATTGATTTAAGATTACCTTGTGACTGCACGTTAACAGCAGCAAGTAGGAAAAGCAGACAAATCGCTAACATGATGTGTAAAGACAGTAGATTCGAACAGTTCACTCGCGTAATTTTATTAGGAGTGTGAATTTAGGTCGAGAACATAAACTAATAAATGGGTGTGTGGCTCATTAATTAATGCTGCCAATATTTTATTGGACGAAATATTTATTTTCTTTCTGCTAAGTGAAAACGTGATTTGAATTGAACTCATATTTGCACACGTGTTCAAACAAATGGAATATTGGATTTCCTTCAGGAATAAAAAAAATCACAATCAAATTCAAATTTCCATCAATTTCGCTTTACTTTAGGAAATAAACTTCTCAAATTTAGTCTGAAGAATTTGACGCGTATTAGCATGATTGTCGTTTGCTGCTAATTACGTATACGTTTTCGTACACCATGACGTTGTTGAACTGTTTTACGAGATACATGACTACAAGAACATGTACATGTTACGATCACTTGATACTTGATAAGGCTGCTGTTTTTGCGATATTCAATTGAAAAATGTAAGTAACTCAAATAGTTTTATGTTTTCTCTCAAGATGATCTGAATGATCAAAAACGTTTAGAATTTTTAAAACTTTTACCATAATTTTTATAATAAGTAACTACTATTTACGAAGTTTGGTTAAAATGACCGGGAAGTGAATGCATTGCCGACAAGGTGGGAACATACTTATTGCCTCACACTTTTAGATCAGAGTTCAGCAGCAAAATAATAATATAAAACTAGATGTATTATTAATACTTATTTTATACTGTTAAACCTGGAGCTATCATCAATTGATAGCTTAAGGCAACTAGAATGTTCCAATGTAGACTCACTTGCGCAATGCATATTAATATATTTTAAGGTTGACAGAACTTTGTCGCCAACTTTCAAATATCGAAACCTGCCATCGGTGATTTTTTAAATTAATAATCATAGTCAACGAGGCCACTTTGCATAAAGCAAAGGTAAATTTTGTCACATCAACGTATTAAACTTGCGTTTAGTGCCTGTTTGATAGCCATATTCACTTTCCTAATATATTAACCACTCTTTGTAAATATATCAATTACTTATATTTTTCAATTGAAAAGCGCAAAAATGACTTTAATTTATGTACATGTTCTTGTAGTCAAGTATCTCGTAAAACAGTTCAACAACGTGCATGTCCGGAAACGTCTACGTAATTAGCAGCGAACGTAAATCATGTTAAATTCTGCAAACTAAATTTGAGAAGGTTATTTCTTGAAGTAAAGCAAATTTGAGCGTGACTTTGATTTTGTTTGATTCTGAAGGAAAATACAATATTCTATTTGTTTGCACACCTGTTAAAATATGGGTTCATTTCAAATCATGTTTTTCTTGGCAGACTTAACATAGATTTTTCGTCCAATAAAAACTTGGCAGTAGTAATTAAAGAGCCCCACACCCATTTATTAGTTTATGTTGTCGACCTAAATCCACACTGGTAATAAAATTACGCGAGTGAGCTCTTCTACTGTCCTAACTCATCATGGTGGCGATTTGTCTTGTTCTCCTAATCACTGCTGTTAATGTACAGGTTCGAGGTAACGATAACTCAATTTTATATTACATTTTGAAATCTATCATAGATATTACCATCACCTGACCTACGTATAACTCAACGATATACATAATTTAGGACTGATCGTCGAGATATATATATATACTACAATAAGCGCTTCTCATCAATTTTATTCCTCCTCCATGACCAGTGAGAAATGTTTTTATAATTTTAAAGTTTTTTTTGTCTAAAGCTACGTAGTCGGTAGTTTGCAATTAAATTGAAAAGTTTTCCTAATGGTGATTTGAGCAAATTTCCAAGAACAAATTCTGTTGCGCATATTTCACTTCACTCTCAATTAGGCCACCGCAACCTCAAAAGTCGTTGATAGCCTTGACGCCTAGTAGGTTACTCTGTCCACCAGAGTAGCGCGTAGCGCCGAGTTGGCTAAAATCATCTCATATCCAGTTTTTAATAATGAACGATATTGTTCAGCCCAATATCTGAAGTATAAGTTGTGAACAAAAATCCCATATAACAACCAGCCCATTTCCAACGAAGGTCCTCGGGTCTTCTAACGAATGTCTTCAAGATGCAGATCGTTATATTCAAGGGGGTCGGAGCCCTAAGATGTTCTTGACGTTCCTCCCTCCCACCTTTGGTATGAACTGAAGAGTAATAGTTAATAACAAATTAAACGCTGGTTTAGAACCAGCTAATTAAAAACCATGCTTACCTAAAGTGTTCAATCGTGGTGTTAATGTCTTTAGACAACAGTTGCACTGAAATACTCCAACCTCTAGCCTGTAGTTTTGTTTTGGTTTTGTTTTATGATATATTTTAATTTTATCACTCAATATGTGACTTGCGTTACCATGTACTTTTTTTTCGTTAGGTGGATTAGGCGTTAAGATTCCAGGTGAGTGAACATGGAACTTATTGTTGTGTTGTTGTGAATTGTTATTTGTTTCATAAAAATGCAAACAGAAATTCCAATGACGACTACAATAGCAATGTTTTGACTGTTTTTGTTGATTCAAATGCTGATTTGAATAGCATACAATTTTAGGCTAAAAAAATATAAATGAAAATTTAGCAAGATAGGATTCTCTTTATTTTTGCCTTTTTCGCGTGATTCTTTTTCGGAGAACATTTAAATATAGAGCAATGGAGGTCCAAGAGGTAACTGCACAACGATCCGCTTATTAATTCGCTCTAATTTATGTTTAAAATACATATCCACGATAAAGGATAAGCACTTTTCAAATTTTAGATCCTGTTGCTTTCTACCCTCTCGATTGCGCTCATGGCACTAAGGAAATCAATGACAGAGTGGGCGCAGGATTCCCCCTTGGAGTACGTGCTGCGCCAGGACCAGATGGAAAAAGTGATACCTCTTACGAATTCTCTGGAACGGCCAACAGTTTCATCGAGTTTCCAAACAGTGGTGTATTGGATGCAAAGCGCTCGATAACGATGCTGTGTTGGCTGCTTCCCGGTGGCAAGGACGGTCCTATTTTTAGTTACAAAATCTCTGGAAGATTGGGAATGACTCTTGAAGTATCCGGTGGTAGTCACCTTGTCGCTATGTTCAGGAGAAGAGATTATGCCTACATAGACATGATGCACTTTCCTGTCAGACCAGAGGATGGATGGAAGTTTGTTGGTGTGTCCTACGATCACACATCGGGTGACGCCAAATTATGGATTGACGGAAATGTGGTCGTTAAGTTTTGGATCGGAAAAGATCAACTCCTTGCCACGCAGGACAGCGTCAGAATGGGAGCAAAATTTAGAAAGGAATTCGGGAGCCACTTCAAGGGAAGGATTGCTCAGATGCAGGTCTACAACGCAGCTTTGACGAAAGAGCAAATACAAGCCATAAAATCCAGGAATGTGGTTGTAAAGGAAAACTAACGGTGACTTCAGGAACTAGGACCGCATCTTGGTCTAGTACTTATCATGAAAATAAGGCAGAATAAAAGTAATTGTTAACACTTGAAAATGCTCGGACTGGTTCATTGTATGAATGAATGAATGAATGAATGAATGAATGAATGAATGAATGAATGAATGAATGAATGAATGAATGAATGAATGAATGAATGAATGAATGAATGAATGAATTATTGAACAAAAATGCGAAAACTGGTATTAGGGATAAAATTTTACTTAAGTTTGGGAACAAGAGTTTGAGAGAACAATTGGAACTCAGGTTGGAATCATCACCATTCAGAACCCTAGTACACAAAACGTGTGCTAGATTTTTCATCCGAATGTAGAACCGTAGAAGATGCAGTTCTCTAATTAGCACTCTTTCGCGCACAGTTAAGGACGACCGCTCGATCCCAACTTAATTCCTTCCTGTTGGATGGTCCTGGCCAAAAACGGTTGAATGACTGTGCAAGTCTTCTGGTTAAGGTCTTCGAGTTGTCTGACTACAAAGTCTGTCAAAACCTGGTCCCTAAAATATATTTAATCCTAGTTTGAAATCGAAATACTCGACCGCCAGAAAGAAAGACAATGTCTATAAACAATTTGAATTCTCGAATGATTACACCCCTTTAATTACATGATTTTTACATGAAAAACTTAGTGACGATTTGAAAAACGCTTCGTTTCGGGAAATAGTTTCTTTGATGCTCATTACTGTATTTTATAATAATTGTGTTTATAGGGGAATGCTATAAACACTTGCGAAAAAAATAATAATAAAAAGAAAAAAAAGAAAAGATAAAAAGAAAGTTCGCCGGATACAGGGTTCGAGCTCACGGCCTTCCATCGTCGTTCCGCTTTGAAGAGTAGTTGCCAATCAGATAATCCTTTATGAATTGTATGACAGCAGGCTCGTGAGTTCTAAGTCGCAAAGTTCTGGGATACAGGGTTACAGTTTAAATATATTCGGAAGGTTTAGTTTTTAAGTATCACGGCATACAAAGGTAATTTGGCGAATAGGGAATTGAACTTATCGGTTACAATCTCCATTTGTCGAAGTTTCCTGTTGCATAATTCATTTTCCGAGTTTCAGTGGCTCACTTTGATTTTATTCAGTTCTTTGTTTGTAATGCTGTTTAAAAAAAAAACTGAGGTTTGACTTGATCATGGATAGTTGGACTGGTATTGTATAGCATTGTTTTAAGTATAAAAAAAATCAAGTTTTCAACAACATCTGTGGGCTTCGTTATATCTACACTGAAATATAGTGATAAAACGATAAGGGGTCTACGCATATCTATAACAACATCGGCAACGACCAAAATGCTTTATTGAGCAGCACAGCAGCCTTCATGGGCAGGATGAAAAAGAAAAGTAAAACGTTGCAAGGGCCTGACTTTGCGTTTTCTTGAGAATGCGAACCTCAAATGGTTTTCTTTTTCTCTCCAAAATCCCCTTTATATTAGAGTAACCGGTATTAATAATTTATCAGCAAATAAATTTCTTTAGACGGCCGACTTAATGTTTGAGAGTGGTCGAGGCTGAAAGACGGTCTAAAATATAACTAATCAGCGGAGAAGGGAAACTTCTTCTTGAGGACAAATAATACCAGCAAGCTTTAGAGGAGTTTACTTGCGGGTGCTTTCCATTTTCACAGTTTGACCGGTTGGACCAACAGGGATAGACCGTTGTAAAATGGAACAGTATTTTCTGACTAAACCGGGCCAACTGAACAGAATTGACCGTCCATTTTGCATTCCTTTTCCCAGTGCCCCAAATCGATATCTGCCAGAAGCTACTAAACTGAAGTAAGGAAACGATCCAGTTTGTCAAAATGGAACGGTGAATTTCCGTAAGACAAATCCCTCCCAAGAATTCCAGTCTGACCGAAACGTAACTGACATTTTAATTTGACTTCCGACCACAATTTCCATTTTGTAGAAATGGAAGGCATCTCTCCTGTTATGACTACGGTGTTGTTATTGTCGGTGTAATAAATGCAAGGTGATTCATTTACGTTATTTTGTGAAGGTTATTCCACTAGAAAAGAAAAAAAATTAAAATTTTGTTCAATTATGTTATGAACAATACAAAACTGCAGTAAAAATGGGGTCACTGTGCTCGTTTTTGTGCAACATGGATGGCCATTATAGTAAATACATGACCCACATTTCTTGCATAAAAATACGAGAGCAGTTCAACAAAATACACTTGAAAATGAATTCAAAATTATGGAAGACATTTTGCTGGGTGCGCACATCAGCAGCATAGACTAGCACAGACTAGTAAACTCATTCTCAGATAAATCAAGAAGATTATAATGTGCAACCAGAGATTACCTTGATCAAGAACTGTATGTCCATGCACGTCTCTGTTTTTAGTTCCAACAGTAAGACGAAGATGCGGATTTTTTAAAAGAGCTTAATCGTTTCATTTATCATATACTCTGCATATGAGTTATATGGACAACCACAAGGAAAAAACACAATTTCCATTTTATTTTTAATGCCGCCTGGTTAGAGTGCATAGTAAGCTAACCGAAGTGTATAGTAGGCTAACCGGAGTGCTGTTTTGTATTCACTACATGAACTGAGTGTTACGTGGTATAAAATGTAATGAGGTGTCTCCCTATTGTCTCAAAACATCAACTGAGTGCAGAATTGTCACTCCTTAGCTCAAAAGATTGAGCTCCGGACAGGGTCCTAAAAAACAACTGAGGAGATCAAGCTGCCTTTGTGACTACGTATACATCTGCAAATTTCTAGACGTTCTTGTCTTCTGTGATAAAGACTGTAAATCGTTGTTCCCGTCTATAGGATATCCTGCATCTTCAGCGTTATATGGTCAATAGGTGACTTCAGAAAACCCACACACTACTCACAAAGAGTATGGCACGGAGTTCCCGGTGTTGTTGTATTGCCTTGTTTCACGAGCTGGTGCTTCACATCCAGCTAACCTCCTTGCGCCTTTTCCCCTTCATTGTCTACGAAAACTGCTATGTGTTGTTTGTACTTTTTCGCTTTGAGGTCATTAGATTTTCCTCCCTGCGGGTGGAAAAACCTTACTATACATAACGTAATGAATATACGATAGACATGGGTGAACTTCCGCGGATTAATGATGAAATGAAAGAAATGATCATCGCAGTGTGTAAGCAGTTTAAGCAGTTGCACTTTTAGGCCTGAAAAAACATTTTCACGTGACTTGAACCCATGACCTCCGCAATACCGGTACATTGCTCTACCAGTTGAGCTATGAAGCCTCAATCTCGTCCCCAGAGCCGGCGTCCCCTTGACCAGCGGTCGGGAAGCGCATGGGCTCTGGTCGAATCCAAAACCGGAACCAGGAAATCCTGGTTCCGGTTCGATTCTGCGCGTGCGTCGGAGATTGTGGTTGAAATGAACAAGTTTCAACCGCCAATGAGATTTGGCCGTTTTTTTTGGCGGGCTTTCAGTCTAGCCCAGAGGTCTCGATTCCTGGCGCAGTCCAGAAGGATCGCGGGCTCTGGGGACGAGATTGATGAAGCCTACGTTGATACGTTGGGAGCAGGTCAACTGTAGGTTCTAATATCCCGCAAATGTAGTGTATGACGTAATGAATATATGCAAGACATATGAACTGCGGATTTGCGACGGAAGGAATGAAATGATCCTCAGTGTGTAAGCAATTTAAGCTATTGCAATAACGATGTGATATAACTGAGGAGCAATGTTAAACGGCATTTCAACAGTAATAACTGGATTATAGCAAAAGACATAATTCACAGTTGAATATTGTTCTTTCTTTCTCGATTAAACCATTCTTCAGACTAGCTTCTAGACCCGGATAACATATCTAAATTATTGTTTCGGAGACCGATCAGTCCTTTCATGGTTTCGAAGCCTGTTTATTATCAATGATACGGAAAACCGTACAGACAATTTCTGCGAGGTGTCGATTTACGATTGACGATAAACTTATTCGATTTAATAGTTCACAGTAGGGCGTGTGCTTATTAATTTTTGTCCATTATATAATTGGTACAATTAAACTGTTCTATTATCTGCTAATTTAGATATAATGGCTGGAGATCTAAGCAAGCTCAATGAGCTTTCCTATGAAGATCCCCTTATTATAATTACAGAGCAGATGGAATTTTGTTTAATTCTAGATGTACGTTTAATTCTAATACATGTGCTTTCCTAAAAACAAAACTGAAACCTAATTACCTAAGATACTTTGATTTTGCACATAAATCGTTGTGCTTCTTTTAAAAAGATTATAACTTTGCAATGATTTCAATTCTATTGGTAAATTATTCCAAGTTTGACGCTGAACGGGTATCATGACTATCGAAAATAATTATTGAAATATTTTGGTAAATTATTGCTAAAGTATGAATACATAAAGAGTGCTATAAGATATAAACCAAGAAATTTTGTATAATTGACCTTATCAATCTGTTGGTCATTAATTTTTATTTCAAAAGCTTGGTCTAGTTTCTTTCTTTTAGTTTTAAATACCATGAAGTGTGTTTTCTTAACATTTAAAGATAGCTTAAAACATGAAAGCCAAGATGTGATATTTTTAAGTTCTTGATTCTTGGTGTTGTATAGAATATCAACATTTTATCGTTCAAAACGAAACGGAGAGCACGCTCCTTTGCTCTTTTCAGCTGGGCAGTAGCAGGTTTTGCTACAGAAGTGCTATACCTCCGAGCAGTAGTTAAAGTTAGGAATGATAGCTTTTCTGCTACAATCAAAAAGCTGCAACCAGCTTCTCAGACATTCGATAAAAGTCAGAAGTTGTTTGATATATTCCTCTAAAAGAATAAGAAACGAAAAACCCGAATAGCGCCGGAATAACGAATAGTGAATAGTCGCAAATAGCGAATAATGCTGATAGTGCGAATAGTCGTGAACAGTTAAAGTGCATTTGAAGCGAAATTTATTTCTGCCGTTTTCAGGTTTTCAATATGTAAACAAAGCCACTGTAAACTTAAAAATTCTATCCAACAAATATTTCTGTCATTTTGCTGGGGCTGAAAATGCCGTCTTTCCGATCAAAAAGTGTCAGGAGGCTGTGTCGAGTTTTATCCAGATTGTGACGTCACGTTGGTTGCAAAGGTTTTGTTTACACTCCGCATGTCTCAGTAATGCTCTTTCAAGCACAGAAAAATGTCTAGTAACGTGTCAGAATTTAGGGTTTCGTACGGCTCTTCTGGTGGTGAAGGTAGTAGAGGAGAAACAGACGAGGATTACAATGTGGTCTGCAACCGATGTGACGTCACGACATGAGATCACGTGGTAGTTTGGCCCCGCGGTTTGTAAACCACTTTTGAGAGCAAGATGCGGTAACTTTCATGAGGAATAAAGTCGTCAATTTGTTTCCCCACAATCTCCAACTTTCAGATATTTTATTTGAGATGTCAAACATTGGAAATATGCATTAAAACATTTCGCTTCATATGCACTTTAACAATTATTCACCGAAGTGGAGGTGAATAGTGGTGGTAAATATTCACCACTTTTCACCGACGCCAAGGCGAATAATTGCTTTAGAACATATACCAAACCAATAAAATAGCCCGCTCTAAAATTATTGTTTTGTCTTAGGAAGAAAGATTTAAAAATCCTTTTCGAAGGCGAATGCATCGTACGCGCGACCAAGCAAAGCGCGTGGAAAAGTCACGTGACAACATAAAGCAATTGCCAAAAGAATACCACAACGTGTTTCATCTCTTGGAAGGATTTCTGTGAATTTTAAAGTGAAAGTTGTAGTTTTATTCTTTTCTTTTTGACGTACCAAACGCTACCGGAGAGTGTTTTTCAAAACTGCCATTCATACGGGTATACATTGACTGGGAAACTTGCCATGGAGTTGAATTTGCAATTGTGAAACTATAGGAATCACTAAGTTGCGAGTTCTCAACTCTTTTTGTAGAGTTAGAATGGGTTTGTTACTTTTCTTCATGCTTTGGAATAATGTGGTATAGTCACCCTAGTCAACTGTCAACTCAACGCACAAACACAGCCCAGGTATCACCGGCAGAAAGTGAACCTTCTTCATCTTTATTTCCATCACAGTTACGTTGGCGAGGAAAAGAAATGAAAGCGAATCTATACTTGTATGGATCTCGTCTAAGCGGCCTTAAAATACGAGATCGACCAGTTACAGACGGGATTGTCCATTTGCCATCTGCATGAGTGCCATTCCAACCTAACTTGCTGCAGTCCTCAGACAGTGTAGAGTTGTCATCAGGGAGAGCCGTGTACGAACCACAGGCCTGTGGACGAGCTGATATTAGGCTGTCATCTACGAAATAGTTCACCACTGCCTCACCCAGGGGGTTAATGTTGGTCATAACATGGACCACAGTTCCTACTTTCTTCTTATGGCAGTAAAATCGGAGTTGCTGGAAGCCCATGTCTTTTCTTAATTTGAAAAGAACCGTCGATTTTACATGTTGGCGGTGATCGTTGTAGTTCTCCAGATTTCTGTAGCTGGAGGCAATGAAAGTGGTGTTTTCTAGTTGAAGCTTTGATTCTTCAAATCGGATCTTTTGAATAGCAGTCCATCCACCTATGGTGATAATAATAGTGGAAATAAACAGCGCAATCTACGGCTACAATAAAATTATTAAGCAGCCTATAAATTGGACGCGTATGAGGGGTGATTACCGCCAATATTAAGTTTGGGATTTAGTTATGCTGATTGCCAATGCGGCTTTTAATGTTTTCACTGGTGTTTTTGATTGTACGAATTGTGTTTTTCGTGTTCTCAATTATGTTCGGCAAAACATCGCTGTTGTTTTTGTTGCACTTACATTCGATTATTTGTTGCGAATTATGTTTTTTGCGTCAACAATTCTCTTTTGTACTTACACACTGTGTTGTTCCATATTGTATAGTGTGCGATTCTATTATTCGTGTTTCAAATTATGTTCTTCCTAATCCGGGTCTTCAGGGAGATCGGCCGCTATGGGCTGGTGCGAGTAATAAATTATGCATATTTTTCCCGCGGAAAGAACATTTATGCCGCTGCAAAGATGGCGAAAAACATACGCCTCGTGAGATAGAGCGGTGAGCCTTCTTCGCGTTGTACAAAATTTACTTGAACAACCAACGAAGATTTGGCTGCAGATACTTCACGATTCCACGACTCCACTCGACAGAATGACAATTTTTAAAACAGTTCAATTTATAACATTGAACTAGTGAGCAGCACTCGGCGAACTGTGTTTTTAAAAGTTGTTTTATTCTCCTACGCGTTTCGTCCGACTCTCGCGGACTTCTTCAATCCCAGTTGTTCTTGAGGCAAAATATATTTCGGTCTCTACCACGCTTAAGTGAAACGTCGTTCTGGCGTAAATGCAGAAAAAGAAAGAAAATTGCAAGCTGAGTAAATTCACGAACTCCATCGAACCTCACAACTGTGTTATACAAAGTTTCAACACGAAGAAAGAACTGATTCCTGGCTGTCAGGGTCCAAGTTTGGTGCGGCAAGTTGTTGTAAAATCTCATTTATCAATGCTCCGAGACGATTTCTTACGACTTCCGCCCGCTTTCTCCATCTTTGCAGGGGCATAAATTTTCTTTCCGCGGAAAAATCTGCATAATTTATTACTCGCACGAGACCATAGCGGCCGATCTCCCTGAAGACCCGGATTAGAAAGAACATAATTCGAAACACAAATAATAGAATCGCACACAACACAATATGGAACAACACAATTTCTAAGTACAGAAGAGAATTGTTAACGCAAACAACATAATTCGCAAGGAATAATCGAATGCAAGTGCAACAAAAACAACAGCGATGTTTTGCCGAACATAATCGAGAACACGAAAAACACAATTCGTACAATCAAAACACCAATGAGAACATTAAAAACCGAATTGGCAAACAGCATAACTAAATCCCAAACTTAATTTTGGCGGTAATCCCCCCTCATAGACGCGTGGCGCCTCTCTATTTAACTCCTTGCTCAAGTTTATCGGTCGCTACAATACGTTTGTGAACTGTTTGTCGGGAAATTTCAAAAGGCTAGGTTAATCAGGCTCCTTAAATGATTGAGCCGTTATGGTAGTAATTAGGGATAGCATTAGACACGCGGCCATTGTGCTTTTGACATGACAGCAGCAAGTCAAAATTCCTTCCGCCGTTTGGTTAAGTTAAGTCGATTTTAAAAGTACCTCCATCGGTGGTCATGTCACAGTAAACAGTGAACGGATTTCCTGACAATGTGGGATCGATGGAATATTCACCATCACCGTTTGAGGGAGGAACATCTCTGCAGGAGCGGAGAAAGGTTCTGTTTATTCCTACAAGATACAAAAATAATCAGCGGTGTGTGCATAAAAAAAGTAAATATTAATCCGCCTGTTGATCGTACGACCTCACAAGGATTTATGGAGTGTTCTGTGGAATGCTTTATGGGGAGTCCAGGAAAGTTAATGCGATTTGGTACCGGAAGGTCAAAATGCCTGCAACTGAATTTATATTTTCAGGAACGTTTTCGTTAAGGACTCCAGATAAACATATTAAAAGTCAATAAAAATCAACCCAGGCGAAATACGAAAAAAATGCAAGTTTTTTACCTCTGTCATTTTGCCCTTACGCCATGTTTTTATGCAAATTAGCCTTATAACGGATACGTCTTCCCAAATTTATTTTTAAAAGCCATCAAATCGCCTAACTTTTTTAGTTCAGTGTTTTTAACGGGCGAATTAATGCTGTGGTTTGCTCACGAAGATTTTCGCAACGAAATATTACTATAGCTATTATTACTATTACTGAGCTTTATTTTTTTTCAGCACTACAGGGCACTTTGATATTACAATTGCAAAGTACAATGTAAAGGTATAACAAAAGCATTAAATCGCGTTCTAATGTTAGCATACAGAAACATTGAGTTCGCTCCAGTTTTGCGTTCACTGACGATAGAGTATAAGGTCGACACCAGTTCCCTAGAAGATTAGTAGGGCAGAGTTTATGTGCGACAGATGACGAGCAACTCCCGCCAGTCCCGTTATCTAAGCTTCAGGCAGACGATCCTTAAGTCTACGCAGGGACAGAGTATCATGAGTATTCGTTTAAACGAAACCAACAAGTTATCACCATCGGATCGAAGGCGGCTGCTGTGGCAAAAAAGGATCATGTGCAGATTGATCCACAGTTGCTCTTTTCGCGATTGTTGCCACAAATGAATTTACGGACTTACAAGACCTGTTCAAGTACGATATTTGCAGCAACCCTGTTTTGCTGACGCCTTATAGAATGAGGTCAAACTTGAACAAATGTCATAACCTAGCCAACCACTCTATGTTCTTGGCGGAGGAGCACTGCTTCATCGTATCCTTTGCGGGAAACACGGTACAACCTTTTGTGACATCTGCAGCTGCTATGTGCATTATGTTGCTCAACGATATCGCAGGTGTATTGCTATATTTGACGGTTATTGCGATGGGCCCTCAGTTAAAGACGCAGCGCACTTGAGAAGAGGATCAACCAATGCTGTAGCTGTACACTGTGATCTTCTGAGCACACTCACTGTAAAGAAAGACAAACATTGTCTGAACAACATAGTGAGTGAGAAGTTAAAGGAGACGGTTTGTGACAGCATTCATGTGACAGAATTGTTGCTGATGTCTTGATAGTTCAGTCTGCGGTTTCTGTAGCTGCTACACAGTACCAGAGACACCGTCGTCATTGCAGATGACACAGACATTTTAATTTTATTCTGCCACCAATGAAAAAACTGCAAAACTGCAAACCAGAGCCGAAATGAGGGCTCGCGCAAGGCAAGGTTTGGGACATCCAGGCTACCTGTTTTGTGCTCGGGTCAAACCTCTGCAGATATCTTCCAGTTGTATTTCTACACACGTTACTGGGATACGATACCAGGTCATGCTTATTTGGTATTTGAAAGGCCGTCGGTCGTAAGAATAAATCACAGTTGTATCAGCATGCCAAAGTACTTTACTTATAATGCCAATTCGTTGAAAGAAGACGTTATGAAAGCAGAACGCGCATTGGTAGAGGTATGACGGCAAGGTGAGCGACAGTTTGGAGGCTTTGCGATGTCGACGATTTTGCAAAAAGACAGCTAAAAGTACAACCGCAGTTGAAGTAAAGTCCTTGCCTCCGAAGTCGTCTGCAGTGAAATTTAATTCCCTTCGCGTGTACTGCCAGGTGCAAATTTAACTTGGAAATCCAGAGGTTCAACGTGTGACTGGCGATATAAAGAAACAGATGGTACTCTAATGCCCGTAATGACCGACAAACCACCTGCTCCGGAAATTTTCCTCCGAGTTGTCAGATGCAACTGGAAGGTTGACTGTAACACAGCTTGATATAGTTGCAGAAAGCACGGACGTGACTGTTCACCTCCCTGTGGCGACTGCTGTGTAGGTGCTTGTTTCAATTCACCAGTTCTGACAGATCCAGATAGCGATACAGAGGACGTCGGGAACGCAGTCGATACCTTATGACTTCACCTTACTGTTAAAAAGGTAGCGAAAGCCAGATCAGGTGATGCTATATGTTTCAGAGAGGGATAATAGCCCAGATAATAGCCCAGATACTGAACAGCAAGGGTTGAGAAATTACTAGGTGAACACTTGTTTTGTTGATTATTTGTTGTAAAACGGTCCATGATAGAACTTAAATGTATACTTTACTTAAGAGTCCTTTGTTTTTACATGTTGAGTGTAACTAAAAGTGGAAAATGTCTTGATGGAACAGTTTACAATGGCTAATTAGCATAAAAACATGGCGGTCGTCAACACTTCGATTTTTTACGTATTTCCCATGAGTTGATTTTTGTTGACTTTTAGTATGTTAACATGCATGCCTCAAAAGCAAACAATGTAAAAAGAAAAATTCAGTTGCAAGCATTTTGACCTCCTGGCATAACTTTATTGGGCTATTAGCCTTCTCAGGCTGTACACGCAGCTCCGTGAGAATTCTTTCTGCAGGTGTTTCATTAGGAACTTAATTTCAGGATTCAGTGAAGCATTTTTAAAAGCATTTTTATTCCCTGAAGCAGCAGAGCAGCTTGGTCTTTTTAGGCTGCAGCTCTGTGAGAATTCTTTCTCCAGGTGCTTCATTGGGAACTTAAATTCAGGATTAAAACATTTTTAAAAAGCATTAATTGAAATAACTTTTTGACGTAATATTGTTTGGCTTTATCCCTGAAGCAGCAGAGCAGCTTGGTCTTTTTAGGCTGCAGCTCTGTGAGAATTCTTTCTCCAGGTGTTTCATTGGGAATTA
Source organism: Meandrina meandrites (assembly GCA_963693305.1). Classification (NCBI taxonomy): domain Eukaryota; kingdom Metazoa; phylum Cnidaria; class Anthozoa; order Scleractinia; family Meandrinidae; genus Meandrina; species Meandrina meandrites. The sequence continues at coordinate 45,825,058 of OY855903.1, forward strand.
AAATTTAAAACATTTTTGCTTGACAATATTTACATTATAAACAACATAAAATCTTTGACACCAAATATTTTTTTTTGGCTTATTATCCCTGAAGCAACAGAATTCTTTGTCTGGGTGTTTTATATTAGATTATTTAAATAAATTCAGGCTTAAATAACAATGTAATAACAGTTATAAAGTACTATCAAAAATAACATGGGGCATAATGCTGTCTGATAAAAGCATTTTATTAACAGATGGACAATGCCAATCAATAATAGATGAAAAGAATTACGACTGGAACTGTTATGTTTGAACTGAATACTAAGAGAGAGACAATTGTGAGACAATTGAGAGAAGTGTGACAATTAAAGTGAGACAATTAAATATTGTCTCTTTGAAATAATTATTTGCACTTTACCTAAAATAGTATGATTTATCTGAACTCAAGCACTTGAATCCAGTGAATGGATTAGATAATACAATATAAAAAATAGCATTTTTCCTCTTTTGTGCTCTTCATTGTTTAGTTCATACACCCTACTCTCTAAGTTTCCCTCTACCTAGCCCAGCACCAATGCTTGCTTTGCAGTTTTCTTTTCCATTGCAGCTTTCAGGGCAGCACGACCTGACAATTATTAAAGCTGGGTACTGCTTGCTGTGCCACTCAAGACCTAATAGACACATATCTACCATCTTAGAGTTCTTAAAAACACTTTTACAACATGTAGATCACTTTTTGGTACTTCTCATTATTTTTTTCTGATAGGAGAAGACGAGCCTAACATATTTTGTAAGTATGGAGTGACACTAAAAACGTCAGATTTGTACAATTGATTATTCTGACGTATTTCACAAAGAATTGCTTTTCCTCTGACCAGAAGAGGTTAATACCAAATTGGCGCCTTTTATTGACTTTCTTCTTGAAATTGTAATACAGGATAAAAAGAATGCTTTCTCCGCAGTGGCAGTTACTTCTGAGTTGCAGTGTGTGTCACTTTGCCGTCTGCCTAGCAGGCGCTGATCATGAAGTAATGTGGAAGCGAGGAAAGAAACGCGCGCGAGGGCAGGAACACGCGAGGGTTTTTTTCGCTCGCTTTCATGACAGAAAACAATAGCTTAGACTTTCAACTCTTGAGATCGAGTGAAGCCAGGCTAGCAACAGCTAAACCATTTTAGTAATGAGACTGGTCGGATTGCAGGCGATCGGGACAGCGTTTTTCTTGCTAGGGTGCAAGTCGATCAAGATTCATACGCGCGTGTCATACGCGCAAGCCACGTTTCTTCTTTAAATCGCGCTTTAAGATGCCGCCTACCCCTTTGAGCTTTGCTACAAGCTCCAATACTAATAATTGTACAACCTTGCGTTGATAATTATCTTATTTTCTGAAAGTTGACTATTTTAGCACATTAAATTTGCTACGTTCCGGGTTCTGCAAGCTTCGTCGTTTTTTAGTAGTGAAAAAATGTTTTGCGAGTGAAAAAACCGCCGCGCTTTCAGTATACTTGTATGTTGTTTTGAGGCTTTGCTTTACAAGGGTTTGAGTGTGTAAAATATAATCCATTTTGATCCTGCTCTTTTCGCAGAAGGACATTTAAACGAGCTAAAATGCTGTTGCGCTTCTTGAAACCCGCTTCCTGAGGAGAGAATAAAATATTTCCTTCGTTCACTAATTGTCTGAATGAGAATTTTTTTCTTACGTTACGCAAGGACACCATTTAGCGCCAGAAGCTGTTTTGTTTTGAAAGCCGCCGTGCTTCCTGTACTACATCCCAAGCGGTCGGTTTTTCAAATGTTTTTTTTGTTATTGTCATCATTAGTTCGATTCGTCAGTTTGCTTAGTTGATGTTGTCTGTGTGCATCCTTGTTTTCCGATTTTCGACTGTACTGTGGCATATTGTTGTAAACGCTAGCAAAAAAAAAGCCTGTATTCTTTCGATCAATGTGGCGGGCTTTCCTTTTGGTGACAGATCAGTATCCAAGTTAATTGATTCCTTAACACATTTCTTGGGAAGAGGCGTCAAGGAATTTCATTCATACGTGTCGAAAAATTTAGACCCCCTGCTAATGTTCTACGGTTCAACCGTAGAACATCGGCAGGGGTCCAGGATTTCAGAGTCGTATAAAGCTCGTCATAAAGAACGAAAACGCGTCAGTCCTAAATTAAATTTCGCGAGCAATTGAGCAATACGCCATGTGGTGAGCTGACTGCACGTGACAGGTCTAGCAAACAGCATGTCAAAAGCTGGTAGAAATATGGTCGCTTTGAACGTAACACTAAAAAAAACAGCTGCTAGAACTGAATGTTAGGATAGCGTTTAAGTTCTTACTTCGCACGTGTCGTTTGCACGTGCCGGTCATGTTAGGCCCAACTGAAGATTTCTATCAGGGAAAAGCTCAAAATAATAAATTTAAATTTCGTCGAATGAGTAATGTACAAGCCCAATAAAGGAAAACTGACAAAATAAACAGGTTTCAATCCGTGTCAAATTTAAATATTTTCTGCCATTTGTGTGTTGTATTCCGGCTTCATAGTAAAAACTTAGGCGGTTTAAAAATAAATTACAGCTGGCACATAAGTTATATTAATTTTCATTTCGCCCTAATTCCCGTTTTTGATAAGGCAGGGTATAACGGAGAGGCCATGCAGGTCCCCTGCGAGGACACTGAACAACAAAGCAGACAACGAAGAGACTTGGTGACAATGAATCTTCCATAGACAAAACCTTCTGTATAGCAAGACTAAGCAAGTACGACTTACATTTAGTTTCTGTCTTTAGTGTGCTGCGGTCTAGTTGTGTAGCTTAGTAATCCTCGACGAAGAACCTATAGTTTACAACTGAGGTACGTGATGTGTTGGCCACTTTCCCGATGGGGTTTTCAGGGCCAGTGTAAACAGACACTGACACAAACACAGTAAACCGACAAAACACGATAAAAAATTAAAAATTCCACCTGCCTGTGGCAGGAGGCAGTCCCGTTGGCTATTTACAAGCGTAGACGTCACAGGAAGAATACCGAGAAGAAACCGGAAATACGAGGAAAAGCACCAGCTAGTAGTGAGGATTGATTGTAAAAAGAATAAAATGAAGATCTTAAATTTTAATCTCGTTGAAGCAGCTTTAACTTTCAGCGTTATCTTTGAAACAAAAACTGAAATGTTACTTAAGCCAAAAATACCAACCACCTTGTCGGATGTGGTTCTACGAAAAACAAAACCACCTTGTCTGCTGTTGAAAGCCGGACGAAGGCCTTTCAAAATATGTGAGGCTTTTTAGATGTTCGTAATTTTGTTGTTGAGAACAACTGTTAGGCTTGGATTTCATTGGCCTAGAAATTACTTAATGCGAAGGGCAACTGTGGCATATATAAGGACACTCCGCCAAGTATACAAATCTGCCAAAACTTATGGAAGAAAATCAACTGGAAGCTTGGGGATTACAACACATTGAGTCGCTCACTCACTCGCCTCAAATACGTTAATGTCGCTCGATTTTTTCGTCATTGTTATCAACGCGAATAATCAATTGGGTCAAAAAAAGATATTGAAGTAAAAAAGTAATTGCACCGAAAAATCTCAAACTATAATAAGACGACTACGAGAGCTAATTCAGTAAGAAGATTTCCATTAAGTAAATGAACAAAAATATCCTTCCAGGAATATACTGTTAGATGTTTTCGGCCCTCGGTATTTACTTGCTGTCTTTTACCTGTCGACCAAAAAAGTTATGGCTGACTCAATTCCTCTTTGCCTTTTGCTTTCTTTTAACGATTGATTGACATTGAAATTAATTATTTTATCTCGTCGGGTATTGTTCAAGTGTATGGACCTCACCGACATCCTGTTACATACAGAAATCGTCTAATATTGTTCATTAACATCTTAGCATCTAGTGTTTGCACAGAGCTAATTCATAAAAGGGCTCATACTTTAGCACCGTAGCGCCAAAAAAAAAATCAATGTAACGGTTAAAAAACGTGTTTTTTCGATTAAATTTTGTCGCTTAGCTAGAATATTGAATCCTGTACATTCAGATGAAGCAGAAATGGAAACCCAGCGCTCGAAAACGGTGGCTTAGATAAATCTTGATGCCCCAGGAGAAGAAAATAGAAAGAAAAATTATCGGCGGCTGCGGCGAAGCAATTTTGGCGAGATTCCGATTAATTTTTTTTGAGATTATGGAGCTTCGTGTGCGGGCCCTTGGCGCACTAAGTCGCCAGCTTTTCGTTTCTCTTCAGGGTTAACAAAACCTCAGAAAGTAAAACTCATCTATTTAGTTATTTATTTATTTAAGGATTCGTACAAAGTACAGGTGCTTAACAATAGGACGTAGGTCCCCTACTTGGTTAAAACACCCACAACACAGAGGAACACACACACACACAGAGGAACACACCAGGAACACAGAGACGTCAAAATAACAGAAGGCAAACAGTAGTATAGCCGGGACTAAACAAATACCACTTCGGGCGCACCCACCATTTTTTACCTCTTCCCGAGACTAGTACTCAGGGGATAAACCCCTTCGCACCCACTAGTCTCGGAAAGAGGTAAAAAATGGTGGGTGCTGCTCAGTAGTATTTGTTTAGTCCCGGCTATACTACTTAGGAAAAAGGACCCCAGATTAAACAACAAGGCAAGACAAGAAAAACCAAAATAAAAAGAGCACCCATTTAGAGGAATGCCACATCAAGTTAACAACAATTCATAAACATGGAAGCCAGATTAAATAACGACGAAATTCAATTTTGGGAAGGTATAATAGAATTTATAATACCAATTAAGAAGACAGATGAGTATGAAAACCTAAATATTATTCCGGAAGAATGGGTAGAAAGGTTCAAAACACTGTTCGAAAGTATCGTAGACCCGGAAGACTATAAATATGAACGGCGGAAAGAACTATTTAATAAGTTCATTACTCGAATCAAAATCAATAATCACCGACTGTATAAAGAATGGGAAAAGCTTGATAAAGAAATTAACCTTGAATTCTATAAAATGAGGTGCAGCCTGGAAAGAGCGCTAAAAAAAAAGAAAGAGGCCCGCGCCAGAAGGAAGCAAAAGAAAGCAATCAATCAGCCGAACATTTCAGGCAAAGAGTTTTTACAAGCTCAAAAATAAACCGCAGCGAAGAAGTTGAAGAACAAGAAGAAGTCGACTTAACAGACATGGAAGAGTACGATTTGACGGGATCAGGAGAGCCGGTTTACGAAACACCAATCATGACGCCGCAGCTGTACCGCAGAATTATGGCGAATGAGTTTAGCCAGGACCAGGTAGAGTACATAATAAGGAAAGTTTGAAGTTTTAGGGGGGAGATAAGTCTATTGGCCGTTCAGCAGCATCAAGAATAGCTTCTACAGCTTGAGAAGTAATAAGTTTGACATCATTCACCCAAAAGGGGGAAGAAAGGTCTTTGAAAGCGCACACGATCGCGTGGAATAGCACAATCATACTATATAAACTGAAAATATTTTTGGCCCACCACAAGCATTTAGAGGAATGCAGCAGGCAGAAAATGTCAGTCAAAGCAAAGCAAAACCCGGTCAAAATTCTGAAAGAGGTAATAGCTGAAATTGTGAAAAAATATGAAGAATCGCCGCACATCATTGTAAAAGGGCAGAAAGTGCGGAAGACCCTAAAGCAATACATCCCATACAAGGCGGAAGAATGGGAAAAAGAAATGGAAAAACGAAAGGGGTACAAAGATCAAAAAGCCCTGGCCAACTTCATAGATAAAGTTTTTTTCGAAGACGGGGCGCTGCAATTAGAGAAATACACCAACAAGTGTATAAAATGGCAGACACATTAGAACTAATACAAGCACTTCCGGCTGAACTTCGAGAAAAAATCTGTACAGAGTATATTATAATAAGACTCTGGCAGCGTAAAATGCTTGGCTGGGCTGAAGTACACAAAGAGCTAGAAAAAATCCCATTCTGTAAAAGGAGGGAAAGTTTTGTGAAAGCGATGTTTTGTTTTGAGCATTTAGATTGTGGAGTTGATGGTATCTGTGTACCGTGTATGCGAAAAGAAAATATAATTCATAACATTTTCCCAGAAATGGACGAATACAACAGCCACAGACGCTATATTGAGATATGCGAAGAGGATCTTGAACATGCTTGGATCCTTCGTAAGTTAAGGGTTTAGACCCAATGCGAGAAATCTTTCAAAAATTTTACTGAGCGACCGAGCGAAAACAATATTTATATTACACAAGCGAGACTGTTTAATTTTTTTCCACCTCTCTCATAGCCTCCACTACTTGATGAGCTATCTGTCTGACCTCGTTTTGCCAAACAGGTGTAGAAATTTCGGTTAAAATAAAGCAAATCGCATGGAAAAGGACAAGCATATTTTCTCTTGGCTATATTTATTTACAAATCTTTTATTCTGTCTAAAAGCGCATCTATATAACTTCTAAAACTAAACTTACCAGTACTTCACCATATTTTACACTTAGTGATGAATTATGCTTAAGTACCTGTATAAAAATAGTTGGGTCACCGCTGAAGGGTACTTGTATTTTTCCCCCGTCATTTAACACAGGCTCCATATATTGGTATTGAAAGTCGTTATTGAAAATATTTTTACCTTCAAAGATCCAGGTATTTCTTGCCAACCGTAACCTAATATCAATTTGTTCGTATTTATTTTCACCACCTAACGTCGCAATAAAAATTGTTACACGCTTAATAATGCAAGGGAAGGGCGGTATCGTATAAAATAAATTACCGAATTTAACAATGCCATATTTTCTTAATTTTCATAATCCTTTTTATAATCTCCATTTATTACAATCAGGCGTTGGGGTAGGTAATTTTTTATTTTAAACCCGTTCATATCCAAATTTGTCTGTAGAGTAAAGTCGCCACTGTCATCGACAACAAAAGCCTCATCATAAATAGTGCCGTCTACATCTGTTTGGTAACCCTTTGCCCCATAAATGATTAAAGCAGCCTTTTCAAGTGGTGACGAGCCATCATAACCCGGATTTGAAATATCAAGATAGATTGTGTCATCGTTGTCTTTGTATTTGTGCGTGTGAATAATGGTGCGCGAATATTTCGGGCTGTGACCGTTGAAATGCTTGGTATGGTAATTAAGAGTATCAACCGGGTTAGGGGTTGAAGCACTTATAAACCAATTAGTATCGACTTTTGGGATAAAGAACTCAACACATATAGTGTGCTCCCCTTCAGACAGAGGTTTTTTATTCAACGCCAAACGTGAGTTGAAAGAATCGACACTAGTTCTTACGAGATTGAAAGTATAAGCTTTTTTATTCAAAATGTGAAGGTTGGATTTAAAGTCTTCTTCTAACGTAACAGAAACAACATTATTTACAGGCGTAAGACCTACCTTTTGGATTAAATAGGCTAAGGAGTTTTGCTTATGAGCAATTCCTGTTGTAATTGTAGTAGTGGACACATATTTTTTCATTGAACCAAGATTTACAGCATCCTGATCACCCGTAGGATTTGCAAGCTGTCTGATCGCATAGTCATTCATGAGAATATCCTCATCAATGTTTGCGGTTGAAAAAGCGCCAATATCACCTTTTTCACCTTTATCCCCCATAGCTCCTTTTGAACCCGCAGGTCCAGTTGCTCCAGTTGGTCCCGCAGGTCCTGTAGCTCCGGTTGATCCTGTAGGTCCAGTTGCACCCGCAGGGCCAGCAGGTCCGGTCGGTCCTTGTAAGCCAGTATCACCTTTTATTCCTTTTTCTCCAGCATCACCTTTATCACCTTTAGGACCTTGTGGGCCAGTATTGCCCTTATCACCTTTTTCACCTTTTGGACCCACAGGTCCAGTTGCACCAGTTGGACCAGCAGGACCAGCAGGACCGGCTTCCCCTCGGATTGAAGTAGACTCTTCATGTGTTTGAGTTGCACCCGTCGCACCGTTAATAAATCCCATCTCTATATATTTTCGTCAAAATTTTTGAGTGTGGTTTTTTTTGGTTTGTCGTGGTATAAAAAAGAATATTTAGCATCGGTAGCCCTTTCAAGCAGCTCTCTGTCAATTCCCAATTCATCAGCAATACGGTTATTTTCTCTGGGAAGAAAGTTGAAAACACAAAAGTGGCTACAATTATCTCGGATGTTTTTGGGGACCTTAAAATAGCTTTGAGAAAGATAAATGACGCTGCAATTGCGGTGGCGACCGTTGATAAAATAATCGATAATGTCGTTTTGGTTGCTTTCACAAACCATGTCATCGAAAATTACAATCTTTTGATTGTCAGTGGACAGCGTTTCCAAAGGAATAACATCGTTAGCACCTTCAATAACATTATAGCCAGCCACAGGATTGACTCTTGTGTCGAAATCATCAATCATATATTGGTACTTGTCTTGATGCAGGTTCTTAGCGCAAAGGTAAATTTTGTCGTAGACCAACAGCCTGTAAAGCATATGCATGAGAATATTTGTCTTACCAGAGTTGCTTGGCCCGCAAATAAGCATCCGAAAGGTATCTGCTGGCATACAAGGGTGCCCCCGCTTGTAATTACTTTTTGTAGTCAAACTGGGGTCGTAATTGGGAATTTTCATTTTTTTCTGTTATATATACGGCAAAAATATGTCCATGAAGAAGTGGCAAAAACTTGCCAGCGAAAAGGCTGAAGTTGAGCAGCAGAACGACAGCATACTCGCGGTAATAAAAAATAACAAAATCAATAAAGGGTTTGGCCAGCTATCAGGTGAGGATTTGTTCAAACCTATCACATCGCGGCTTGACAAACTCCAAGTAGGGGATAGCAACTCAAAAGAAGAGGAAGAGGTTCCAGACTATGGTATGGATGAGTTTGATTTAAACAACCCCTTCGACGGAGATTTTAATCCGGATGCGGAAACACCATCACCATCACCAACACCATCACCAACACCAACATCATCACCACCACCATCTCCTTCATCAACACCACCACCATCACCAACATCAACACCATTGCCACCTTTAGCTGAAGAGGAAGAAACGGAATTAATGGAAAGCCCAGCGAAAAAACCAAGTAAATGGGGACCACCAAAAGAACCAGTTATCAAGGGATCAGAGTCGGTTGACCTGCAGACACTGAGCAGAATGTTAACAACAAATAAAGACAATCCGAACTATGTTGTAAAAAGCAAAAAATCAAAATTCTATGGCTACACATTGGAAGACATAAAAAGTGCAAGAAATGAAATTCTTGCCAGGAGACAAGGGAAGTTTATGCCCCCCGCCGATTGGATGCCCCCTCCACCTGATGAGGATGAACTTGAAAGAGAAATGGAAGGAAGCGGAAGTGTTGATCCAAACGCTTTGGTTGAAAGGCTACACTTAAGCTTGGCGTCTATACAGGCGGGCAACACTTCACTGAAGCTGAAAAAACAGGTCAAGCAGATGTTGGGGCTGCTGGTAAAGCTAAAGGAAATAACGCAAAAAGAAGCCCACAAAATTTTGGGAAGTATTATATAAGCAACATGTCAACCCATTTTCATTTCAACTTGTTGCTCGACTCGCAGCTGGCTAAACAAAACAACGCCAACAGCAAGTCACATGACTTTACAATTAACTTTGACCCGCCAATCGCTTTAGATCCCTTCAAAAAGTACAGGGCGGCGTTAAATGAGCTGGTATCCATGTCTTATTCGTGGTACAACATCGCGAAACGGTACAACAACAACGAATTCAAATGGCGGAAAAAAACAGAGAACTGGAAAACCGTGACAATTCCGGATGGAATGTATGATTACAACGGTCTCAACACCACCATTCAGGCACTAATCGGAAGAGTGGATCCCAAGGATGAAAAATCCAAGTTTATTTTTCAGCTGTATTTTCACACCACAACGTATCGGGCGGTTATTTTGTTGCAGGACGGCTACGAGCTTGATCTAAGTGGAGGTGAATTTGCTGCGTTGCTGGGTTTTGACAAGAAAACAATAGACGGAGCGAACAATAGGAGCGACCGCGTGCCAAATATAACAAGAGGCGTCGACTGGATCTACATCCATTGTGATCTCATTACAAGGGCTGTGGACAACATCGGGGGTGACGTTATGTTCTCTTTTTCAACCGCTGAACTCACAGTCAGCTACCCCTTTTCAAAAGAGCCCCGCCGCCTCCTGTGGCACCCGGTGAACAAAAACAGAATCAATTCCATAAACATAAAGATCACGGACGGGCGCAACAACATTATAGATCTGAATGACCAAGACGTGGCTTTAAGCATCATCATCGAAGAAGAAAAAGAAAAATAATTTACACATAAGTATAATAATGAATCATCCGAGCGAGTGGACGAGATATTATGACGCGCCGAAGGGAACCTATAGATACAAACACAAAGGTACGGGAGTTGTTAGAGACACCCTGATGAATATAGGAAAGCGGGTCAAAAAGAAGGTCACCCGTCAGACGTTGAAGAAGGCTGTAAATGAAGCCTCGAAGCAAATGCTAAAAAAAGCCGCAGAAAAAGCAGAAGAAAAAGCGGCTGACAAGATACAAGCGGTTTTGCGGCGGGATACCCCACACCCCAAGCCAAGTGTAAAACCAAAGAGTAAAAAGACCCCAAGTGTAAAACCAAAGAGTAAAAAGACCCCATCACAGAAACTTAGTACAGAGTCGAAACAAAAACTGAAGAAGATGCTAAACCCTGGCGTAGCAACTCAGTTAAGCGGGGATTCACGGAAAAAGTTGCAACAGATCTTAAATCTCGGTCGGGCTGCAAGGTTGAAAGTAAACCAATTGATAGCAGAAAATTAAAATAATTTTTTAAAAAGATATATAGGACGCAAGATGTTCAGAAGCCACAGGCATTTGGAAAAAACAGAGTATGTTCGTATCATGTTAGACAAACCGATTAGTATCCCGGGAAACAATCAGCACCAGGTAAAAACAAACTATAAATTCACACTCACCGACCGAGACAACTGGTATGACTGGTATAACGCCTACTTCCGGGCTGATTTCACTTTCGAGGCAACCGCGGATGGCGCGGCAGTTGCAGCAGATGCTCGGTCAGCACCCATTAACAGCTCATTTTCACTGATAAACAAACTTGTGGTAAAATCATCGGGCAAAAACATTTACAACGTAGACAACATTCACAAGCTCATATTTATCAAAAACTTGTTGGATTTTTCTGATGACTTTGCAAGGAGCGCAGCGAAAGATCAGTTTTGGTATTTGGATACAGATAATAGCAATGTAACAGCCGCCGCTGCCACTAACCTTGGAATCAGAGAAAGAGGTTTGCTTGCCCATGCTGGTCTTACGGTTGAAACCCTTATACCACTTAACAGGTACTCATTCTTCGAAGAGCTGAGTGACAAACTTCTCCCCCCAATGCAAATAGAGTTCGAAATTGAGCTACAATCGGATGCAGAGCTGATTTGGCAAAACGATGGCACCAATCGCAGGATAGTGGTGAGAAACTTCGAACTGTGGGTTCCAATGCTGCGTTTTACCAGCGAAGGTCTGAAGCTCGCAAACGAAAACTTTTTGAAACCTCAGAAATGGACGTACCTGAATGAAATGATCCAGCCGAGCAGCAGCCGGCGTGACGCTTTTGGTTCGTGGCAGATAAATCCGGGCGTAAAGGATGCCAAACATGTTTTCATTTTCATTCAACAGTCAAGGAAGAAGGACGCCTTGACTCAAAACCCCTACTTCTTTGACACCTTTAACATTGATGGGGATAATTCGGCCAAGTTATCAACCTGCCGGTTACAGTACGGCTCTTCACAGTACTATCCGGAGCTGGACTACGACGAAAACTTCAAACTGCGCATTCTTAATGACTTAAAGAACTACCGGTACCGCAAAAACGACTACAACACCGGTGTTCAGCTTCAGCCCAACAACTTCAAGGATTTATACCCAGTACTCTATTTTGACTTACGCGAAAACAAGGATAACAGGACCAACGACCCGAAACAGATGGTTTTCCACTACAGGCTCAACGAGGCGGCCAACGCGCAAGACTACACCATTTATGCAGGAATTTTGTACGAGTCCGAATTTGCTCTCAGGCAGGTGGGTAATGAGCTGGTGATGATTTAGTGGAATTAATTTTTGTATGAGTCCGAACTTGTTCTCAGGCAGGTGGGTAATGAGTTGCTGATACCCCAAAGTGAAATAATTTTGTATGAAATATAAGAGATGACGACTTACTATCCGCACAAGATTTCACTTTCAGATGGTCAGAAGGTAAACCTCGCGCGAGCCTTTGAGCGAGGAGAAGCAGTTACGCTCAGATTTAAAAATGAGGCTATAACCGGCGGTAGCGACACACTTTGCACTTGACCGCCAGGCAGATCAAAAAAATAGAGCGCGCTATAAAAAACAAAACGGGCGTGGACATAGACATGAGCAAGACACAAATCAGACGTGTGCGCAAACACGGGATCGGCAACTCAGGATCAGGCATGCGGGTAAAACCCCCAACAGGAGGAAAGGGAATGCGCATCAACCCTCCACCATATATGCGCCCTCCACCATTTATTGGTTCTTGGGGTGATCAAAAAAAAGCCCGCCTTCGTTGATGTCCCCTTAACTGATTATGACTTGCAGCGATGGTGCCAATACTTGAAAATCCCCATCAAAGGTATATTTGCGAGAGACGAGATCCACGTGAAAAACCACTCCCCTTGTATAATCAACATGGATGATCTTGGAGGGCCAGGTACCCATTGGGTATGCTGTTGGGGATCAGCAACTGAGTTGCTACCTGAATACTTTGACTCTTTCGGTTTACCCCCGCCCGCGGAATGGGAAATTGAGTTGATTCTCGAGGGCAAACAGACCTTTCTACGAAATGACAACCAGCTTCAGTGGGAATCCAGTGTGCGCTGCGGCTACTACTGTTTGCTTTTCCTGAATGAGCGTAACAAAGGGCGGTCGTTTCGAGATATTTTGAGTATGTTTTCAAAAAATACACACACCAACGAGGCTGTGGTGAAGGGTTATTTTAAACATAACGTATAAGTGGGTATCACCCAGTGAATTTTTGCTAGTTATATAGGATGGATGTTTACTGTGTGAAAGAAAAGCGCTTCACACCTAATGTGGTGGGAAGTGAAACATTTGCAACCGCAAAAAACGGCAGAAGACTGCTTAAAGTAAAATGCGCCAGCTGCGGCATTACCAAGACAAGATTCGTTTCTAATAAAACACAAAGTGGTGCTGCTCAAGAAGGAGGTAATCTTTTGGATCCAATATTTAAGTGGACCAGAAGGGGTTTACCCAAAAAGAAGAGAGAAGAACTTGCACGCGCTGAAAAAAGAATGTTTGGAGGTGGCGTTTTTGATACAGTTGGGAATACAGCAGCTGAAGCTTTCTTTGAGTACGGAGTTCCTTATTTAGCAAAGCAAGGTGTAAAACAAGGAAGATACTTTGCAAGCGAGTTTTTAAGACAACCAGAGTATCAGAAGAAGTTAGCCAATAAAGCCAAACCAATCGCGAGAAAAGCTGTTAATTACACAATTGATGCTTTGTCTGGGGATTTGTTGACTAAAGCCTCAAACAGATTAAGACCAAAAGATATGATACCGGGAAATAAGATGAAAGGTGGGTGTCACACAGTGGGCTGAGAATTTTCTTTAATTATATAAGATGGAGGTATACTGCGTAAAGGAAAAACGCTTCACACCCAACGTACCGGGAAGTGAAAAAAACACTACCACAAAAAATGGTAGAAGGCTGCTTAAAGTAAAATGCGCAAGTTGTGGCATTACCAAGACGCGGTTTATTAGTGGGGGTACCCAACGTGGTGGTAATTATGATATGAGAATTTATGCGGGTAATCGAGTAGATGACCCAACAAACCCTCTTTACCAACGTGGTGGGGCTTTTGATTTGCATAAAGCTATTGGTAAGCTGCCTAAGCCAAAAAAGGGGTGGACGCTTCCTGGTCATAACTACACAGGACCATACAATCCCCTTGAAAAACAGCTTTCTTACGACCGCAAGACGGGAAAGATATTAAAAATTTATCAGCAACCCACAGGCGCCACAGACGCTGTTTCAATGCAGCATGATGTTGATTATGCCGTCTGTGCAGGAAAGAAAAATGAGAAAAGCTGCAAACATGTTGCTGACAAAAAAATGGTGAAGGCGCTTGACGCTATCCCCAAAAACAAACGGCAATGGGGTCATGCTGCGGCGCGCAACGCAATCAGCTCGAAGCAAAAAGTGGGTTTGGGTGTTGGTGAAACGATCAATAAAAAGATCGGCGAAAAGGTTCCGGGCTTTCAACCGGCTCAAGATGTGGCTGCTGCAATCATGGCTGTCACAGGTGGTGATAAGGATTTGTTTAAAAAGTATTGGAGTGGGGACATCGCAAAAGGTGCCTTTAACACGAAAACCGGTCTGTTTAGCAAAAAGTTTTGGACACACCCTAAAAAGGGTTGCAGGGGGGAGATAAAGAAAATTAACGGCAAATGGCATAACACATATGATTGTTGATAACCCCACATCCCACGAAATATTTTTAACGCATATATAGAAATGGATTCTACATCAAAATACCGGATGGCTGAAATAGAAAAAATGAAGAAAAATCTTGAAAACCAGTCGGCGCATTACTACCAAACCTCAACCAAGTTTAGACGGTGGGATACGCGTTGTCAAACAGTAAGCGGGTTAACAGGTGGAGTCGCTGCCATTCTTACAGGCTCTGGGCTGGGCGCTTCACTTTCTGCGGTTGGCATTGTTGTTGGTGGGCCTTTAATCGCAACTGGTGTCTTGTTTTCATTGGTGTCAACCTCATGCATGGGCCCCATCAAATTTTTCCGGCGTAAAGCGAAAAAACACAAAAAAATGCGGACTTTGGCTGAAGCTACGCTGAGCTCAATCAACTCTCTCATATCAACCGCTCTTGATGATGGTGAAATCTCTGACGGCGAATATCAAAATATTGAGAAAAAGTACAACACCTTTACTACTGAAAAAACAAAACTGCAGTTTTCAAACCACGTTGACAGTGGGGTAAAGGTTAACAGAACATCAAAGACAACTTCTGTTTAATGGTGGGGTGTTTGCCTCCAACCACCATTCGTTGAAACTTTTTTCGGCTTTATTTCTGGTTTGTACCATCTTCGGCAATCTTTTCGTGAGCTTTCCCAGTATTGCCTTTTTCGCCGGCCAATCTCTTGTTGAGACCTTTTGAAAATAGTTGTATAAAAAACAAACGTAGTTACACGATCCGGGGTAGCAACTCAGTTGCTGATACCGCTTGAACTGGTGAATGACATTACCCAAAAAGGTCAGCCCCATATTGTCACCGACCTGATCTACAGAAATGCCGGTTTTTTTTAGTACTGCGAATAAATACCATAATTTTGGTTTGGAAGGGTGGCTCATCTCTTCAGGCTCAGGATAGCAACTCAGTTGCTGATCCCACTCGTAACGGTCGTCAAGATCTTTTTCCGGCTTGATTTCTTTTATTTTCGCTTCCTGCTGTTTTATCAACATTTCTTTTAGCTCTTTTTTTCCACACCCCTTGGGTAAACCCAAACTCATTTTTGTTGTCATGTATATATGTCGCGCATAATTATTTAAATGGACAGAAAATTGGAGCGGCGTTACTACAGCCCGCAGGGTTACTGGAAAGGCATTTCTGCCATTAAAAAATTAGCGGTCGCTGCAAAGGTTCCTGAAGTTGTTGCCAAAGAATGGTTGTTCAAACAAGCGCTCTGGCAGATTTACCTTCCAGCACCGCGCTACATTCCTCGTCTAAAATTCGATGTGCCTACACCCAACAAAGTACACCAGGCAGATCTTCTTTTTCTGCCACATGACAAAGTGGGCCGTAGCACTTACAAATACGCGCTTACCGTTGTTGATGTTGCCAGCAGATTCAAAGAAGCTCAGCCTTTAACTTCTAAAAACTCTGATGAGGTTGCCAAAGCTTTTAAGACAATGTATACACGTGGCCCTTTGAAATGGCCTCAACTGTTGCAGGTTGATTCTGGGCGTGAATTTATGGGCGCTGTTACAAAAGAAATGGAAAATCACAAAACTTCTATCAGACGTGGCCACCCTGAAATTCATAGAGACCAAGCTATTGTTGAACGTTTC
Source organism: Meandrina meandrites (assembly GCA_963693305.1). NCBI lineage: Eukaryota > Metazoa > Cnidaria > Anthozoa > Scleractinia > Meandrinidae > Meandrina > Meandrina meandrites. The sequence goes on from OY855903.1 coordinate 45,841,110, forward strand.
AATCGCACCTTGGCTGAGCATTTGTTTGGCCACCAGTACGCAGTTGAAATGCGTTCGCCTGAGGGTTTGCGGTCTCGAGAGTGGGTCAAAAGATTACCCAAAGTTGTTTCTGCTCTGAACAACCAAGTCACTCGATTGATTGGTATGAAACCTGCTGCTGCAATCAAGAAAAAAAATGTTTATGCGGAGCCATCAACTAAATATTTGAGACCTGTTGGAGATAATGAAAAAAAGCTCCCATCCATCGCTATGCTTCGGTATTTGTACGAACCTGGTGAGCTTGAAGGTGGAACGAAAAGAGCTACTGATCCAATCTGGTCTTTGAAAGTTTACAATATTGAACGATCTTTTACCAAACCGAATCAGCCTGTTCTCTACTATTTGTCTGACGGACCCAAACGTGGCTTTGTACGTGAAGAACTACTTGTTGTACCTCCCAACACAGAATTACCTCCGGCTGTGAACTAAATGTGATATTCAATTGGTTCGGTGTGTATGCCGTCAGACAGTACCCATCGTTTGTCATAGTATGCACTCAACCCCAGCTTCTCCTGTTCGTAAGTTACTATATTCCCGTCCCGCATTCTGAAACCTCTATTTGTTGCCATATCCTGGTGACCTTCCAGCGCTGTCTTAAAACGATGCCAGTTTATATTGTTTTGCTTCTTTGACATTCCCTTTGTACTGAACTTCTTTTTTTCGCCTCGGTCGTCTATATAGTAACATTTGGAGCAGAGTGCAATCATCCTGCCCCCCTCACACTCCAACTTAAACAGACCAGGTGTTCTCCCACTCCACTTGTCCCATGCCAACCAATTCTTTTTTTGTTTTTCGAATTCTGCTTTCATCTCTGGACGTACAATGTCTTCCAGACTCTTCCCTGAGATTGCCAGGTAGTTGCTGTCTGTATCCATTTGGATCAGCTCGAAATCTTTTCTGTCGAAGTATCTGTCAAGGAAGTCGTAATAGAATTCCAGCATCCTTAACTTCGCCAGCTGATAAACTGCGATTCCAATCTGAAACGGTCTTCTGATTGTGATTCGTGACTTCCGACTTTCTAACTCATACGCCTCACCAATCTCATCAAGATCTGAGAAATATGCGCTTCTCAGAGCTCTGTCAACTACCTTTTCATCTTTGGTGTAAATGACGTTGGTTTGCCGTTCCAAGGCTTCGATAAGCTTTCCGTACCCACTGTTTCCCAACAATTTGAATATATCCGCCAGCAGTGCTTTGCTTTTTTCTACATCTCCTGTTCGGCGAGCTTCCGTGACTTGTTCCACAAACCAGGGAAAGATTTTGGCCGGTGTGTAGTCAATTGTGCGATAAACTCTTTTGATAACTGCCCCGTGATTCACGTACCAGAGTAGTAGAGGGGCGTACACAAGTATTTTCTGTGCTGACAACGTTCCCATTAGTTTCTTGTCTTCTCCTCTTTTTCTTCCTGTATCGCGCAAGTATTTAAGCATATGCTCTGGGACAGCTTTGGCGGGTACCGGTTTGTTATGAAAGAACGGGCACATTTCCTCGAACTTTTGGTGTAAGTGATTTGGAATCTCAATGTCTATTTCAGCATATCCGAACCAGCTTTTTTCTTTGAGTCTGTGCGTTAGTACTGGTGCACCGTCTATTTGGTACTCATCTGTATAGTGTACAACCCTTTCCTTTCCACAAGGCATATCTCTTAACATTGTTGAGAGATACAAGGCGTTGGCATCATATCCGAGGATGTTTTGGCAAAGTTTTGAATCAGCAACTTGATGAGATCTTATTCTTGTTTTCCCCACTTCATGGTATCTTGTGAAAACGAGGCTCGGTCCTCCAACAACTGCTTCTTTTAACATCTCATATGCTTCTTTGCTTGGGCTGTAAAGCTCCGCGTTGCGTTCAATAGCTCCTCTTAGAAGGTAATGTAAACTCACACCTGGGATGCTGACTGCGTCTTTCATTATATCGATTCCCTTCTCTGTGTAGAAGTTTCTCATCTTTTCTAAAGCCTCAAGTCCGGGGGCTACATCTAGATTATTGTAGTAACGTACCCAGTCTTTGAAGGTTTTCATTCCCTTTTCTCGGAACGTCTCTTTGCAGGCTTTCCATTCTGACAGTTTTAGTGTGAATTCATTTTTCAGCTTTGAGTACCAATGCGGGTAATCCGGCAATCCCGGGTAATCTAGCTTTTCAGGTTTGTCAAACCACTCGTATGGAAGCCACGATTTTGGTGCCTTGCAGCCGTATGCCTTTATCCATTTATCGTAACTCACCCCCGGGCCGAGGTAGTTGATTATGTCAAGGAAACGGAAGCCAGAAGTGAGTAAGAACATGATTTTGTTTCCATTCTTTGCTACTCTGACTTTGTTGGTTGTGTCCGCAAGTTTTTCTGCGAAGTGTTTCTTTATCAGATTGAGATCGTAAGTCCCTGAGTTAAAGCCCAGTACTGGCACCTGATCACACCATTCTTCAATCTTTTTTCTCTGATCTTTTGGTAGCAGGTTTACATCCGCTGGCATAAATTCATCTCTTACTTTTGTTCTTATGTTTTTACCGCGTCTCTCCAGCTCTTTCATGAACTTGCGGATCAACTCTGCGGGATCTTTTTCACAGATATGGGTTGTTTTCGGCGCTTGTTTTCCGTCTTGTGTGATGGTGGTTTCAAGAGTGTCACCGATGCTCACCGAAATTGGTACGTGCTCATTCTCGATCGTTAAGCTATCTGTCGGTTCCTTTCGTTTGTTTTTGTCTCCGTATGCCTCAAAATCATACAAAATCGCGTGTGGGTAACTTTTTGTTTTTGCTTCAGGTAGTTGTTCAATATATTTGTCTCCGACTTCGCAGGCCCAACACTCAATCACTCTGTAGCCTTCCTTTCTGAGATAAGCTGTTCTTCTCTTTGTTGCTTGGAAGAGATCTTCTCTTGTTCTGTCCCCACGGTCTATTATTTTGTTACGATCAGGGTAACATTTTGGACAACCGTGCCAGTAGCATCCGTGATACTGCAGCACAAGCTTTTTCTCATGGTTGTAGCCATCAACTGGTCTTTTCCCTATCCAACGCTCTCCTCCGTGGCCTGACATTGCGTGGTGAATGGGGATTTTCCAATGCTTTGCTACGTACTCAAGCCACTGAATTGATTCTTTTGAAGCTTTATGATTTGGATAAAATGCTTTTTCATAAGTTGTCTGTGGTGCTTCGACCTTTTCTCCTGGACAATCTATTACTGTTTTACCTTGGGCGCATCTTTCTGCGTGACGTTGCAAATGGGTTGCTTGTGTAAATCTTGCTTTGCAATGGATGCATGCATAAGTTTTTCCCAACTTTTTAATGTCTTTTATTAAAAATGCGTGCTTTCCAAAAATACCGATTGTCATAACGTTTTTAAACTGTGGTGCAGGATTTCTTGTCAGATGCCATACAACTTCTTTATCGTCTACACGCTCTGGTACATATACCCTGATTCCTATCCAACCTGAGAAAGCAGTCCCCTTATTCAGATGCATTTCAACCTTTTCCAATTCATCCAGTGATGTTTTTACGCAGTTCGTCGGTGTATCGCGGAGTTTGAAAAAACTCTTGGCTAGACCTTGCGCCGCTTTTGTACTTCGATCTGGTCTAGCTCCTTTGTGTACAGCAATACAGCGCCATAGACACATGTTATCTCTATAGGTATCCAGTGCTACCATTGAACGACTATGTGCAAGGTTGCGCAGCCAGTTTGGTAAGGGTCCTGTTCCCATCAGTGGTTGACGGTCAAGTACAACCTTTACATCAGCATTAAAATGAGCCTCGAAGATCCACTTTGTGTTTGGTCTTTCGATACTGTCCGCATCCAGACGTACAGCCTCCCTATTAATTAACCAATTCTCCGCTTCTCCATATGTATTCATCCAAGGGGAGCCTTTATTTTGGTAGTAGAAAATTATGGTACCATCTTCAATGTTACGTAACATATATGAATAAGTGTGCCTCATGTAAAATGATGTCCTCACGTTCTCTCTTATTTTTTCCATAAATTTTGGTGTAAGGTCTTTATTCAGATCTTTTATGAAGCGCCATCTCTTGAACCGTCTCCCGCTGCTCTCTTCACCCTCGAATTTTGTGACTTCGTACAGATTCAGAATCTCATTCTGGTAGTCTGTCACGTTTCTTACGTTATTCGGTTGAATGGGATCGAATTGTCTCAGAAGTTGTTGTCTTCTGTTCCTTTTTCTAGGTGGTGCTATTGGTTGGTAAGGTTTTGGTTTTAATGGGGTTTTTAATTTTTTGTTTACACCTTCTGGGATAGGTTCTTCCAGCGCATTCCTTATTACATTTTGAACTGCGGGCGCATCTTCCGCTATTAATTGTGATAAATATCGCAAATCTTCTGGATCTAGATTTGCAAGCTCTTCTTCCAAAGATCTGAGGTCTATGCTGTCCATCGTATATAATGCGGAAAAATATTTTTAATAATTTATTGATTGTTGTTAACTTGATGTGGCATTCCTCTAAATGGGTGCTCTTTTTATTTTGGTTTTTCTTGTCTTGCCTTGTTGTTTAATCTGGGGTCCTTTTTCCTAAGTAGTATAGCCGGGACTAAACAAATACTACTGAGCAGCACCCACCATTTTTTACCTCTTTCCGAGACTAGTGGGTGCGAAGGGGTTTATCCCCTGAGTACTAGTCTCGGGAAGAGGTAAAAAATGGTGGGTGCGCCCGAAGTGGTATTTGTTTAGTCCCGGCTATACTACTCAAACATAAGGTAAGACATGTTTATTCAAATTCTTTTCTAATGTACTATAGACCCTATGCAAAAATGGCTGCCAATTCAAAATTCTTTTGTATGCATATAAATTAGCCTCACTAACCTCGTTCTGGATTAAAATTTCTTTTGAGTTATCAACTCAAAAACGAGGTTAGTTAGGCTAATTTAAATACATACAAAAGGATTTTAAATTGGCAGCCATTTTTGCATAGGATCTATTTAGTCAATTTTCGAATCATTCTCATACATTATCTTAATCTTGATAGGCTCCTGAAAATGTTCAGTTCTATTCGGTTTAAAAATTTACTTGTGATTAAAACATAACGTGCGAGAGTAAATCGCAAAGGGTAAAAACTGGGGAATATCACCTTTGGAATATTTAACAATTATTCTTTGAAATCGAGGTGAATAGTGGCAGAATATTTACCGAGCCGCGTAGCGGCTCGGTAAATATTCTGCCGCTATTCACCGAGATTGAAAAGAATAATTGTTTTAGTATATACACACGAAGTGATCTCAAAACAGACAATCTAGACATTTTCAAAAGGAAACCTATGAAAGGCAATTTTATTGACGTCTAATTTGACGTCTCAATTCATGCGTGAAACACGTACAAAACTATTTACAGATTCTTTTAACATGGCAAATACACAATCTTCGATAAAATCCTCGTCAAAATGGTCCTTTTACACAGTTCAAATCGGCAACTTTATTCGAAAGTCTGCTTGGAAATCGATTACTGATCAAACAAAGTTTTCGAAGTTATCGAGAAAGGCTTGTTGTTTGGCTCGTTGCGAAGGTGCCTGTCAATGGCGGCTCGAATTGAGGTGAGTGTTGCCTTGTTGTAATATGACCTGTCTTGTTTTCTCGCGGAGATATAAAACTTCAATTCTTCTTTTTCTATTTCCTCGATTTCGGTGAGAAATTCGTTCTGTCAGGCAAACCAGTCTACAAAAATACTCGTAATGAGACAAATTGTAGTCGTGAAGATTAATTGCTGCCTATTTAGCGATAGGTCGAATTGATCACAGTAATTATCTCGATAAACAAACTGAAAAACACTTGTTTGCAAAACATGACTTCTTCACTTATCTTTAAAAACTTTTAGGCCAGAGTTCGTTGCCTTCTTGGTGTTTTCTGGCTCGCTGTCGTCTTTTATTTTCACTATTTTTGATTCTGAAACGCTAGCGAAACTCGAGTTTACGTCGGCCATTTTGTTTTATGTTTTATGGGATAATGCATTATCCACTCGGTAGCGAGTGAATAATGCGGCATTAGCCCGAGATAGCGGACCAATCACATTGCTGGAATAGCCAAGATCACTGAGTGTGTATATACTAACATCCGATATTCCCCAGTTTTGACTACATCACGTGATGTGTTTAGACCAATCCCGCGCGCAAAAATATGTGATGGATTACAAGGAATGATATTTTTCTGCCTAGTATCAGTGATTTGAAGAGCCCCTGTCGTGCGGGTCGTGCGGGACCCCTGGTCATTAATAAAATTATTAGCCATTTTAATGGCGGGTGTTATATTGTAAAAGTTTAATTCTACGAATTTTGAACATCGATTCCTCTAAAACATATCAAGGATATTAGGGGATGACAACATTTTATCAGATTGTCGTTTCACTGAGAGATAACCCTTTACTTTGATGTTACAAGCTCTTAAAATGTTAATTTGCAGATAATGCGATTTTGTTTTCCAGCTAACCAAACTAAACGACTATATAAACTAATGGTAAATCTTTTGTGCCCTGGTCAGAAAGAAATTTTCGAATTAAAAAACTACTGGGAGTTATTGGCTTCCAAGAGAGTAAAAATGTGAAATCGTAGTTATTTGTTTCCTATGTTTCAGTGGCATGCCTAAACTAGCTATCTCGAAGCTAAGTGCATGACCACTATAAACAACATTTACATTTACATTTTTTAACTTTCAAACGTACTTTCTTCTTTTTGAAAAGGGATTCAGTTTAAAAATTCGCTCTGACCAGGGCACAAAAAAGGACACCAACTTTATGTTTCTTGCGAATCAACTCATGAAATTCTGTATCGGCGGAGAAAACGTGGACACTAAATTTCAGCTTTTGTCGCTTATGCAGACCTTTCCAGTCTATGTTGGCAACAACGTTCGCTATATTCAAAGCTGTGAACCTAAGTATAATAATTCGCTTCGTTCCAGAGCACGGGACACAAAACTGTGAAAGTTGAGGACAATCACGTGCAATTACTGATATTAAGAACTTTTAGAAATATATTCTCATGAATATTTCATTTGCTGTCGGCTTCAGTCGTCGCAGTTCGTACATACTCTTTTAATAAATGCATACATAGTGATAGCGAGCAATAGCAAAGCGCGCGAGTGACGACTCATGACTCAGACAAGACTCAGACAAACAAACCGGGATGGTGGACGACTTTCCTAATAATAAAAATCCTAACCTCCTAAAGCACTTTTTAAAACAGCCAGTGTTCCTGAAACACTTTTTTGAAACGAATGACCCTCATTTGCATTCTATTTTTAGACCTCGCGCTTCGCTATTTGGCAGTCACTTGGTACGTCGTTATACTGGAGTTCCACGATTTCGGGGCTGTTTTCTATATATTTAAATTACTAGAATACCGTTTGCTGTACGGCAGAGCCTTCGTTTTACAGGGGTTTGTTGTCGGTTGAGCCGAAAGTGATAAACTCCGCAAAACGTAGCGTCACCCCGGTATTTTTGCAACAAATCCATTGCAGTCGTTATTAACATATTAATTGCGTACAGGGAGCATATGATGGCGTGGCTTACTTTTTGTTGATGAATATTAAATTTGAATGGCTTCATTGTTACGTTGAAGTCAATAGATAATGAAAAATATGTAATTATCTGCAAAGTCTGGTGCTTTCTCGCGTTTCATTCCCTTCAGTTTCTCAAGGTATGGATTATTTTTGTTTCCTTTCTTTAATTTTCTTTACCGGACTTTTCATTTGCTGAAAGACCCAACGGACTTAGTTTAAAACCGGTTATTGTATCATCTAGGGTGAGAGTGTCGCCCGTTCCCTTTGTTATATTTTCACGCGGTGAAAGGGTGAAGTGATAAATCTATTTTGAATGAAGCGTGACTTTTAAGCAACGATGATTATTCCAGAATAACGAAGTTTGAAAAATACTACTTACTGTGTTCTATCGGATACTCCCAAGAACATCAAGCAAGCGGGTATATTTTATATATAGATGTGATTTCGTTATTATAATTAAGATAGTATTGTGGACTTCCCCGGTATAAACGATCAGACTCTACCTAAATTACTGAAGCTCAGCTTAAGTCTTTGAATTAACATTTCGCGGGAGGTTTTTCACAGGATTTCTGTTAGTCGTTTTCACATTTGCCTTCCATATGTGACTTGACAAGGGATAAGCATTTCATTTTCGCACAACCTTATAAAAGATTTATATCAATTTTTATGTTAAAGGTGAGTCGATTGATCGTCATGCTGCACTAGACATGAGTAGACTGGATGTGTAAAGGATTTGTATAAACTGATAGTATTTTTTTTGGAAGAAAACAAACAGTTGGTTGCAATTGTGCGAAAATCTTAGCTTCGCATTAACTGATGAGCAAACCAAATTTTACAACGCCGAACTCAAAGGTGGACAGATCATAAATTGCTATTTCCAAATTGCTTTTTCAAAAAGCTTGCTTCAATGGACAAAATGCAGTTGCAGCTTACCATACCTAAACTACTGTTGTTTGCATTCGGAAACTGTTTTATTCCGTTGGAAATTGACAAAAACGTTATTCCGTTAAATAGAAAATTGTTTTAAAAGAGTAGTGTTTGTGAAGCCGACAGTAAATATAAGAACTTTCGTGAGGATTATTTGAAAGCTCGCACACAAACCGATTAATCGATGTTTTGTGATCACTTTGTTCTTGTGCTACATTTGTGTTAGATTTATTGTACCAAGTTCTTTTCACGAATCTCTATGTGTGCACTTGATATCAGTTTCCTTGAGGACGGAAAGCTTATTTACTTATTCAAGTATAAAAAATGAATTGTTTTCAGTCTTACCCTAAGGCTCGAGTTAATATTGAGTTGGTGTAATTAAAAACAAACTCTTTATGACAAAGCCTTAATAGGGGAGAAATTAAAACATTATCTGCCGACAATGAATTTTTTTAAAAATCACTTGGTTTTTATATTGTTATTTGTACGATTACTGTTATTATTAGTATGAGGTATTCTTTGTGGTTTTTTTATTAAGGTTATGTAATTAACATCGACGCTCGGTTATGTCGAAATCAGCTGGTGTTTCCTTAACAACGGTGCTCTTCACTCTCGCCCTTGTGGATATCGTAGGCAACTCTCTTGTTTGTACGATCATAAAGAGAAATCGTGATATGAGGTATGCTTAGCTAAGGTAATTAAGGCGTATGTATTTGCAACATACGCGTATAGCCGTCGCATTTGACCATTGCAACCTTTTATTGTTTTCGAGCTAAAAAAAACAATGCGTATGTTGAAAATAAATAAGCCCTTAATACAATGCTATTTTTAATAGAAATTTAAAAGAAATTAAACGAGGGGGATGTTTTGAACTGCGAAACATTCCATTTTTTTCAAAAGCCGCCTCACTCCTGGAAAAAAAAATAAATGAGGGAGAGCAACTACGAATGGATATGAGCATTAAAATCTGCAGGAAATATATATATATCCTGCTTGGGCTAAATAAACTCATTTCTAAATATGTTAACCTGCGAACGCCAAAGTTGGTTGGTATATTTCTAGCGATCTTCCTGATCTGCGACCAGTTGCAAAACTGTGGGACACTCTGGCTCCCAGAAATTGCATTTTTCTTCGAGAAACGTGTCCTCGTTGAAAAACACAAGCAATAATTCTTATTTTGAACTTCCTCTCCCTTTCAAAGTTTTTTCCCTAAAGGTTTGAATGTGATACCAAAATTCAGGCAACATTGATAAGGAGGAGAGGGGTGGACACAAGATATCCATGCAAAAATGTTAAAAATACTTTCTTAACCAAGAGAGTCTCAACTCTTTTTAGACCTGGTTGTAGCAACATATCCAATGTTTCCTTACGGTGTGCCTTACTGATTTTGCTATGTTATCTGTATATTTCAAATAGTTTTCATTTCTTTAGAGTTCCCATAAATTTCCTGCTTGTGAACCTGGCTGTGGCGGACATCCTTTTCGCTACTTTCATTGCACCGGACGTTATTTTCAGCGTCTTTCTGACCCACCCAGATGGGCTGACTGGAACGATTTTATGCAAGCTACTGACAGGTGGAAACTTTGCATGGGTCGGAGCAGCAGCATCGGCGTTCACTTTCTCTGCCGTCGCCATTGAACGATACTATGCAGTCATGCATCCTCTTAGTAACAAAGGGAAACTTACCAAACGTAAAATAAAGGTGTGTTACTCAAAACATGCAGTGAAGGAGGTGCGGTGGCCTTATGGTTAGTGAGCTGGACTCCGGATCGGGCGGTCCGGGTTCGAGCCCTGGCTGGGGCACATGGTTGTGTTCTTGGGCAAGACAATTTACCCTCATAGAGCCTCTCTTCACTCAGGTGTATAAATGGGTACCGGCAAATTTACTGCTAGGGGTAACCCTGCAATGGACTAGCATCCCATCCAGGGGCAAGTCGCTTTATGTTATAGAAACTGGAATAAGCTCCCTTGGTGGGCCACCTAGCTCGTATGCAAACTTTACCTACTGAAAACAAGTGTTTTGTACGATATTCTTGATTGATATACGGCAATAAGAAGAATAAAATCTGTCTTCTGCCAATGTAAATAAGCGATCAAGCGATAAAATCATAATTGCACACTGAGACAGACTGATAGTGGGAAAATAACTCTAAGTTAGACAGGAAATAAAACTGTATCTTACAAAGTCTTTTCTGTTTTGGTTCCCTAAACTGGGAATAATTTGAAAAAAACCAAATGTGAATTTCCGCAGAACTGAATAACGCAAATTAAGGATGTGACAAATAATTACACTGCAGAGGTTTGGTCTAAAGTGATATTTGCCCCCTTCCTTTTCCTTTAGAAAATCAATATCCTTAGGTTGATAATCTACGATTTTAGGTAATCATTGCTGGCTCGTGGATCTTCTCGTTGCTACTCAATATCCCGCTGTTTTTAGTCAGAAAACTTGAGAAGAAAAGTAACCTCTGCATGGATATCTGGCCTGAAGCCTGGATGGGAAAGGCTTACAGCTTCATATGGTTGTCCTTTACATTCCTGACCTTAGCACTAATGGCTGGGTTATACTCTAGAGTTGTGTTAGCTTTGTGGTTCAAACGTTATGACGACAATCAGCTCACCCACCATCAACGAGTAAGCATTGGTTATTCAGTTGACAATTTACTTACAAACACCTCAATAAAACTGAAACCTCTATATAGCGACAATAGCAGATAAGGCACAATTCATATTCTAATTCTTTAGATTTTTAGTGTTTCGGTTCCGGCGGTTTTTCGACGGCGCCGCCAATAGAGGAGAGCAATGAAATATACCTACTTCAGACCAAAGAAAACGTTATCAAGGAGAATAAATTTCCAAGGCTGGTTAAGATTATGTTGTACCATACTTGATGCTCATCGTTTAATTCCTTGGACATTTCAGTCTGTTGAAGCTTCGATTAAGCGCCGCATTGTTGTGAACGAATGCGGCGCTAAATAAAGTAAATACGATAATCACTAACTCAACGTTAGAGATCCCTTGTTTTGGTTCCCTTATTAAGAAGGTTCAGTTGTACTAAAATAAATTGGTAATCGAGATATTGTTATTTTTATATACTCAGGGTGTGGCGAGGATGCGAAAGCGGGTCACTTTGATGGTATTAACTGTCAGTGCTATATTTGGAATCTGTTGGGGCACAGACCTAGTTCTCTATGTCTTGTGGCACCATTCACTCGTCAACATGCGTCCCATGCCAATCGCAATCGCAAACACAATGGTCTTGTTCAATTCCGCTGTCAACCCGTTTGTCTATGCTCTGCTGAACCAACAATTCAGAGAAAAGTTAAAAGGACTGATATGCTGCCATGGGTCCCCTGCACGCAAGTTTCGTCCAGCATCCGAGAAAACTCAGAGAATCGAGCTTGCCACCAATACCAGTTGTCCGACCAACACTGCAGCACCGTGTTTACAGGAGCGAAGTGATCATTTAAAATAAATAACACCTTTCACCTCGATAACACTCAATCAAAATTACTTAATCACTTTTTTTGGTGTTGTCTTAGCTATGTCTAGTAATTAGTAATAGTCAGTCAGTCAGTTGGTAAGTAAGTGAAGCTGAGTTATAGCCAGTGACGGATCCAGGCCTTCATCTAAGGGGGCGCTTTTGAAAGCTTGACTATGAATGTTGAAGTCTGCAAAGATAATTCCGAAAATGCGCTATTTCCGTAATATTAGGGCTCCTCCACTGGATCCGCCACTAGCCCAACACAAATTACCTAGCACTGACAAAATACAACACAAGAACAATCATTCTAAATTTACATGAAATCTACACCAAATGTCGTGACCTCTTGGTTCGAGTAAAACTCAATCTAGCAAACTCTCCACCTAACCAACGTCATGCACTTGCTACTGCAGCTAGAAACATAGATGCGTCACCTGCACCACATTAACAATGGAAGAAAATCTTACACCTTTAGCAAGAGAGGTGCGGAAGCTTAAGTATTACAAAACTTTTAAATCTACAACCTTGCTGCGTGTTGAAATGAAAAAAGTACAAAAAACAACACATAAACGTGCACTGAATTAAGAACGATTAACAGAATACAGACAAGTCCCAAGCGGTCCTAGTCAAGCTAACACAACAGCAGCAATAACAACACATTTTAAATTGCCTGATCATTCTTTCAAGGGTTTGATACTCATTCGTCTTGAACGTCAATCTACAAACAGTGCTTCTCGCAGAAAAGCGAGTCAGGCCTATCTGATACACAGAGGCCAAACGCTGGTACTAGATGTATCTATATTATGTAGTTTGTATTATTTTATGTTTATTCTTTTCTATCTTGTTATATATAATTCTTTATTATTGCTGTCATTGTTTTTTATTATTTCCAGCATTGTTTAGTCACTTCATTCAATTTTCTTGTAACCTTTTCTACTTGCAACTTTTAGCGTAGCCCTATAACTATAGAAATAGGAGAATCTTACATATAATTTCTTATGGTCAACATGGCTAGCAGCATGGTTCGCGGGGGCCTAAGACGTCGACTCCAGAAATAGATAGGCCTGGGTATGCCACCTTTGTTAACATTAAGGTTAATGTCAGCTTATATCTGTGATATTAGACATCCATGTTGTGGTCAATTGGCAGCTGTAAAATCAAAGGTACTTGCTGACCAATAACGCATGACCATATCACGGGCTCATTTTTTTTTAATGTGAACGCTGGTACTGGTTTTCCAATGCATTGCAGACTCAAATCCTAATTTTCTGTAGGTTAATGACAGCAAAAATTTCTGCGATTGGAGCTGACCATTTGTTTAGCCTATGAAACCTTTTTTCGAGTAGTCGAGTACACCAGGCGTATTTTATAATAACAATGACAGTATTTTAAAAAGCAGCATTTTCATAAAATTATTAAGAATTAGCAAGAAAAGGTACACAAGTTCATAAGCTAGAAGTCTACATGTAGCAAAAAAAAAATAAATGAATAAATCACTTTATTTAAGTGTCGATGTATTTAGCGCTGCTGTGGTAATTGGGGACACTGTAAATATGAGGAAACAAATATCATAAATCAAACAGAAACTAGTTAAAAAAAGGCAAAAAGCGTTTGGGCGCGTGCTATGTTCTTCGTGAGTAAGTTATTTTTAGAACAAATCTTGCGCGCGAGAAAATGACGTACTCTATGCCGACATGTGCACGTGCAGTAATGGCTTGGGTGTGCAATGCGTTTCTTGCAAATTGTTGCAAATTACGGCCTTCGGTCGCGTCGTACATTTTGGTGAGGGCCCTTCGTTTTGGGGGACTGTGAAAAGAAGTAAGGAAGAAATATGTCAATTGTTTTTCACCATTAGCGCGAAGGTGTTTGTCGATAGCGACGCTTCAAAGGGCAGTCAAGACGAAGGAACTAAGTAGGCAAATAAAACAGGTCTAACCGGAAGGCAAACGCTTCTCACCCGAATTGCAAGTGAGCCAATCAAATGCCGCGAACGACAAATGCTTTAACGCGATTGGCTTCTAGTTCGCGGAAAAGCCTTTCAAAAATAGTCTACTCGCGAAGGACATATTTCAAGGACCATTAACGGAGCTGTAGATTTCTAGTTTATGAACTTTTAATATTATTGATCAAATATTAACCGCCATTGTATACTCCGAATTCAAAGGTTAGAGCCGCTGAGTTATCGACTTTCGTAATGCACCTAATAAATGAAAAAATAATGAAACTAAACCTCACAAACAGTCATCCAGCGGGAAGGTTTTTGTCCCGTGGGATATTGTAATTTACATTTCTTTGTTCGAACAGCCGTCAATTATTATTAAAATTTGCGTTTACTCTTTAAGGATTTTGAACATTTGCGTTATCTTTAAATAAATACATGCTAAGTTTTTATTACTTAAACTTAAAAGTGATCTGGAAGAGTTTAAAACAAAATTCCAGTTATTGACCTATGATTTTTAGCTTAAAAAGTGGACAAAAAAGGTGCTTATTTCAATTTTATACATTATTCACTAATTCAGCGACCAATAGTTTGGTCAATAAAGAAATAATGTATTTATTTATACTTCTTATAAGAAGTGTCTTTCAAATGTTTATGTCTATTGAAATAAGCCACGCGAAGTTTTGAAATAGTTTTGTTGTTAAACTGCCATGTTATACAAAGGATTTCCTCTACAATTTCCTTTCAATTGAGTTTTGAATTCAACCTTTAAATAATAGATTCGACCAACGATGAATTGAAGCTCGGGCTGCAAACAACTAAAGAACCAAATGGTGATTTTAACTGATTTGATGTAGACCTAAATTGTAGAAATTTATCACGTACAAACGACTGGAATTTGCTTGGCAATGAAGATTCACCAATTTAATCAATTGGTAAGGTTTCTGTCTTTTTTTTACTACAACTTCTAGGTTTTAACAAAGAATCCTGTTACTATTCAGTAATCAGCTTCACTTAAAAATGGAACTATAGTTTTGTAAAGAACAATGTTATAAGCTAAAAAACTCTTCATTGATAAGTTTTACACCAATTGTCTTTGTCCTGTTACCAGTGATCAAGAGAAATGTTTTAAAACGCGATTGCTGAGAATTCACATTGCCAACAAAGTTGTACGATAAAGTGACATCTTATAACTTATTAGTGCTAGCGTGCATCCATAACTCAAATGTCAGAATGTCCGTGCATCCGAAATCTGATATCAGCACGACTTCCACTCGCAAACTACTTTAAATCAAGCATACATCGGGGAAGTTTTAATGAAAGACAAAAATAGTACTTTTAAACTAAAGCACACGAATAAAAGTGGTGAGACTTCCGTTTGCTCTACACGAGTTTTTTTTTTAGATTAGAAAATAATCAGTACGAAACACTATAAACTTTGGCAATATGTTTACGGTGAACACGCAAACAGCATCACTGAGCATCGAAAGGAAAACAGATATTTTTCGGTCGCCGGACTATTAGACAATAGAAAATAATTTTTTGGGGGACTTATTTAACCCTTGAAACCCAAATACCTAATCCACGTACAAATTACCCTGAATAATTACCATTCATTGTCGTATTGCAATCTTATGATTGCGCGAAATTCTTAAATAATGAACGTAATTTTCTATTGGTGATCATTTTGTTAGTTCCCATAACCTTTTCTCTTCATTAAGTCTAAATATAATGAGGAGAAACGTGATGTTTGTCCATCTTAAAATGATTCATGGAAAAGCTGGACGCACGGATTCTTATTCACGACAGGCAAAACTTTCTGAGACAAAAGATTAACGGGTATCTTTCCGAAAGTTTTAAAAACGAGTGAATACAAATCCAGTCAAACCACATTCTATGCTGTAGCTTGTTTATTTTATCTCATCTCATTCTTGAGGTTTTGTTTAGCTTGTTCTGTTCCGCTTTTCCTTTGTATAAAATTAAAGTTCCCTAAGAAAAAGTTCTCTAAAAGAACCGTTGTTTTTATGTTTCAAAAACACAAACCGCAGTCAAGAGCAAAAACTGCAGCTCTGCGTTTTCACTCTCAGCCTGGTTACAAGCCATTTGAGTTTTCGTGCTTTTATTAGTTGAATGCTGATTGGTGACATTTTCACATGCAAAGAAAAGTTTGAGGGAAGCTATAAACTGGATGCATTGCTTTCTTCACTTGTGAGAAAATATAGCAAATAAAGAACTCTATTTGAACCGTTTAGTGTTTTATAAATACAACAAATACCTCTTAAGTTTTGGACTTGCGAAGTTCAAATACTCTCATAAATTAATTGCCATTGGCTGCGCCTCGAGCAAATCTTATCAGTCTTTTCCTTTTCCGCGCTCTGTCAACTTCCCGTGGAGAGTTAACACGATCTTATCGCTAACTATTTTGGGATGTTTTGAATTATTATTCATGTATTCATGTATGTATTATCGTACATGTATACCACTTTTTTTTTCTGATAAACGTTTTCGTTCTGAAAACGAAATGTTGTTTAGGTTTGCTGCATGTATTCTCAATGTGGGAAGGGTAAGGCTGGTCTTCTTTTCAAACTAGCAAATAGTGCTGCAAATCAGGACTTTGAAGAATGGCATTCTAATTCTTAAATTACCATATTCAACCGTACATTTGTACGAAAAAATATGAGCCTGGTTCTGACAGGACAAGACAACAAAAATAATTACACGACATCTTGCAAATTTCAATTCATTTTTCTTTTCCTAGACGAAAGGAAGAATGTTGAGATTAACACAGTTCTCCATAATTGGTATCTACCACACCCTGACGATTATCAGTGCAACTATGGATTATAACAACGAAGAAAGATCTCAGAGAGGAATGGCATTGTTGAACCACACATACAAGTCTCTCTTCACTGAAAACTATCCCAGCTGCCTTATGGCGTGCATGCATGACTCACAGTGCATGAGTTTAAACTACTGGTGGAATATTTCGCAGTGTGATCTGAACAACAAAACCAAATATTCAGCTGAAGCAATAGTCTTCAGCCGAGACACATCCTCCACATACATGGGATTGAATAGACAACCAGGTATTTTACCCCAGAAAAGCTTGCTTTAAAAATCACTTAACTGTCTCTACAACAGTAAATTATTATTATTTTACAACAGTAAATTATTTTTATTTTTTTTTAGTATCTAGTTACTTAATAACAAACTTACAAATTATAAAAGGTACATTTCACTTAACAGACAAAAGACACGATGAATGAACAAAAAGTGACTAATAACAAAAGAAAAAACGACATGCGACTATACAATAAAATGCCAGACAGTATCTAATTATATTAGCGGAGCTCCAGCGGCCGGAAGGGTCGCGAGTGGAGCCCCATTACTATAGAATAAGGAGAAAAAGAAATAGGAGAACCATACATTCGAGTTTTCAAGGCCATCATAGCCAGCGGCACGGTTCGTGGGCGGATGCGCCCTACGTGCGTACGTGCGTTGGTCGCACAGCATGGCGCCCGTTTGGGTGGCCATACGTTGTCATGTCAGCCTCGTCAGTTTAGATCTTGGACATTGGACACCCATGTAATAGTCAATTGACAGCTGTCGAAACAAGGTATCCGCTGACCAGTATCACATGACCATATCGCGGGCACACGTGAAGAGCTCATCGAGGCCACGTATTTTTTAAGTTGACCGCTGACAAAGTATTATTTTGCATTGGGTGGCGAGCTCAAATCCTATTTACTGGGTAATGGCAGGATTTGGTCAGCGAAATTTCTACGATTGGAGCTGACGATTTATTCCTTTCTTGCGACTTAAATGACAGCGGAGCGGAGCTCCGCTTTTAGGTTTGGCTAAATATATATATTAAGTTAATTGTAAAACAACTATTTCCGTTTAAACTGGTGCTGAAACAGTGATGGAAATCGTGACTGAGAAACTATTTCTGACCATCTTTTGAATATTGTGGTTTTACTCATCATCAGTACTTTAACTTTTTATAGAAATAACTAGAGATTGGTACCGCTCCTGTAGACATGTGCATCCTTTAAATGGTAATGGAGAGTATCCTATTATTGATCCCACGTTATCGACCGGAAACCCTTCAACTGCATACTGTGACATGACCACTGATGGAGGTAAATGAAACTAATTAAAACAAAATTTTGCACGTGACGGTACTTTCTTACAAAATCCACAGGCGCTTCGTCCATTGTATTCAAGTATCAAGAGATTTGAAGTTATGCAAGGCGCTGCATTACGATAGGTTTTCTACCTGTAAGATATGTTTGCTGACAATTTGGTGAATAATGTAACGATTAATTACATCATTAATTAATAACGATTAATTACATCATTAATAATTAATTAATTAATAATTAATAATTAATTAATAACGATTAATTACATCATTAATTACATTGGAAATAATTAATTAATTACTTACATTGGAAATATCAGCTGATCAGACGATATTCCGAGCGATTTCGCAAGACAAATGTTTATAAATTGCTTTTTGAGACGTGGAAGACAAGTTTAAACTTCACAGATGATTAAGTAGTTCCTCGGTTTATTGCGGACGACAAAAACAACGGAAATAAAACCGCCAAGAAAGGAAAATTAGTTAAGACTGCAAATTTGATGGTAAGATTATCCTGATTTCTAAATAAAACATTGAAGAAAGTTACAGAGGTCGTGAAATTTTGTCTTGCCGTGTTGAAAGTCTGCTGGGTAGTTCTTATATCTCAACAAAGAACACATTAAGTTACAAAGCTTGTGAGTTGTCACTCTCTCACTTAATAATTTCGAGTTTGAATATGTCGAGGAGCAACGCAACTCAGTGTTAAAGCCGAAAATAACTCGAAGCTCGTCATAGAGAAAAACGAAGCGAAGCAAAATCCTGTTGCTTTTATGATTCCATTCTCAATCACGCCATTCCATATTGTTAGCGTTGACCTAAACCATGCCTGTGAAACTTAAACTTTTCGATCAAACCAAGAATACCGGCTTCGAAAAACGAAGCAAAATCCTGTTGCTTTTATGATTCCATTCTCAATCACGCCATTTCATATTGTTAGCGTTGGCCTAAACCATGCCTGTGAAACTTAAACTTTTCGATCAAACCAAGAATCCCGGCTTCGAAAAACGAAGCAAAATCCTGTTGCGTTTATGATTCCATTCCCAGTTCCCATTTGCCATTTCATATTGCTAGCGTTGTCCTTAATCGTGCTTGTGAAACTTAAATTTCTCGATCAAACCAAGAATACCGGCTTTGAAAAACGGTTGCCATGTTTCTCAGTTCAAGACGAGAAAAAAAAAGCCTAAAACAAGGTGCAAATCCGGCATGTCGCTCTAGAAACGTCCAAATGTGTACCTCGGCAAACTGCTATCTAGATTGCATTTCCTTGTAATTTTAATCAATTTCCTTGTAATCTTAACAGACGTTCTGATTATCTTTGTGTGCACTTCGTAGTTCAGATTCAATTCACTTGCACCCACCCCCCCGTCCCAATAATTTACGTGCTATCATTATCCTTGTGAGACTAAGGACTGCTGCGTTTGCATCCGTAGCTATATAATAAATTGCTCATTGACTGCGTTTGGTCGGGTTGGACGCCCGTTTGTTTTGCTCTGTACGTCCTGATCTCGTGAAAATTGTTCTCCAGTCCGACCCGTAAACGCTCCTCCCCAAAGGACAGACTGGAAAAATATAAACTCCCTGTTCGTAGGGCAGGAACTAAAAGTTAGCTTAAACTTTAATAATAATTATGTAGAAATCCCTAGTGACTATCCCTTCACTCGAGTTGTTTTTTTTCCCTTAGGTGGCTGGACTGCTATTCAAAAGATAATATTCACGGAGTCGAACCTTCGTCTTGAAGATAAAGCCTACGGTTTTAAAGGTCTCTCCAATTACAGTGATCACCGCCAGACTGCCCCTTCAAAGGTTTTGCAAGTCTTAAAAAATGAAATGGGCTTCAAGCAACTTCGATTTTACTGCCACAAGAAGAAAGTTGGAACAGTGTTCCACATTATGACCAATATCAATCCCTTGGGGGAGGCTGTGGTGGATTACTTCATTGACAACAATCAGACATCAATCCGGACCCAGGCTTGTGGCTCCTACACGGTTCTTCCTGATGACAACTCTACACTGTCAAGGGATTGCAGTAAGTTAGGTGGGAATGGCACTCATGCAGATGGAAAATGGGTTGCCTCTTGGGTCACTGCAGATGGATATCGCTTGTGGCAACTCATATTGACGCGTGCCTATAGTCATCGTTTCAAATCACATCCCAAGCAACGTTACTGTGATGATCGGAACAACGGAGAGGAATCTCTTTCTCCCGGAGATACTTGGGCTGTGTTTGTGCGCTGATTTGACATCTTGCCAGACAAATTGCGTAACATTACAACCTTTTGCCCTGATAGAAATTTCACCAGGGCCATTTGGAAGCTCGTTAACGCGAACAAATGATCAAGTTAGAATAAAAATCATTTCAGTTATTTCGGCAAGCTCATAAAGAGTTTCTACATTGAGAGTAAATTCATTAACGCTAATAAAGTTCCGCTTTAATGCAGATAGCCTACTATAATACTCTTGAGTAATTTTTTACTATAACTCTATTTATTTTTCTTCTTCGGAGCCACCTTAAATTGTATGAAAATTTATGGAAGCTCAGAACACCATGTGCAGAATTGTTTAAAAAATTTGCCTAAAGTTGCGTCTTGTGTTGCTGATCAAAATTTAACAATGAAAATAGTGGTCACCGAATTCGTTTTTGAGTTATTAGTAGTCAAAGCTAAAGTTAAGGGTGTATTTAGGGCCGATTCGCACTAGCGGACAAGTTTTAAATGTCATAACATTTTTGACAAAAACAAAATTGTCGCGACAAGTCATAGACATTTTGAAGAAAACAAAAGGTGTAATTATTATTAGAATAGCTCTGCATGTGCTTCTGGCATCCTAGTACATTTCTCGGCACGGTCGTCATCAAATAATCAGGCAGGTCCACGTGGTGAAAAATTTTAAAACGATTTGCATTTGAAGTGCGCGTGTAGTGATGTTTTTGTGCTCGTGGGGGAAAATGTCGCAAGAAAACTATTTCTTTTCCCCTCCATTAATCCGCATTCATTTGTTCCAACCCCGGTATTAACATCCTTCCCCGACCTCACCTCGGCACACAAACATGTTTTGCCGCCTATCGCGGAAAAATTTCGCGTGTTGTTTCTTAGTACAATCCAGACCAAACACAATAGCCAATCAACACCGTATTGTTACCTGGCATTACGAGGGGCATTGGAATGCGACTTGTCATGACTTGTCCTGCCTTGAGGCAGGACATCGGCCCCTTTGAAGATTTGTCCGTCTTGACAAAATTTGCCGTTGTCCAACAAGTCGTTCGCACTTGTTTTTGCAATTGTTTGACAAAATGTATCGCGCGTGCAACGCGGACCAATCATAAGACAACTGCTTCTTTGTTTTCCTGAAGTGTTGGACAAGTTCTAGGTCTCAAAAAACGTATTCGCACTTGTTTTCTGTAACAAGTGACACACAAGTGATGAAATCTACCAATTGTTACAAAATTTGTCCGCTAGTGCGAATTGGCCCTTAGGTTATACTGCTGTAATGGTAACCAGATATTGGACTTAGATTGAAGTTTGATACAATTTTTTTTAAGATAGAAATCGTTATTTCCATGGCAACCATCAACTGAAAAACATGAAATCAGTTAAATCTGAATTATACGCGAATCAGATTTGACGTAAAAAACTGACACCAGTATCTGAAACTATGGTGTACTGCATTGCACATAAAATATACAAAAAGAAAAACAATTCTGTATGTTTGATTTCGAATAAATTGCAAATAGATTTCAAACCGTGGTTTTTGTATGATAACGAGAATTGGACCGAGAAGCAGACACTACGTTGATGAAATTTTCAAATATATGCAATAAAATAACAATGACAATGGCAACGAGAACGTCACAGAACACGTCAAGTGGTTTTTCAAAAAAAAAAGAAAGAAAAAAGAAAAAAGGCTTGCATTAATTGTTTTCTGGAGAACATGAACCTCGCAGTGGAATTTCAATGTTTAGTTTTGGAATTTCAAGCCGAATTCAAATGTTCAGCTATATTTAGCGACAATTATACTCGTCAAGTTTTAAGTATAAACACAACTGCTGGCACATGGAGTTTCAGTAACTAATGCATAGCTAATCATAGATGTGATTTGCTAGGATCAAACTGCTTGTCAATACTTTTAACTTCATGTAATTTAGATACCTTTTCACGCCAAATAGGGAACACTTTTAATAGTAAGATTCATATTCAGTTGCAGTTATTCTGCACCTAATTGTGTAAGCGCACTCATTGTGCTTTGTTAACGAAACCACATTTGTAAAGCTGCTCTTTTTGCGATAACATTTCTAGTACAAATTTGAGCAATAAACTGCTTTTGTAGCCAAATTCTCTCTTCCCCTTTACTTTCGTAGAAGTTCTAGTGAAGTAGATCTTTTGGTAACAAGGAATCGTGACTGATTTCTGTTCCCGCAAGCCCGGTGGAGCTTCATCCTCCCGTGTTTTGAGAGCATCCCCCCTACAGTTCCAAAGTTTCCGTTTATCTGAAACGCCTATGGGAACAATGCTATCTAGCCAGTGTTAAGCCAACTGAGAACAACAACTTGAAGCTAAAATCATATTCCGTATGTTGAAAATAGATTCTCAAATAAGTATAAGTTACTGAATAGATTATGAAAGTGATAAATGATCATCGCAGTGAATTTCCAATTTAAACAATTGGAAAAAAGAAGCCTAAAAAAAATTCAGGGCTTCAACGGGATTCAAACCCGTGACCTCCGCGAAACTGGTGCGATGCTCTACCAACTGAGCTATGAAGCCACATTGGAAGCGAGGTCAATTGTGAGTTCATATTTTCCCGTGAGAGGAGTGAAATGATGTAATGTATATAAAAAGATTCATATATGAACTGCGAATGTATATGAAAGTGATAAATGATCATCACAGTGAATTTACAATTTAAGCAATTGGAATAAAGAAGCCTGAAAAAAATTCAGGGCTTCAAAGGGATTCGAACATGTGACCTCCGCGATACCTGTGCGATGCTCTATCAACTGAGCTATGAAGTAACGTAGCGACCTGCTAAACGTGGAACCAAAACTCACTCAATACTACGTATGGTTTCTAAAAATATTTCTATAATTTTAACCATGTCAACAGGTTGTTTAGAAATTAGTCTTCTTTGTAAATGGTTTGCTTCACTTGGGAAATAAAACGAAGGTCAGTTGGTGTTTTCTTCCACACCAGATAGGAGGTACAGTGGAACCCCGATATAACGATCCTCGATGTAACAATATCCTCGGTATAAATAAACAATAGCCTCCATTTGGCGCGAAAATATGCACGGATATTTGTCCGCGGACATTATCTGTCCCGAGAAGCGAACAGTTTTTCGAGAGCGAAGCTAGAGGAAAACTGTCAGCTTCGAGGAACAGATAATGTCCAAGGACAAATATCTGTGCATATTTTTGAAGCCAAATGGATGCTATTGTGTTTATTATCCTTCAAATATTTTGTTTACAAGGCCGCATTTCGGGAGACCTTTTCTCAAAAGCTTTTTAAACGCCAAAGAAATTCTGTCAGCGCTCAAAATATTATTAGTCTGTTCAAAGTGTTTAGTTTTATTCGTTTTGACAATTTACTCGAGATATAAGCTAAACTTGCTAACGTAAATCGCAAAGTTCGAAAACTGGGGAATATCACTTGGGGAATATCTTATGATATTATTCCCCAGTTTTGGCTGCGTCACGTGACGTATTTAGACCAATCGCGCGCGCGAAAAATATTTGATGGATTATAACGATGAATATTCTATGTCCCGGCAAAAGTTACATCAAAATGTATGGGACAGAACCCCGATATAACGATCTTCGATATAACGATATTTCCGATATAACGATGATAATTTAGTGGACCGAACGTAAAATCTTCCCCGATATAACGATATTATCAGTACACAGTCACAATTTAAGCAAAACATTGAATTTAATCCAATAACATTACAGTAATCTCTAACGTTTTTGACAACAGCTTTGTACTATGATGATAGGAAAATGATGCTGTATTCTAAGCTTCTTCATCGAGTGAAAAAGTATATGTTAGGTTTACCGCGATATAACGATATTTTCGGTTATTTTACGGCCATATCGTTATATCGGGAATTTCGATATAACGATTCCTCGATATAACGGTGTAATTTTACTGCTCCCTTGCCATATCATTATATTGGGGTGGCACGGTACATGGCTAAAATTCAAAGTTTAAAGCTTATTTTTTGCTAAGCGGTGAGAAATGCTTTTAAGCAACCTTGGTCTAACCTTCTGTAGTAGAGATTTCCCTCTTTTAGAAAATAAAGAAAGGAAATTAGCTATAATCAAATTTGCGTTGTAAAACGCTAAATCTCCTTAGTAGGGAAATTTTTAATTGTTTTTCTTAGAACGGCTGACTAATTGTAGTGAAAGTTAAAGAAGTAAAAGAGTTCTTTATCATTCGAGTTAAAAAGATAACGTTCAAAAAAGACCTATAATGTCTATTATTAAACACAACAGTTCATTTAGCTCTCGAGATGACGATGAAAGTCGCTCTAGGGAGAGAAATAACGTGCTTGATCTTCATTAGGTAATAAGAAACAAAACGTCTGCATACGAGCCTAGTGGTCCATCAGGCCGGAGCTTATTCCCGTTTCCGAAGCATGAAGCGGCTAGCAGTATTTCTACTTCCACCTGGATGGGATGCTAGTCCATCGCAGGGTTATCCCCAGAATTAAATTGCCGGTACCGGTTTCTACACCTGGGAGGAGGCACTGTCAGAGTTAAGTGTCTGTCCACGAGCACAATACAATGACGTTGGCTAGGGCGCTCAATCTGGAGTCTAGCGCGCTAACCATTAGGCCACCGTGCCTCACACTTTATGTCAATGCTATAGGACAAAACAATCCATAGTAGGACACGCGCCTAAGAATTTTATAAACAAAATTTCCCTTACAACAATCGACAGGCTCTTTTCGCATTAACTTTGGAGGCTTGGCAGTCACCTCTGCTACTGAGGATGCTGACAATAACTCCAAGCCAGTTCCAAACCAGTATTGCATTCTCTTCAAGAAATAGTCTCCTAATTAGCACATTTTATCTTCGCTTTTGTTCATGTTATTTTTTTCATCTCGCCTTTTTTGTGTATATTATATTCATCTTGTATTCCATTTTTATCCGTCGAAGGCTGTAGAGCGACGAATAGATGGAAGAACGTCTCCCATAGAGGTTGCTTCCCTCCTTTTCATTTGTATAATGACATGTGGCAAGATCATATATTCATTGACCGACAAAAAAGCTGGGATTAATTTTACTTAAGCTTAGAAAAGTAATATTGTTAAGATATGTTTAATGATGATTCATATAGGTTTTCTGATCCTCCGATACTTTTGGCAATTTTCAGTATCAACAATCCAATAAGAAAAAATGTTGTAAATAATTCACTTACTTTGTCATTATTAAATTTACTTTACAAGCAAAGCGTTCACGGCGTCATAAAAAGCGATTGGGTTCCAAGGTAATGGAAGCTTTGTAAATCAATTTTACAGTCATTTCCTCGTATGCTTTCAGTATTCTAAATAATGCTAACTGACTTGCGTACAAAAATCGCTGTAGCGGAATTTTATAACTGCTTCCGACGAGCATTCTTCAAGGGCAGGGTTCAAGTTGCGTTCGTTAGGGAAGCTTCACGAAAATGTACATTTGCCTATGTTTGGCTGCTTTTCTCTGTATGTTCGTTGGCTGTCGTTCCTTTATGCTTTTGATGTATTTCGTGGTCGGAAGTATTTAAAACGACTGTTGCCTATTTTAGCCTGTCTACAAATTTGCTGCACGGCTTATTACGCACTGTTGCTATGGAAACATACTCCTGTAGAGAATTTAGTATGTTGCGTGTGCTATAATTAGCGTAAAGGTAGATATTCTATCAGATATGAAAAAAAGAAAGATATTTAGCTTGTTTTATAATTTTTTTTTGTCTTGTGTACACGCTGTTGAAAAGTACAAAGCGTAGTCGATGGAGTGAAGTCTGGTAAATATACAATGACTCTGTTAGTCACCAAGTTTATTATTCCATTGCGAGATTCGGCCTTAAAAAAATTCCTATAATTGTTAAACAACAAGCAATTGTGAATTAGCCGACTTTGCTTTTAATTCCTTAATACTTTTCTTCGAGTTTAGCAAAACAGTGTCCAGCGAGATTAATTTCTCCAAAAAATGTCATGTTGAGTATGAGTAAAAACAAAACTGTAATAAACCAAGTGATGTGCTGAAATGGTTTTTATTTTTCGATGTGTCGTATACAATTAACGAATCACAGACGTTTATTCTTGCCGAGCATTAGGGTTTCACCACTGTTTTCCTTTCAATTAATTTTTTAAAACCTTCAAATTATACAATTTACCAACTCTGAATTGCGAGTCGGTCTGGCTGCATCCAAAGAGGCTTTTCTCGAACAAATCATGTCTTAATCCCTTTTAGTCCAAATTACTTACTTTATTTAACGTTTTTAGAATTGATCACCTAGAATGTTATTAAGAAGCCACACTGCAGATGAACTAAAACTTGCTCGACAATGAGGATTCAGCACTTCAGTTCGGTAAGGTCCCCTTCTCTCTTTCTTACAATATGAGGTTTTTAATCAAACAATTATTTCGGACAATAAACTAATTATTATAGAAAATACGTGGTAGACAATGATATATTTTAAGCATAAAAACACTGAGTTTTGCACCAGTTTTTGCCGTTTTGTTGCCAATGATCTAGACATATGCTGGTAAAGAAATGTTAAGGCGATTGCCGCTGTAAATTTCAAAACCCACGGATACAAAAACGGTGGAAAATGTTTGGAAAACGAGCTTTCTAAAGCATGGAAATAAGCAGCACAAGAAACTGCAAAATTTGACATCATAAGCAATAACCATTCAGACCGCTTGGGTATATTTTTTTAGCCACAATACCGAGAATATTTTACTTTCGAAATAACTTTTTAAAGTTGTTTGACGATATGCAATTTTAAATTGTAGTGATATGCAAATTCAGTGTTCAACCCGATGGTCAATTGAAGAGAGTAGAAAGACAAAGTTTGTTATTTGTAATTTTTAGTAGCTTTGTTATTAAGAGTTGCTTCATGTTTTAGTTGTGCGGTTATCGAGTTTTTAATTGTACTTGGGTAATTTGGAGAGCACTCGTGAATATAGAGTTGCTCTAAGCTACGCCTCAAGGAACTACTACGCTTCTCCGTTGCCGGTTTCCATAGCGAAGGATGCCCAAAATCAAGACGTTGATGATATGCATCTCAGTATTGACATTACTTTTTCCAGTTGCCGGATGCTAACACGCTGTAAGGCAGTTTAGCAACAGATAACTATGGGAAATTTATGATGCCAATTGCAATTCATTTTCTTTAGACGAAACGGAGAGTATGGAGCTTAACACAGTTCTCCATGCTTGGTATCTACCACACTCTAACGATTATCAGCGCAACTGTGGAATATAGCAACGAAGAAAGATCCCAGAGAGGAATGGCATTGTTGAACCACACATACAAGTCTCTTTACACTGAAGACTATCCCAGCTGCCTAATGGCCTGCATGCATGACTCACAGTGCATGAGTTTAAACTACTGGTGGAATTTTCCACGGTGCGACCTAAACAATAAAAGCAAATATTCAGCGGATGCAAAGGTCGTCAGGAATGGTGTATCCTCTACATATATGGGGCTTATGAGAGAGGCAGGTATAAAGACAAAAATACGATTAATTCTGCTATCTTTTAACTATATGGCGCCAATATGCCTTAGTGCACTGAGGCTCCTAGACAGTGTAGTCTGCCTATGTCGGGTGTTATTTGTTAAATCATGTCAATCGTGGTAAAAAATGTGATTAAGAATCGTTTGTGACTCTTATCTGTATGTGATATACTTTTCTACTAGAACAAGAAATACCTAGAGCCCAGTACCACTCCTGCAGACACGTAGATCCGTCAAGTGGCGATGGAGAATATTCTATTGATCCCACACAGTCAGGAAATCCTTCTAAGGCTTATTGTGACATGACTACTGATGGAGGTAAATCAAGCATGATAAAATAAGTACTTTTTTGGTAACGTTCCTTGAAACCCAGGTTTTTGATTCAATCGTTTCACTATGGGCTTGTTGTCGGGCAGAGAAGTTCTGAAAACAAAACCGAACGCAGGTGAACGCGAAGGGTACAGGGGGGAAAAGCTCCACATTACCAGAGAACTTGCGGGTAACCCCTAGCATTAAGCGACTAGGAATATTGCTGCTTCCTTCATCACACAACAAGTTACCTATACACCGAGGTACCCATGCTTGTGGGTCGAGGAAGTGTCTCGCCCAAGAGCTAGGTCAGTGAGTGAACCTTAGAGATCATAGCAGATATTTCAATCCTGCTAACCATTATGGCCAAAGCAAGGTGTTTTATCTGTATGTATTTCAACCAGCAATTAGGTCACCGTCGTTTACTTCTGCGTCAATATTCTTACCGGGACCCGCGCGAACAATCGCCCTAACTTTCTATTCCACGGGCCCAGTTGTTTTTGGCGATCACGTGTCATGCTGGTAACCTTGCACGTATATATATTGAGCTCCCCAGCTCGCATGTACTCTGTCTTTTCGTGTATTGCTGGAGGACACACGTTTCAGCGACCCTCCCTCCTCCCCGCAGCGATGACTCTCACGCCTGCGAACTTGGAGCTCTTGCTTCTTTTCACCTCCGGAGTCGCCTCATTCCCATACCTTAACAATATCAGGGGTGACTGTGAGTAAGGGCTCCGGTGGGAATTAGTTACTATCAGGTGTAGACGCATCTGAGAATATTCGAGGCGAGTTATGTTAGTTAATGGTTCAGGATTTTTTGTTTGTTGGATATTTCCGATTCATGTTCGGTTGTTTTACATTCGTAGGTGGCTGGACTGCTATTCAAATGATTTCATTCGCAGAATCCAACCTTCGTTTTCAAGATGAAGGTTATGGTTTTAAAGATCTTTCCAAGTACAGTGATCACCGCCAAATTGCTTCATCATCGACCTTGCTGCGGCTTAGAGATGAATTGGGGTTCAAGCAAATCCGATTTTACTGCCATAAGAAGAAAGTCGGAACCGTGTTCCACATTATGACCAATATCAATCCCCTGGGGGAGTCAGTGGTGCAGTACTTCATCGATGACAACCTAATATCAACTCGGCCCCATGCATGTGGCTCGTTCACCATTCTTCCCGATGATAACTCTACAATGTCCGAAGACTGCAGTAAGTTAGGTTGGAATGGCACTCATGCAGATGGCAAATGGACAGCCGTGTATGCCAGAGGGGGAAATCGCATTTGGCAGGGAGTACAACGACCAGCAGATCGTCATCGTTTCTGTTCATTCCCCAAGCGTCGTGACTGTGATGACTGGGAGGGGGGTGAGGCTTCTCTTTCTCCTGGAGATACATGGGCTGTATTTGTGCGTTGAGTTTAATGGTTAATTGCAGTAAATGGTCGACACTATTTATTTTGTTTTGAATAGTATCGTTAATTGCTTGTGGCATTACATGAAATATAGCAAAAGCGCAAAGCGCAAACAACTAAATCAAAAACAACATTCGTAAATTTCCATCATTCTTTTATGTCTCTGGAAAATTTCAGCTCAATCGTACCCCAAACAGCCGAGATATTAGCGTTTAAAAAGATGTAGGACAAGCAAAATTTTGCCTAATGAATTTATTCATGAGCAGGTGTCACCCGCGACCCTAAGGTAAATTTTCGTTGTTTTGTTGAAAAATCAAACTGCTCTCCCACAACTATGGATTTTCTTAGAATTGGACACAACTACGCATGAGCAGAATAGTATTTGAGCAAAATCACTGTGGGACGGTAATACGCCCGAGCAGACCATTATTTGTAGGCAGTTATTTGTAGGTCACGCGGTAGGCTCTCGACTTATGAAAAGAAAGAGAAAAATGCTCGAATGACAATACTTGTTATCACACTGTAATTGGTATCCTTCTCAGTGCATTTATTTCAAACCCACTAGCGGGTTTCTGTTACTTGTACTGAAGATAGATGAGAGTTAAATCCCAAACATGTTTATTATTAAAAATGCCATGATTAACTTAAGAATAATTATGTTTTACTTAAAATTGAGAGTGATCTGGAGAAGATTGAAACAACGTTAAAGAATTGATTATTACAAATTTATGTATTATTCGCTAATCCAGCAACAAAATAATTTCAAAGCAGCTTTTAGCTTAATTTGTAAAAATCAGGGGAAAATGGTTTAATCAATTAACAGGTAACGAATCTATTTATTAAGGAAGTGTCTCAAATTTTAATGTCTATTGTAATAAACCAAGTAAAGTTCTGAAATTGTTCATTAGCCACTCCAATTAAGTAATACCAAGGGGTTATTATTGTGGAGCGTTAAGAATTCACCACCCTAAATTGCGGGTCGGGCTGCCTGAATCTAAAAATGCTTTTGGCGGCAAATCACGGCTGTAAACCTTTGATCCAAATTATTCACTTCATTCAAAGTTTTCAGAATTTATCACCTAGTATCTAAGTAATGAGAAGCCACTTAACAAATTAATCATAAAATCTTGGTCGACAATGAAGATTCAGCAGCTCAGTTTGGTAAGCTTTTCTTTTCTCTCGATTTTGCAATATGAAATTGTTATGTAGCGTGATATTATTTTAGAACTGAGTAATTTTACTTCATGACTAGTTGTTTGTAATTTTGTGGCTATCGTGTAAGTCTTGTGATTTGAGCGCCCGCCAGCTCGCCCAGAGTCTTAATGTTGTTTATCTCAGTTTTTCAAGAGCCCTTGGCTCGGTTAGATATTCTTCATCAGTGGACATGTTTGGGTTAGTACTTTGGAAATGTAGTCCTTCTGTTCTTAACATCACGCTACAACTACCACCCCTCAAACCAATCATGACATAACAACGAATATAATAACTGGTGTATTGTGCCGTAGTAGGCCGTTACACTAAGTTTATTGCACATGAACGCCGTAGAGGCGAGGACGATCTACAGCTAAATGACAAAGAGTCGAACGCGATTAAATCCTCTGAAATTGCATATACGAAAAGCCTATGCGGAGAATTGAGTGCGCGTCCGAAGACACTCGGAGGCCAGGAAAAACCTACCTAAAAACCCGCAACTGAACGGGAAAAATGTAGGAAACCTGGGTAGGAACCAAAGCTCAAAACTCCGACCCTTCCTACGGGGCCAAGAACAAAAAAGAACTGCTGCAATTAAAATTAAGCAATGACCCAGCCGCAATCAATAAACTAAATAGCTGACATAAAGTAGACGACGAAACTGACTTAAGTAACCAAAACAAACCGATGGAACAAACCTAAGTAAAATGTTCGAACTGTACGTGTAACGACCGAGAACTGACTCGCATACTAAGGTTGCTCAAGTTTATAGTTTAAGGCTATTCAAGGTTTAGCTCACACGGGAGATATCTAAGTTTAGGTTGTGTTGGTTATTTTGTCAAGTGTTTGTGTTTGAGGGATACTTTCCCACGGTAAATGCACTTGGTGATTCTTGCTCTTGATCTAGGTTCCTGTTTTAGTTTCAAGTTTGATATAGTTTAAGTTCTTCCAAATTTCTCATTGGTCGTTTTCTCCTTGTGTTGGTTCTTCTTGTAGGTCTGTTTGTATTCGCTTTCTTTAGTACGTCTCGAGTTTTCCAAGGTCACCGAAATTTGTACCCAAATATGTCTACATATTGGCTATATAATTAGGCGCACCTTCAAGGTTGTAGTCAGTCGGCAGTTAGTTGCTAAACCAACGTGGTTCAAATTAATAAAGAAGAAGTTGGTAGCCAGAGTCCCGGTAGCTGATTCCCCGTTTTAACAAACGTTTTCGTCTTAAGAAAGAAGTCTTACGACATTAAACTATTAGCGTCACCGAAAAAATGTAATTAGAAAATATGTGGTAGACAGTGATATATTATAACCATACTTTTTGAGTTTTGCATTAATTTTAGTTGTTTGTCAGCAATGATCTACGAATATGCAGGGAGAGTAAACGTTAAAGTGATGGCTAATAATTGAAAGGAGCTTAATCCTTTAAGTTGGTAACAAAGAAATGGGAAAAATTCATGGTGAGCAAGGCCATTTACATGGTTCATATGCGGCACGCGTCCTGCATATTGGTAGGAAGTAGTGCAACTCCTTAAACATGACACAACAACGACTATCATAAATCCTGGTGTATTGTGCCGTAGACTAGTTGGCCATTACACTGAGGTTGCACACGAATGCCGTAGTAGGTGAGAACAATCTTACAATAATAAAGCTAACTGACAAAAAGTCAAATGGTATTAAATATCATAACTAAACCTGAGTGGAGAATTGAATACGCACCCGGAGACAACCTGAGCGACATCCTGGACTGATTAGTCTCACCGATAATTTTCCGTGTGGACGAGACGCCACACTCGGAGGCCAGATAGAACCTAATAACACGAAACTAAACGGGAAAATGAGGAAACCTGAGAAGGAACCATACGCTCAAAACTCTGACCCTTCCTACGTGGCGTATTAAAAAAAAATCTGCTAAATTACTGCAGACAATTTAGAAAATTAAGCAAACAAGAGGAAATATAACTCGTATAAAGTTCATGACAAAACCGACTAAAATAACCAAAAAAGCCTATGAAACAAACCTAAGTAAAATATAAGACTTGTTCGTGTAATGACCAAGAACTGACTCACATACTAAAGAGTCTACTACTTATACAAAATACTTCACGCGCATAGTTTATGCACGTGCAAACGCATGTCTACATTCATGATAACTCTGAATCAGCAAAACACTTCACATCTTTAAAAAGCTCTAACAAAAGCGAACATAAGTCAATCTCTCTTCTAATGCGATGCAACCAAACAGAATTTTCAAGTTGTTGTGGTTGTTGCCAGGAGGACAGAGGATTAGGACCTCAGAGAGAGCATTAGGACCTCTCTGCACCCTGGAAACTTGGGCCTCCTGAAAGGAGGGATAAGCTACAGCCTCTCGTTGCCAACCACCGTTATCTTGTATGATTCCTATAGGTAACTGGAGCACTTCATCCACTACCCGTTTTACTCATATTGAATTTGTTGTTGTTTTGTTTCGTTTCATGGGATGGGGGCATTAACTTATGAAATAACTTCATTAAGTTCTGTGATCATATAGAACAAAAATTTGAAACCGTATTGGCAAATTTGTAAAACACGATAGAACTTTTGAAAGACATGTTTTGTTAAACGTTACTAATCTAAACCAAATTCTCCTAGAAATATTGATTGTCCTCTTTACACCAACATGGAGCTCAAGCAATGACCACGGCGAAAATGATTTTTTATTTTCATTGTGAATCTCGCAATTATCCAGATGTAATCAGTGCATATATCGATTTAAAAACTAGCTCCAGCAGAATATGTAAATAGAGCGTTCAAACAAAACTTGAAAAACCAAAAATTAACCGTGGAGGTTCATGTTCTCCAAAATATGCAGAATCTGGTCATTTTACATTGTTGTTTCGCAGAGAACAGCTAGGAAATGTACCAAGATTTGTTCAGCTCATTAAATCTTTTGTTTGGTGACGTTCTCATTGCCGTTGCCGTCGTAGTTTGCTTTAGCTCCCTATATCAAAACAATACACCTGCTATTTTAAACTACCCAAAGTACTCTACATTGGCATTTTTTTTCAAATCTCACTAGAATCAAAATTAAATAATTGTGTACACGTTTCTGTGAAGTCTCATAAATAAAAGTAGTTTTATCCAAGTATAAAAGTAAAAATATTTTCAGTTTTAAAGATCCTTTTCCTGAATCTCTTAAATCCCTTGCTATTTATGATGTAACTTCAGTTATATTGGTGAGGTTTCTCGCCATCTTTCAATAAAGTTGAAAGAGCATACTTGGACTGACTTTTTAAGCACCTCAATAGTTCTTCTAACTGTAAAAATCAGTACACCTCTGATTGTTTCAAAATCTTAGATTCTGCTGAACTATCTAATCGTGGGGAAGGTGAAGGGTTATTCGCTTGTCTCACGATGGAATAGCCTCGAGCTGTTTTATAGCGACTTTTTCTTGTCTGTGGCATGAATATCTTTTCCAATTGGATGCCACTCGGGTGAGGCCATTTCAACGACAGGTAACTAAACGATGCTCAATGCAATTCATTTCCTGTTTCAGTCGAGGCGGAGAGTATGGAGGCTAACACGGTTATCCATGTTTGCAATCTACCACACTCTGACTATTATCAATGCAACTATGGATTATAACAACGAAGAAAGATCTCAGAGAGGAATGGCATTGTTGAACCACACGTACAAGTCTCTTTTCACTGAACACTATCCCAGCTGCCTTATGGCCTGCATGCAATGACTCACAGTGCATGAGTTTAAACTACTGGTGGAACGGTTCACAGTGTGATCTGAACATCAAAACCAAATATTCAGCTGAATCAAAGTTCTTCAAACGAGATATATCCTCAACGTACATGGGTTTAATGAGAGAAACAGGTATTTAAAAAATCTACTTTCAAGCAATGAAACCCAGACAAATTTAATTGAATAATTATTACTCTGGAATTCACAATTTATCTTTTTTTGAAGGAATCAATAGAACTCTGTACCGTTCGTGCAGGCACGTGAACCCTTCAAATGGTGATGGAGAATATTCCATTGATCCCACAATGACAGGAAACTCATCTACGGCTTACTGTGACATGACTACTGATGGAGGTTAGATAAAAATTATAAAAATAAGACTTAAAATTTTTAATTTTTAAGATTTTCTGCATTTTTTATTGTTTACATGTTTCAGCAGTAACAGAAACCCGCTAGTGGGTGCAATGTAATGTAAGGAGGATGTAATCGTGTGCACAATGTCATTAATTACAACGTGACAATAAATGTAGATCGCGAGCATATAACTAATTACAACGTGACAAGAATATAAAAATATAACTAAATACAGGGCCACGATTATTACAACAAGGAGGCACTTCATATTGAAAAATTAAAAAAAGTCTTATTCTGTAGGCACATTTCTCATGTCAATCTTCGACTGGTTTTTGATTAGTTTCGTTATTCCGTAACTGCTGACATTGCACACAGCCTTTATATCACAGCCAGCAGCGGGTTTCTGTTACTTGTGCTGAAGATGGATGACGTTTCTTACGAAACATGTTTACAATAGAAATAGCCGTTACTATCTTTAAAATTATTTCCTGCTTGTTGGTAATATCGAAATTAAATTTTTAAGCTTAGTTTCCTTGAAACCCGGGGTCTTAAATCATTTCACTACGGATTGTAGCCGGGCAGAAGTCTGAAAGCTAAAACAAAAGCGAAAGTGAACACAAAGGTACGCACAGGGGGCAAAGTGACCGAAACAACCGGAAAACGTCAATGTTCCGTAGCATTTAGCGACTAGGAATATTGCTGCTTCTTTCATTACACACAGGTTACCTAAACAATTCACCGCGGTACCCATGTGCTGTATAGCGTCATTTTGTATAGGGTACGGATGAACAAAGTCAAGCCGATAACAGGTGGCTGCATGTTTAGTTAATGGATACGATGGCGAATTAAAGGATTTTTTCTCTTTTGAATATTGCCGTTTAATTTCAATTGTTCTATATTGCTAGGTGGTTGGACTGCTATTCAAAAGATATCATTTACAGAATCCAACCTTCGTCTTGAAGATGAATCTTACAATTTGAAAGATCTTTTGGAGTACAGTGATCACCGCCAAACTGTTTCATCATCTGATTTGCTGCGGTTACAAAAAGAAATGGGCTTCAAGCAATTCCGATTTTACTGTCACAAAAAGAAAGTAGGAACAGTGTTTCACATTATGACCAATATCAATCCCCTGGGGGAGTCAGTGGTGGAGTACTTCATCGACGACAACCTAATATCATCTCGTCCCCAGGCTTGTGGCTCCTACACGGTTCTTGCTGATGACAACTCTACAATGTCTGAAGACTGCAGCAAATTCGGTTGGAATGGTACTCATGCAGATGGCAAATGGTCACGCGCCAACATTAAGGGGAAAAGTCGCATTTTGCAGGCGATACAACGACGCCAGGACTTTCATCGTTTCTATGCATTTCCCAAGAAATGTGACTGTGATGACTGGGATGGCGGACAGGCTTCTCTTTCTCCTGGAGATACCTGGGCTGTGTTTGTGCGCTGAGATTGACGGTTGGCTGGTGTAACTGATCTACATTTTTGCTTTTGTTTTGAATGAGTTAGTTAATTGCTTTATTGAGGCGAATAGGCACTGGTGTAGCTACCATTGAGCACCCTCTGTAGTCCCTTGACCGGAGTGGTCAGCCACGAGATAGGAAATCATGTTTTTGCGTTGTTGTTGATTTTCGAGTGGTCATTTCGAAAGCTAAAAATAGCTGGCTCCGCAGATGTTCATGCCTAGTTTGATCTTGAAATATATTGAGATATTTGGAACCGGAACAGGTAGTAAAAGTAAGTAACAGTAAGTGCGTGTAATGTTTGTGAGTGTGTGTGTTTATAATTTTCATAAAATGCCTGAACTTCGATTTAAGCGTGGATAGTGGGACTGGTATCGTAAAATAGGGTTTTAAGTTTAATAGAAGTTCAGCGTTTGCAACGTCACGTTACGTAGCATGTAGAGTAGAAAAGAGCACACCGAATTTTTCGTTGTTTCGTTGAAGGGATATGCGCGGGAACCATTTCAATTATTTATGCAACATAAATTATGGCTAAAGAAAATAGTGACCTCTGGACAATGTAAACTGGCGGATAAAGGTGATTCCTCAGTTCTGTATTGCGCATTCCTACTGCTATTAAGGGCACACATGAACAAAATGGCAGCTTTATCTCTTTACGGATTGGCTCGCGAGAGAGATAAATCGTCGTTTTCTCGTAAACAGACTAGCCAGCTATAATTTTTATTGCATAAATTTGGTGTAGAAATTGCCCTCTTTGAATTGGAAATAAATTTACGAGTACGTTTAACAGCGCAGGATTTCAAATAAAGACGTAAGAAGATGCCCTGGGTTTCCTTTGGCATTATGCTGAGGACCTCTAGGAAATGGACAATAGCTTACTAAATTAAGTTTTTGGTTCGATGACTCAGAACAGTTTAGCGCGCATCTTCTGTTTCTTCACGTCGTAGTCGCTGTTGCCAGCCCCATGGCTTACTCCGCCGCGCCACAGAGAATGTTGTTTTTCCGACCCAGGCTGAATATTATTATTTCGCTGCCGAGTTTAGGCTGAAAATATTCTTGTATTATTCTTATGACATTTCCGTTTTAGAATGTATTGGGATGTTTTTTTCAAAAGTGAAAAGGATGCGCTTTCAGTTTTTGATTATATCAACTCTAGGCACCCCAACGTACGGGTTAAGACGGGGGTACACCTGAAGCCTGTTTTTCCACCGCTAAACTTGGTTTAATGCGAATATCTCGTCTGCGTTTCAAGTAATCCAGAAGCTCTATGCTCATTTCACAAAGCTATGTTAAGCGGTGTTTTGTAAATTTTTTGGTGATTTTTGGGGATGTTTGGAAAGAGATAGTTTTTTCTCAAAGGATTAGTAAAATTTGGAGAAAAAAAAGTATTAAAGATTTAATGTGATTTTAAAATTAGAATTTGAAGTTAAAAATTAGTATATGGACACCCAAACAGTCCCCTAACAACCTGGAGTGCTCTTGCGTGGGGGTCAACTTTTCAAAAATAATTTTCTTTCTTCCATCCCTTCCTTAAACCTCTTAAAATTTCACTCAAAATCGGGTATACCATTACCTTAACATGGAAAAGGTGTCTGGCGAAAAATTACCTTTTTTGGATGTAATGTTGGATAACAGTCGCCAATCATCTCTCACAACAACAGTTTTCCGCAAAAAGACCTTTACGTGTCTTGTAACCAATTATTTCAGTGTTTCTCCTGTGTCTTATAAACTAGGGTTCGTGAAGACATTGGTAGGCATGGTTTTTACGATCAACAACAGTTGGCAGGGAAATTGTTTGGGTTATTGACCAGAATGCCAAATTTTGTCACATTAAAGCGTATTTAATCTGCTTTCATTTCCTATAGGATAGCAATATTCACTTGATCAGCTCATCGAGTACTATCGCTGTGCCAAATTCGGTGCTTTTAACTTAAATAATTTAGTAAATTTCGCCATAAAACTAAAATAATACCCACCCCCTCCCCTTGGGTCTAAAAGATGTTTCCCCCGAAAGAATTCCGGTTGGGCCTATATCTGAAATTGATCAGCTCATCGGGTAATATCACTGTGCCAAATTTGGTGCTTCTAACTTAAAGGATACGGTAAATTTCGCTATGAAGCTAAATGATACCCACCCACCCCCCCCCCCCGGGTTCAGCAGTGGTCCCCCCTGAAAGAACTCCGGATGGGCCTATATCAGAAATTGATCAGCTCATCGAATACTATCACTGTGCCAAATTTGGTGCTTTTATCAAAAATCGAACAATCATTTCACCATATTGCTGGACTACAATTCCCGTAGAAGAGCGAACATGTTTACAGTGTTTTAGTATGGAAAGAAAATTGCGTAGAACACAAACAGCATTTCTTGATGTATTGCCAGGGGTATGCTACCATAAGAGATGAGCTGCATTCTCACATTTCAAACATAGATGCAATTTATACAAACCTAAGCGATAACGAGAGGACTAAATACTTACTTAGAGCTGACAATAAAGATACATCAAAATAATAGGTAAATTTATTGAGTTAGTGTTTAAAAAAGAAAGGAGATTTTCAACTTACAAACGAAATGAGTTTTATAATTTTTGTTTAATTTAATTTTATTTTAATTTATTGTAAAAGAATCAAGTGAATGTTATTTCCTATTGTATTAGTTAATGTTAAACTCTTATTGTAAACAGACCCTTTTGGAGAGTAAGGCGCAATAACGATATACTATTACTTTTACTATTACACACTCACTCACTCATTCATCCATTGATTCTTCCATTGATTCAATCATTTATTTTATCAATCTTTAGTTCGTTCTTTCTTTCGTTGGTTCGTTCTATCGTTCGTTCGTTCGTTCGTTCGTTCGTTCGTTCGTTCGTTCGTTCGTTCGTTCGTTCGTTCGTTCGTTCGTTGATTCATTTATTTGTTGATTCAGTTATTCAATTAATAAGTCTGACCATATTCAAGTGGAAACAATTATTTTAATTCCGCCTCATTTTAAAGATAAGTACAAGACCAAGATGCGGTTCTAGCCTGTTAAGTTCCGGAAGTCACCGTGAGTTTTTCTTTACAACCACATTCCTGGATTTTATGGCCTGAATTTGCTCTTTCGTCAAAGCTGCGTTGTAGACCTGCATCTGAGCAATCCTTCCCTTGAAGTACCTCCCTTCACCACTTTTCACTCCCATTCTGACACTGTCCTGTGTGGCGAGGTGGAGATTTGCTGTGATGTTCATCCTCTGGACCTCATTTCCCTCAACCCACAATTTGGCGTCACCAGAAGTGTGATCGTAGGACGCACCGACAAACTTCCATCCATCCTCTGGTTTAAGAGCAGTGTGACGCAAGGCGTTTGTATAGGAATAATCTCTTTTTGTGAATCTGGCAAAAAGTTGACCTTCAGCTACCCACAGATGGACTCCCCAGCTTCCAGAGGCTTTGTAGTTAAAAATAGGACCGTTCTGGCCACCGGGAAGCAACCAGCACAGCATTGTCATCGAGCGCTGCACGTCCAGTACACCATTGTTTGGAAACTCAATGTAGCTTTTCTCCGTTCCAGAGAATTCGTAAGATGTACCGCTTCTTCCATCTGGTCCCTCCGCGGTATGAACCCCACTGGCAACTCCAGCCGCTAATCTCCCGTTGATTTCAATAGTGCCATGCTCGGCATCGAGAGGGTAGAAAGCAACAGCATCTAAAAATTGTAAGTATTTTAAACACAATTCAAAGTCAATTTTTTAAGCGGGCCATAAATATTGTGCAGTTATCTCGGAGGGCCCTTTATTCTTTATTTATGTACTCCTTTATCACTGGAAATAGAAGGATTAGCTTACAAAATTGTCATTTATATATGTGTTGGCCTGAATTTTGTGATCTTAAAATCAGCATTAGAATCAGGAAGATTATCATTGGCACTGGCCTTGGAAAAAGCATTTCGGTTGGAATATTCATATCACCATCGATTAGCATTAGCTGCTGGCATTGGTAAGAAACTAACAGGAGGGTCTTCATGAGACGGTTGCCTCTGACAGTTGACTTCTAAAAATTTCCAACTTTTTTGCCGTTTGACGGTTGACGGTTTACCCAATTGAAACCCTCTAAAAACAACGATTATCATCCGAGAGATTCACGTTCACTCACCTGGAATCTTTAGATCACATACATCTGTTTGAGAAGGAAAAATGAAGACATTGTAAAGAAACGTTATATATTAAATAATAAACATGTAGCAATACGAGTAGGTTAGTGGCATTGTTGTCTATAGTCATTCACACCACGACTGAAATTTTACAGTAAAGCCTTAATATCAGGGGCATCGGCCGGATTTTTCAACAGGGGGTCCTATACCAGCGTTTTATTGAAATTGGAAAGCTTAAAGAAGAAGAAGAGAGGGTGTCGTGAATATAATAAAGTACCAAGGGACGGAGGCGATGTGTTCCTTAGTAACGGGGGGCTCGTTATTTCAGATCACTTTAAATATTGGGCTGAAAAATATCGTTCGTTATGCCGAAGTCTTCGATGTTATATAGGGGTTTCTTATAACACTGTCCGTCTGTCTCATGTGGAGTATTACAACCACCACAAGCGACGTTAGTCTTTTTCCAAGTTGACATAAGAATTCTCTTTACTGCTTTCATTGACTCCCTGGTGGAGAGACTCACGTAGGTATCTATGCTGTCAACGAGTATCAAGGACACTTTGGCCGAATTACGATCATAGAAGAACTGTTCGGAACAGAATACATCCTTGGAAATCTGTTGTTTAGATCAGTGCTAGGAAGAATATTGAATTCACTTGCAAACTTTTAACTGATTACGTGACTTTTGATAAGAAAACTTGAAATTTTTCTCACACCGGACCAAATAAACACAATTTGGGCTTCACAATCACACACCTTTCTTAAATCGTTGAGTTATACTTAAGTCAACCGTTTGGCTATAAATTTCTATTATTAATTGCATAGCAAATGCAAAATTGATTTAAGATTACCTTGTGACTTCACGTTAACAGCAGCAAGTAGGAAAAGCAGACAAATCGCTAACATGATGTGTAAAGACAGTAGATTCGAACAGTTCACTCGCGTAATTTTATTAGGAGTGTGAATTTAGGTCGAGAACATAAACTAATAAATGGGTGTGTGGCTCATTAATTAATGCTGCCAATATTTTATTGGACGAAATATTTATTTTCTTTCTGCTAAGTGAAAACGTGATTTGAATTGAATTCATATTTGCACACGTGTTCAAACAAATGGAATATTGGATTTCCTTCAGGAATCAAAAAAATCACAATCAAGTTCAAATTTCCATCAATTTCGCTTTACTTTAGGAAATAAACTTCTCAAATTTAGTCTGAAGAATTTGATGCGTATTAACATGATTGTCGTTTGCTGCTAATTACGTATACGTTTTCGTACACCATGACGTTGTTGAACTGTTTTACGAGATACATGACTACAAGAACATGTACATGTTACGATCACTTGATACTTGATAAGCCTGCTGTTTTTGCGATATTCAGTTGAAAAATGTAAGTAACTCAAATAGTTTTATGTTTTCTCTCAAGATGATCTGAATGATCAAAAACGTTTAGAATTTTTAAAACTTTTACCATAATTTTTATAATAAGTAACTACTATTTACGAAGTTTGGTTAAAATGACCGGGAAGTGAATGCATTGCCGACAAGGTGGGAACATACTTATTGCCTCACACTTTTAGATCAGAGTTCAGCAGCAAAATAATAATATAAAACTAGATGTATTATTAATACTTATTTTATACTGATAAACCTGGAGCTATCATCAATTGATAGCTTAAGGCAACTAGAATGTTCCAATGTAGACTCACTTGCGCAATGCATATTAATATATTTTAAGGTTGACAGAACTTTGTCGCCAACTTTCAAATATCGAAACCTGCCATCGGTGATTTTTTAAATTAATAATCATAGTCAACGAAGCCACTTTGCATAAAGCAAAGGTAAATTATGTCACACCAACGTATTAAACTCGCGTTTAGTGTCTGTTTGATAGCCATATTCACTTTCCTAATATATTAACCACTCTTTGTAAATATATCAATTACTTATATTTTTCAATTGAAAAGCGCAAAAATGACTTTAATTTATGTACATGTTCTTGTAGTCAAGTACCTCGTAAAACAGTTCAAGAACGTGCATGTCCGGAAACGTATACGTAATTAGCAGCGAACGTAAATCATGTTAAATTCTGCAAACTAAATTTGAGAAGGTTATTTCTTGAAGTAAAGCAAATTTGAGCGTGACTTTGATTTTGTTTGATTCTGAAGGAAAATACAATATTCTATTTGTTTGCACACCTGTTAAAATATGGGTTCATTTCAAATTATGTTTTTCTT
Source organism: Meandrina meandrites (assembly GCA_963693305.1). NCBI lineage: Eukaryota > Metazoa > Cnidaria > Anthozoa > Scleractinia > Meandrinidae > Meandrina > Meandrina meandrites. The sequence continues at coordinate 45,883,673 of OY855903.1, forward strand.
GGCAGACTGAACATAGATTTTTCGTCCAATAAAAACTTGGCAGTAGTAATTAAAGAGCCCCACACCCATTTATTAGTTTATGTTGTCGACGTAAATCCACACTGGTAATAAAATTACGCGAGTGAGCTCTTCTACTGTCCTAACTCATCATGGTGGCGATTTGTCTTGTTCTCCTAATCACTGCTGTTAATGTACAGGTTCGAGGTAATGATAACTCAATTTTATATTACATTTTGAAATCTATCATAGATATTACCATCACCTGACCTATGTATAACTCAACGCTATACATAATTTAGGACTGATCGTCGAGATATATATATATATATATACTACAATAAGCGCTTCTCATCAATTTTATTCCTCCTCCATGACCAGTGAGAAATGTTTTTATAATTTTAAAGTTTTTTTTGTCTAAAGCTACGTAGTCGGTAGTTTGCAATTAAATTGAAAAGCTTTCCTAATGGTGATTTGAGCAAATTTCCAAGAACAAATTCTGTTGCGCATATTTCACTTCTCTGTCAATTAGGCCACCGCAACCTCAAAAGTCGTTGATAGCCTTGACGCCTAGTAGGTTACTCTGTCCACCAGAGTAGCGCGTAGCGCCGAGTTGGCTAAAATCATCTCATATCCAGTTTTTAATAATGAACGATATTGTTCAGCCCAATATCTGAAGTATAAGTTGTGAACAAAAATCCCATATAACAACCAGCCCATTTCCAACGAAGGTCCTCGGGTCTTCTAACGAATGTCTTCAAGATGCAGATCGTTATATTCAAGGGGGTCGGAGCCCTAAGATGTTCTTGACGTTCCTCCCTCCCACCTTTGGTATGAACTGAAGAGTAATAGTTAATAACAAATTAAACGCTGGTTTAGAACCAGCTAATTAAAAACCATGCTTACCTAAAGTGTTCAATCGTGGTGTTAATGTCTTTAGACAACAGTTGCACTGAAATACTCCAACCACTAGCCTGTAGTTTTGTTTTGGTTTTGTTTTATGATATATTTTAATTTTATCACTCAATATGTGACTTGCGTTACCATGTACTTTTTTTTCGTTAGGTGGATTAGGCGTTAAGATTCCAGGTGAGTGAACATGGAACTTATTGTTGTGTTGATGTGAATTGTTATTTGTTTCATAAAAATGCAAACAGAAATTCCAATGACGACTACAATAGCAATGTTTTGACTGTTTTTGTTGATTCAAATGCTGATTTGAATAGCATACAATTTTAGGCTAAAAAAATATAAATGAAAATTTAGCAAGATAGGATTCTCTTTATTTTTGCCTTTTTCGCGTGATTCTTTTTCCGAGAACATTTAAATATAGAGCAATGGAGGTCCAAGAGGTAACTGCACAACGATCCGCTTATTAATTCGCTCTAATTTATGTTTAAAATACATATCCACGATAACGGATAATCACTTTTCAATTTTTAGATCCTGTTGCTTTCTACCCTCTCGATTGCGCTCATGGCACTAAGGAAATCAATGACAGAGTGGGCGCAGGATTCCCCCTTGGAGTACGTGCAGCGCCAGGACCAGATGGAAAAAGTGATACCTCTTACGAATTCTCTGGAACGGCCAACAGTTTCATCGAGTTTCCAAACAGTGGTGTATTGGATGCGAAGCGCTCGATAACGATGCTGTGTTGGCTGCTTCCCGGTGGCAAGGACGGTCCTATTTTTAGTTACAAAATCTCTGGAAGATTGGGAATGACTCTTGAAGTATCCGGTGGTAGTCACCTTGTCGCTATGTTCAGGAGAAGAGATTATGCCTACATAGACATGATGCACTTTCCTGTCAGACCAGAGGATGGATGGAAGTTTGTTGGTGTGTCCTACGATCACACATCGGGTGACGCCAAATTATGGATTGACGGAAATGTGGTCGTTAAGTTTTGGATCGGAAAAGATCAACTCCTTGCCACGCAGGACAGCGTCAGAATGGGAGCAAAATTTAGAAAGGAATTCGGGAGCCACTTCAAGGGAAGGATTGCTCAGATGCAGGTCTACAACGCAGCTTTGACGAAAGAGCAAATACAAGCCATAAAATCCAGGAATGTGGTTGTAAAGGAAAACTAACGGTGACTTCAGGAACTAGGACCGCATCTTGGTCTAGTACTTATCATGAAAATAAGGCAGAATAAAAATAATTGTTAACACTTGAAAATGCTCGGACTGGTTCATTGTATGAATGAATGAATGAATGATTGAATGAATGAATGAATGAATGAATGAATGAATGAATGAATGAATGAATGAATGAATAAATGAATGAATGAATGAATTATTGAACAAAAATGCGAAAACTGGTATTAGGGATAAAATTTTACTTAAGTTTGGGAACAAGAGTTTGAGAGAACAATTGGAACTCAGGTTGGAATCATCACCATTCAGAACCCTAGTACACAAAACGTGTGCTAGATTTTTCATCCGAATGTAGAACCGTAGAAGATGCAGTTCTCTAATTAGCACTCTTTCGCGCACAGTTAAGGACGACCGCTCGATCCCAACTTAATTCCCAATCATCTCTCACAACAACAGTTTTCCGCAAAAAGACCTTTACGTGTCTTGTAACCAATTATTTCAGTGTTTCTCCTGTGTCTTATAAACTAGGGTTCGTGAAGACATTGGTAGGCATTGTTTTTACGATCAACAACAGTTGGCAGGGAAATTGTTTGGGTTATTGACCAGAATGCCAAATTTTGTCACATTAAAGCGTATTTAATCTGCTTTCATTGCCTATAGCAATATTCACTTGATCAGCTCATCGAGTACTATCGCTGTGCCAAATTCGGTGCTTTTAACTTAAATAATTTAGTAAATTTCGCCATAAAGCTAAAATAATACCCACCCCCTCCCCTTGGGTCTAAAAGATGTTTCCCCTGAAAGAATTCCGGTTAGGCCTATATCTGAAATTGATCAGCTCATCGAGTACTATCACTGTGCCAAATTTGGTGCTTCTAACTTAAAGGATACGGTAAATTTCGCTATGAAGCTAAATGATACCCACCCACCCCCCCCCCCCGGGTTCAACAGTGGTCCCCCCTGAAAGAACTCCGGATGGGCCTATATCAGAAATTGATCAGCTCATCGAATACTATCACTGTGCCAAATTTGGTGCTTTTATCAAAAATCGCACAATCATTTCACCATATTGCTGGACTACAATTCCCGTAGAAGAGCGAACATGCTTACAGTGTTTTAGTATGGAAAGAAAATTGCGTAGAACACAAACAGCATTTCTTGATGTATTGCCAGGGGTATGCTACCATAAGAGATGAGCTGTATTCTCACATTTCAAACATAGATGCAATTTATACAAACCTAAGCGATAACGAGAGGACTAAATACTTACTTAGAGCTGACAATAAAGATACATCAAAATAATAGGTAAATTTATTGAGTTAGTGTTTAAAAAAGAAAGGAGATTTTCAACTTACAAACGAAATGAGTTTTATAATTTTTGTTTAATTTAATTTTATTTTAATTTATTGTAAAAGAATCAAGTGAATGTTATTTCCTATTGTATTAGTTAATGTTAAACTCTTATTGTAAACAGAGCCTTTTGGAGAGTAAGGCGCAATAACGATATACTATTACTTTTACTATTACACACTCACTCACTCACTCACTCATTCATCCATTGATTCTGCCATTGATTCAATCATTTATTTTATCAATCTTTAGTTCGTTCTTTCTTTCGTTGGTTCGTTCTATCGTTCGTTCGTTCGTTGGTTCGTTCTATCGTTCGTTCGTTCGTTCGTTCGTTCGTTCGTTCGTTCGTTCGTTCGTTCGTTCGTTCGTTCGTTCGTTGATTCATTTATTTGTTGATTCAGTTATTCAATTAATAAGTCTGACCATATTCAAGTGGAAACAATTACTTTAATTCCGCCTCATTTTAAAGATAAGTACAAGACCAAGATGCGGTTCTAGCCTGTTAAGTTCCGGAAGTCACCGTGAGTTTTTCTTTACAACCACATTCCTGGATTTTATGGCCTGAATTTGCTCTTTCGTCAAAGCTGCGTTGTAGACCTGCATCTGAGCAATCCTTCCCTTGAAGTACCTCCCTTCACCACTTTTCACTCCCATTCTGACACTGTCCTGTGTGGCGAGGTGGAGATTTGCTGTGATGTTCATCCTCTGGACCTCATTTCCCTCAACCCACAATTTGGCGTCACCAGAAGTGTGATCGTAGGACGCACCGACAAACTTCCATCCATCCTCTGGTTTAAGAGCAGTGTGACGCAAGGCGTTTGTATAGGAATAATCCCTTTTTGTGAATCTGGCAAAAAGTTGACCTTCAGCTACCCACAGATGGACTCCCCAGCTTCCAGAGGCTTTGTAGTTAAAAATAGGACCGTTCTGGCCACCGGGAAGCAACCAGCACAGCATTGTCATCGAGCGCTGCACGTCCAGTACACCATTGTTTGGAAACTCAATGTAGCTTTTCTCTGTACCAGAGAATTCGTAAGATGTACCGCTTCTTCCATCTGGTCCCTCCGCGGTATGAACCCCACTGGCAACTCCAGCCGCTAATCTCCCGTTGATTTCAATAGTGCCATGCTCGGCATCGAGAGGGTAGAAAGCAACAGCATCTAAAAATTGTAAGTATTTTAAACACAATTCAAAGTCAATTTTTTAAGCGGGCCATAAATATTGTGCAGTTATCTCGGAGGGCCCTTTATTCTTTATTTATGTACTCCTTTATCACTGGAAATAGAAGGATTAGCTTACAAAATTGTCATTTATATATGTGTTGGCCTGAATTTTGTGATCTTAAAATCAGCATTAGAATCAGGAAGATTATCATTGGCACTGGCCTTGGAAAAAGCATTTCGGTTGGAATATTCATATCACCATCGATTAGCATTAGCTGCTGGCATTGGTAAGAAACTAACAGGAGGGTCTTCATGAGACGGTTGCCTCTGACAGTTGACTTCTAAAAATTTCCAACTTTTTTGCTGTTTGACGGTTGACGGTTTACCCAATTGAAACCCTCTAAAAACAACGGTTATCATCCGAGAGATTCACGTTCACTCACCTGGAATCTTTAGATCACATACATCTGTTTGAGAAGGAAAAATGAAGACATTGTAAAGAAACGTTATATATTAAATAATAAACATGTAGCAATACGAGTAGGTTAGTGGCATTGTTGTCTATAGTCATTCACACCACGACTGAAATTTTACAGTAAAGCCTTAATATCAGGGGCATCGGCCGGATTTTTCAACAGGGGGTCCTATACCAGCGTTTTATTGAAATTGGAAAGCTTAAAGAAGAAGAAGAGAGGGTGTCGTGAATATAATAAAGTACCAAGGGACGGAGGCGATGTGTTCGTTAGTAACGGGGGGCTCGTTATTTCAGATTACTTTAAATATTGGGCTGAAAAATATTGTTCGTTATATCAAGTCTTCGACGTTATATAGGGGTTTCTTATAAGACAGTCCCTCTGTCTCATGTGGAGTATTACAACCACCACACGAGACGTTAGTCCACCACACGAGACGTTAGTCTTTTTCCAAGTTAACATAAGAATTCTCTTTGCTGGAGAGACTCACGTCGGTGTTTAGGCTGTCAACGAGTATCAAGGACACTTTGGACGAATTACGATCATAGAAGAACTGTTCGGAACAGAATACATCCTTGGAAATCTATTGTTTAGATCAGTGCTAGGAAAAATATTGAATTCACTTGCAAACTTTTAACTGATTACGTGACTTTTGATAAGAAAACTTGAAATTTTTAAATACGTTTTCTCACACCGGACCAAATAAACACAATTTGGGCTTCATAATTATACACTTTCTTAAATCGTTGAGTTATACTTAAGTGAACCGTTTGGCTATAAATTTCTATTATTAATTGCATAGCAAATGCAAAATTGATTTAAGATTACCTTGTGACTTCACGTTAACAGCAGCAAGTAGGAAAAGCAGACAAATCGCTAACATGATGTGTAAAGACAGTAGATTCGAACAGTTCACTCGCGTAATTTTATTAGGAGTGTGAATTTAGGTCGAGAACATAAACTAATAAATGGGTGTGTGGCTCATTAATTAATGCTGCCAATATTTTATTGGACGAAATATTTATTTTCTTTCTGCTAAGTGAAAACGTGATTTGAATTGAATTCATATTTGCACACGTGTTCAAACAAATGGAATATTGGATTTCCTTCAGGAATCAAAAAAATCACAATCAAGTTCAAATTTCCATCAATTTCGCTTTACTTTAGGAAATAAACTTCTCAAATTTAGTCTGAAGAATTTGATGCGTATTAACATGATTGTCGTTTGCTGCTAATTACGTATACGTTTTCGTACACCATGACGTTGTTGAACTGTTTTACGAGATACATGACTACAAGAACATGTACATGTTACGATCACTTGATACTTGATAAGCCTGCTGTTTTTGCGATATTCAGTTGAAAAATGTAAGTAACTCAAATAGTTTTATGTTTTCTCTCAAGATGATCTGAATGATCAAAAACGTTTAGAATTTTTAAAACTTTTACCATAATTTTTATAATAAGTAACTACTATTTACGAAGTTTGGTTAAAATGACCGGGAAGTGAATGCATTGCCGACAAGGTGGGAACATACTTATTGCCTCACACTTTTAGATCAGAGTTCAGCAGCAAAATAATAATATAAAACTAGATGTATTATTAATACTTATTTTATACTGATAAACCTGGAGCTATCATCAATTGATAGCTTAAGGCAACTAGAATGTTCCAATGTAGACTCACTTGCGCAATGCATATTAATATATTTTAAGGTTGACAGAACTTTGTCGCCAACTTTCAAATATCGAAACCTGCCATCGGTGATTTTTTAAATTAATAATCATAGTCAACGAAGCCACTTTGCATAAAGCAAAGGTAAATTATGTCACACCAACGTATTAAACTCGCGTTTAGTGTCTGTTTGATAGCCATATTCACTTTCCTAATATATTAACCACTCTTTGTAAATATATCAATTACTTATATTTTTCAATTGAAAAGCGCAAAAATGACTTTAATTTATGTACATGTTCTTGTAGTCAAGTACCTCGTAAAACAGTTCAAGAACGTGCATGTCCGGAAACGTATACGTAATTAGCAGCGAACGTAAATCATGTTAAATTCTGCAAACTAAATTTGAGAAGGTTATTTCTTGAAGTAAAGCAAATTTGAGCGTGACTTTGATTTTGTTTGATTCTGAAGGAAAATACAATATTCTATTTGTTTGCACACCTGTTAAAATATGGGTTCATTTCAAATTATGTTTTTCTTGGCAGACTGAACATAGATTTTTCGTCCAATAAAAACTTGGCAGTAGTAATTAAAGAGCCCCACACCCATTTATTAGTTTATGTTGTCGACGTAAATCCACACTGGTAATAAAATTACGCGAGTGAGCTCTTCTACTGTCCTAACTCATCATGGTGGCGATTTGTCTTGTTCTCCTAATCACTGCTGTTAATGTACAGGTTCGAGGTAATGATAACTCAATTTTATATTACATTTTGAAATCTATCATAGATATTACCATCACCTGACCTATGTATAACTCAACGCTATACATAATTTAGGACTGATCGTCGAGATATATATATATATACTACAATAAGCGCTTCTCATCAATTTTATTCCTCCTCCATGACCAGTGAGAAATGTTTTTATAATTTTAAAGTTTTTTTTGTCTAAAGCTACGTAGTCGGTAGTTTGCAATTAAATTGAAAAGCTTTCCTAATGGTGATTTGAGCAAATTTCCAAGAACAAATTCTGTTGCGCATATTTCACTTCTCTGTCAATTAGGCCACCGCAACCTCAAAAGTCGTTGATAGCCTTGACGCCTAGTAGGTTACTCTGTCCACCAGAGTAGCGCGTAGCGCCGAGTTGGCTAAAATCATCTCATATCCAGTTTTTAATAATGAACGATATTGTTCAGCCCAATATCTGAAGTATAAGTTGTGAACAAAAATCCCATATAACAACCAGCCCATTTCCAACGAAGGTCCTCGGGTCTTCTAACGAATGTCTTCAAGATGCAGATCGTTATATTCAAGGGGGTCGGAGCCCTAAGATGTTCTTGACGTTCCTCCCTCCCACCTTTGGTATGAACTGAAGAGTAATAGTTAATAACAAATTAAACGCTGGTTTAGAACCAGCTAATTAAAAACCATGCTTACCTAAAGTGTTCAATCGTGGTGTTAATGTCTTTAGACAACAGTTGCACTGAAATACTCCAACCACTAGCCTGTAGTTTTGTTTTGGTTTTGTTTTATGATATATTTTAATTTTATCACTCAATATGTGACTTGCGTTACCATGTACTTTTTTTTCGTTAGGTGGATTAGGCGTTAAGATTCCAGGTGAGTGAACATGGAACTTATTGTTGTGTTGATGTGAATTGTTATTTGTTTCATAAAAATGCAAACAGAAATTCCAATGACGACTACAATAGCAATGTTTTGACTGTTTTTGTTGATTCAAATGCTGATTTGAATAGCATACAATTTTAGGCTAAAAAAATATAAATGAAAATTTAGCAAGATAGGATTCTCTTTATTTTTGCCTTTTTCGCGTGATTCTTTTTCCGAGAACATTTAAATATAGAGCAATGGAGGTCCAAGAGGTAACTGCACAACGATCCGCTTATTAATTCGCTCTAATTTATGTTTAAAATACATATCCACGATAACGGATAATCACTTTTCAATTTTTAGATCCTGTTGCTTTCTACCCTCTCGATTGCGCTCATGGCACTAAGGAAATCAATGACAGAGTGGGCGCAGGATTCCCCCTTGGAGTACGTGCAGCGCCAGGACCAGATGGAAAAAGTGATACCTCTTACGAATTCTCTGGAACGGCCAACAGTTTCATCGAGTTTCCAAACAGTGGTGTATTGGATGCGAAGCGCTCGATAACGATGCTGTGTTGGCTGCTTCCCGGTGGCAAGGACGGTCCTATTTTTAGTTACAAAATCTCTGGAAGATTGGGAATGACTCTTGAAGTATCCGGTGGTAGTCACCTTGTCGCTATGTTCAGGAGAAGAGATTATGCCTACATAGACATGATGCACTTTCCTGTCAGACCAGAGGATGGATGGAAGTTTGTTGGTGTGTCCTACGATCACACATCGGGTGACGCCAAATTATGGATTGACGGAAATGTGGTCGTTAAGTTTTGGATCGGAAAAGATCAACTCCTTGCCACGCAGGACAGCGTCAGAATGGGAGCAAAATTTAGAAAGGAATTCGGGAGCCACTTCAAGGGAAGGATTGCTCAGATGCAGGTCTACAACGCAGCTTTGACGAAAGAGCAAATACAAGCCATAAAATCCAGGAATGTGGTTGTAAAGGAAAACTAACGGTGACTTCAGGAACTAGGACCGCATCTTGGTCTAGTACTTATCATGAAAATAAGGCAGAATAAAAATAATTGTTAACACTTGAAAATGCTCGGACTGGTTCATTGTATGAATGAATGAATGAATGATTGAATGAATGAATGAATGAATGAATGAATGAATGAATGAATGAATGAATGAATGAATGAATAAATGAATGAATGAATGAATTATTGAACAAAAATGCGAAAACTGGTATTAGGGATAAAATTTTACTTAAGTTTGGGAACAAGAGTTTGAGAGAACAATTGGAACTCAGGTTGGAATCATCACCATTCAGAACCCTAGTACACAAAACGTGTGCTAGATTTTTCATCCGAATGTAGAACCGTAGAAGATGCAGTTCTCTAATTAGCACTCTTTCGCGCACAGTTAAGGACGACCGCTCGATCCCAACTTAATTCCCAATCATCTCTCACAACAACAGTTTTCCGCAAAAAGACCTTTACGTGTCTTGTAACCAATTATTTCAGTGTTTCTCCTGTGTCTTATAAACTAGGGTTCGTGAAGACATTGGTAGGCATTGTTTTTACGATCAACAACAGTTGGCAGGGAAATTGTTTGGGTTATTGACCAGAATGCCAAATTTTGTCACATTAAAGCGTATTTAATCTGCTTTCATTGCCTATAGCAATATTCACTTGATCAGCTCATCGAGTACTATCGCTGTGCCAAATTCGGTGCTTTTAACTTAAATAATTTAGTAAATTTCGCCATAAAGCTAAAATAATACCCACCCCCTCCCCTTGGGTCTAAAAGATGTTTCCCCTGAAAGAATTCCGGTTAGGCCTATATCTGAAATTGATCAGCTCATCGAGTACTATCACTGTGCCAAATTTGGTGCTTCTAACTTAAAGGATACGGTAAATTTCGCTATGAAGCTAAATGATACCCACCCACCCCCCCCCCCCCGGGTTCAACAGTGGTCCCCCCTGAAAGAACTCCGGATGGGCCTATATCAGAAATTGATCAGCTCATCGAATACTATCACTGTGCCAAATTTGGTGCTTTTATCAAAAATCGCACAATCATTTCACCATATTGCTGGACTACAATTCCCGTAGAAGAGCGAACATGCTTACAGTGTTTTAGTATGGAAAGAAAATTGCGTAGAACACAAACAGCATTTCTTGATGTATTGCCAGGGGTATGCTACCATAAGAGATGAGCTGTATTTTCACATTTCAAACATAGATGCAATTTATACAAACCTAAGCGATAACGAGAGGACTAAATACTTACTTAGAGCTGACAATAAAGATACATCAAAATAATAGGTAAATTTATTGAGTTAGTGTTTAAAAAAGAAAGGAGATTTTCAACTTACAAACGAAATGAGTTTTATAATTTTTGTTTAATTTAATTTTATTTTAATTTATTGTAAAAGAATCAAGTGAATGTTATTTCCTATTGTATTAGTTAATGTTAAACTCTTATTGTAAACAGAGCCTTTTGGAGAGTAAGGCGCAATAACGATATACTATTACTTTTACTATTACACACTCACTCACTCACTCACTCACTCATTCATCCATTGATTCTGCCATTGATTCAATCATTTATTTTATCAATCTTTAGTTCGTTCTTTCTTTCGTTGGTTCGTTCTATCGTTCGTTCGTTCGTTGGTTCGTTCTATCGTTCGTTCGTTCGTTCGTTCGTTCGTTCGTTCGTTCGTTCGTTCGTTCGTTCGTTCGTTGATTCATTTATTTGTTGATTCAGTTATTCAATTAATAAGTCTGACCATATTCAAGTGGAAACAATTACTTTAATTCCGCCTCATTTTAAAGATAAGTACAAGACCAAGATGCGGTTCTAGCCTGTTAAGTTCCGGAAGTCACCGTGAGTTTTTCTTTACAACCACATTCCTGGATTTTATGGCCTGAATTTGCTCTTTCGTCAAAGCTGCGTTGTAGACCTGCATCTGAGCAATCCTTCCCTTGAAGTACCTCCCTTCACCACTTTTCACTCCCATTCTGACACTGTCCTGTGTGGCGAGGTGGAGATTTGCTGTGATGTTCATCCTCTGGACCTCATTTCCCTCAACCCACAATTTGGCGTCACCAGAAGTGTGATCGTAGGACGCACCGACAAACTTCCATCCATCCTCTGGTTTAAGAGCAGTGTGACGCAAGGCGTTTGTATAGGAATAATCCCTTTTTGTGAATCTGGCAAAAAGTTGACCTTCAGCTACCCACAGATGGACTCCCCAGCTTCCAGAGGCTTTGTAGTTAAAAATAGGACCGTTCTGGCCACCGGGAAGCAACCAGCACAGCATTGTCATCGAGCGCTGCACGTCCAGTACACCATTGTTTGGAAACTCAATGTAGCTTTTCTCTGTACCAGAGAATTCGTAAGATGTACCGCTTCTTCCATCTGGTCCCTCCGCGGTATGAACCCCACTGGCAACTCCAGCCGCTAATCTCCCGTTGATTTCAATAGTGCCATGCTCGGCATCGAGAGGGTAGAAAGCAACAGCATCTAAAAATTGTAAGTATTTTAAACACAATTCAAAGTCAATTTTTTAAGCGGGCCATAAATATTGTGCAGTTATCTCGGAGGGCCCTTTATTCTTTATTTATGTACTCCTTTATCACTGGAAATAGAAGGATTAGCTTACAAAATTGTCATTTATATATGTGTTGGCCTGAATTTTGTGATCTTAAAATCAGCATTAGAATCAGGAAGATTATCATTGGCACTGGCCTTGGAAAAAGCATTTCGGTTGGAATATTCATATCACCATCGATTAGCATTAGCTGCTGGCATTGGTAAGAAACTAACAGGAGGGTCTTCATGAGACGGTTGCCTCTGACAGTTGACTTCTAAAAATTTCCAACTTTTTTGCTGTTTGACGGTTGACGGTTTACCCAATTGAAACCCTCTAAAAACAACGGTTATCATCCGAGAGATTCACGTTCACTCACCTGGAATCTTTAGATCACATACATCTGTTTGAGAAGGAAAAATGAAGACATTGTAAAGAAACGTTATATATTAAATAATAAACATGTAGCAATACGAGTAGGTTAGTGGCATTGTTGTCTATAGTCATTCACACCACGACTGAAATTTTACAGTAAAGCCTTAATATCAGGGGCATCGGCCGGATTTTTCAACAGGGGGTCCTATACCAGCGTTTTATTGAAATTGGAAAGCTTAAAGAAGAAGAAGAGAGGGTGTCGTGAATATAATAAAGTACCAAGGGACGGAGGCGATGTGTTCGTTAGTAACGGGGGGCTCGTTATTTCAGATTACTTTAAATATTGGGCTGAAAAATATTGTTCGTTATATCAAGTCTTCGACGTTATATAGGGGTTTCTTATAAGACAGTCCCTCTGTCTCATGTGGAGTATTACAACCACCACACGAGACGTTAGTCCACCACACGAGACGTTAGTCTTTTTCCAAGTTAACATAAGAATTCTCTTTGCTGGAGAGACTCACGTCGGTGTTTAGGCTGTCAACGAGTATCAAGGACACTTTGGACGAATTACGATCATAGAAGAACTGTTCGGAACAGAATACATCCTTGGAAATCTATTGTTTAGATCAGTGCTAGGAAAAATATTGAATTCACTTGCAAACTTTTAACTGATTACGTGACTTTTGATAAGAAAACTTGAAATTTTTAAATACGTTTTCTCACACCGGACCAAATAAACACAATTTGGGCTTCATAATTATACACTTTCTTAAATCGTTGAGTTATACTTAAGTGAACCGTTTGGCTATAAATTTCTATTATTAATTGCATAGCAAATGCAAAATTGATTTAAGATTACCTTGTGACTTCACGTTAACAGCAGCAAGTAGGAAAAGCAGACAAATCGCTAACATGATGTGTAAAGACAGTAGATTCGAACAGTTCACTCGCGTAATTTTATTAGGAGTGTGAATTTAGGTCGAGAACATAAACTAATAAATGGGTGTGTGGCTCATTAATTAATGCTGCCAATATTTTATTGGACGAAATATTTATTTTCTTTCTGCTAAGTGAAAACGTGATTTGAATTGAATTCATATTTGCACACGTGTTCAAACAAATGGAATATTGGATTTCCTTCAGGAATCAAAAAAATCACAATCAAGTTCAAATTTCCATCAATTTCGCTTTACTTTAGGAAATAAACTTCTCAAATTTAGTCTGAAGAATTTGATGCGTATTAACATGATTGTCGTTTGCTGCTAATTACGTATACGTTTTCGTACACCATGACGTTGTTGAACTGTTTTACGAGATACATGACTACAAGAACATGTACATGTTACGATCACTTGATACTTGATAAGCCTGCTGTTTTTGCGATATTCAGTTGAAAAATGTAAGTAACTCAAATAGTTTTATGTTTTCTCTCAAGATGATCTGAATGATCAAAAACGTTTAGAATTTTTAAAACTTTTACCATAATTTTTATAATAAGTAACTACTATTTACGAAGTTTGGTTAAAATGACCGGGAAGTGAATGCATTGCCGACAAGGTGGGAACATACTTATTGCCTCACACTTTTAGATCAGAGTTCAGCAGCAAAATAATAATATAAAACTAGATGTATTATTAATACTTATTTTATACTGATAAACCTGGAGCTATCATCAATTGATAGCTTAAGGCAACTAGAATGTTCCAATGTAGACTCACTTGCGCAATGCATATTAATATATTTTAAGGTTGACAGAACTTTGTCGCCAACTTTCAAATATCGAAACCTGCCATCGGTGATTTTTTAAATTAATAATCATAGTCAACGAAGCCACTTTGCATAAAGCAAAGGTAAATTATGTCACACCAACGTATTAAACTCGCGTTTAGTGTCTGTTTGATAGCCATATTCACTTTCCTAATATATTAACCACTCTTTGTAAATATATCAATTACTTATATTTTTCAATTGAAAAGCGCAAAAATGACTTTAATTTATGTACATGTTCTTGTAGTCAAGTACCTCGTAAAACAGTTCAAGAACGTGCATGTCCGGAAACGTATACGTAATTAGCAGCGAACGTAAATCATGTTAAATTCTGCAAACTAAATTTGAGAAGGTTATTTCTTGAAGTAAAGCAAATTTGAGCGTGACTTTGATTTTGTTTGATTCTGAAGGAAAATACAATATTCTATTTGTTTGCACACCTGTTAAAATATGGGTTCATTTCAAATTATGTTTTTCTTGGCAGACTGAACATAGATTTTTCGTCCAATAAAAACTTGGCAGTAGTAATTAAAGAGCCCCACACCCATTTATTAGTTTATGTTGTCGACGTAAATCCACACTGGTAATAAAATTACGCGAGTGAGCTCTTCTACTGTCCTAACTCATCATGGTGGCGATTTGTCTTGTTCTCCTAATCACTGCTGTTAATGTACAGGTTCGAGGTAATGATAACTCAATTTTATATTACATTTTGAAATCTATCATAGATATTACCATCACCTGACCTATGTATAACTCAACGATATACATAATTTAGGACTGATCGTCGAGATATATATATATATACTACAATAAGCGCTTCTCATCAATTTTATTCCTCCTCCATGACCAGTGAGAAATGTTTTTATAATTTTAAAGTTTTTTTTGTCTAAAGCTACGTAGTCGGTAGTTTGCAATTAAATTGAAAAGCTTTCCTAATGGTGATTTGAGCAAATTTCCAAGAACAAATTCTGTTGCGCATATTTCACTTCTCTCTCAATTAGGCCACCGCAACCTCAAAAGTCGTTGATAGCCTTGACGCCTAGTAGGTTACTCTGTCCACCAGAGTAGCGCGTAGCGCCGAGTTGGCTAAAATCATCTCATATCCAGTTTTTAATAATGAACGATATTGTTCAGCCCAATATCTGAAGTATAAGTTGTGAACAAAAATCCCATATAACAACCAGCCCATTTCCAACGAAGGTCCTCGGGTCTTCTAACGAATGTCTTCAAGATGCAGATCGTTATATTCAAGGGGGTCGGAGCCCTAAGATGTTCTTGACGTTCCTCCCTCCCACCTTTGGTATGAACTGAAGAGTAATAGTTAATAACAAATTAAACGCTGGTTTAGAACCAGCTAATTAAAAACCATGCTTACCTAAAGTGTTCAATCGTGGTGTTAATGTCTTTAGACAACAGTTGCACTGAAATACTCCAACCACTAGCCTGTAGTTTTGTTTTGGTTTTGTTTTATGATATATTTTAATTTTATCACTCAATATGTGACTTGCGTTACCATGTACTTTTTTTTCGTTAGGTGGATTAGGCGTTAAGATTCCAGGTGAGTGAACATGGAACTTATTGTTGTGTTGATGTGAATTGTTATTTGTTTCATAAAAATGCAAACAGAAATTCCAATGACGACTACAATAGCAATGTTTTGACTGTTTTTGTTGATTCAAATGCTGATTTGAATAGCATACAATTTTAGGCTAAAAAAATATAAATGAAAATTTAGCAAGATAGGATTCTCTTTATTTTTGCCTTTTTCGCGTGATTCTTTTTCCGAGAACATTTAAATATAGAGCAATGGAGGTCCAAGAGGTAACTGCACAACGATCCGCTTATTAATTCGCTCTAATTTATGTTTAAAATACATATCCACGATAACGGATAATCACTTTTCAATTTTTAGATCCTGTTGCTTTCTACCCTCTCGATTGCGCTCATGGCACTAAGGAAATCAATGACAGAGTGGGCGCAGGATTCCCCCTTGGAGTACGTGCAGCGCCAGGACCAGATGGAAAAAGTGATACCTCTTACGAATTCTCTGGAACGGCCAACAGTTTCATCGAGTTTCCAAACAGTGGTGTATTGGATGCGAAGCGCTCGATAACGATGCTGTGTTGGCTGCTTCCCGGTGGCAAGGACGGTCCTATTTTTAGTTACAAAATCTCTGGAAGATTGGGAATGACTCTTGAAGTATCCGGTGGTAGTCACCTTGTCGCTATGTTCAGGAGAAGAGATTATGCCTACATAGACATGATGCACTTTCCTGTCAGACCAGAGGATGGATGGAAGTTTGTTGGTGTGTCCTACGATCACACATCGGGTGACGCCAAATTATGGATTGACGGAAATGTGGTCGTTAAGTTTTGGATCGGAAAAGATCAACTCCTTGCCACGCAGGACAGCGTCAGAATGGGAGCAAAATTTAGAAAGGAATTCGGGAGCCACTTCAAGGGAAGGATTGCTCAGATGCAGGTCTACAACGCAGCTTTGACGAAAGAGCAAATACAAGCCATAAAATCCAGGAATGTGGTTGTAAAGGAAAACTAACGGTGACTTCAGGAACTTAACAGGCTAGGACCGCATCTTGGTCTAGTACTTATCATGAAAATAAGGCAGAATAAAAATAATTGTTAACACTTGAAAATGCTCGGACTGGTTGATTGTATGAATGAATGAATGAATGATTGAATGAATGAATGAATGAATGAATGAATGAATGAATGAATGAATGAATGAATGAATGAATAAATGAATGAATGAATGAATTATTGAACAAAAATGCGAAAACTGGTATTAGGGATAAAATTTTACTTAAGTTTGGGAACAAGAGTTTGAGAGAACAATTGGAACTCAGGTTGGAATCATCACCATTCAGAACCCTAGTACACAAAACGTGTGCTAGATTTTTCATCCGAATGTAGAACCGTAGAAGATGCAGTTCTCTAATTAGCACTCTTTCGCGCACAGTTAAGGACGACCGCTCGATCCCAACTTAATTCCCAATCATCTCTCACAACAACAGTTTTCCGCAAAAAGACCTTTACGTGTCTTGTAACCAATTATTTCAGTGTTTCTCCTGTGTCTTATAAACTAGGGTTCGTGAAGACATTGGTAGGCATGGTTTTTACGATCAACAACAGTTGGCAGGGAAATTGTTTGGGTTATTGACCAGAATGCCAAATTTTGTCACATTAAAGCGTATTTAATCTGCTTTCATTGCCTATAGCAATATTCACTTGATCAGCTCATCGAGTACTATCGCTGTGCCAAATTCGGTGCTTTTAACTTAAATAATTTAGTAAATTTCGCCATAAAGCTAAAATAATACCCACCCCCTCCCCTTGGGTCTAAAAGATGTTTCCCCTGAAAGAATTCCGGTTAGGCCTATATCTGAAATTGATCAGCTCATCGAGTACTATCACTGTGCCAAATTTGGTGCTTCTAACTTAAAGGATACGGTAAATTTCGTCATGAAGCTAAATGATACCCACCCACCCCCCCCCCCCCCGGGTTCAACAGTGGTCCCCCCTGAAAGAACTCCGGATGGGCCTATATCAGAAATTGATCAGCTCATCGAATACTATCACTGTGCCAAATTTGGTGCTTTTATCAAAAATCGCACAATCATTTCACCATATTGCTGGACTACAATTCCCGTAGAAGAGCGAACATGCTTACAGTGTTTTAGTATGGAAAGAAAATTGCGTAGAACACAAACAGCATTTCTTGATGTATTGCCAGGGGTATGCTACCATAAGAGATGAGCTGTATTCTCACATTTCAAACATAGATGCAATTTATACAAACCTAAGCGATAACGAGAGGACTAAATACTTACTTAGAGCTGACAATAAAGATACATCAAAATAATAGGTAAATTTATTGAGTTAGTGTTTAAAAAAGAAAGGAGATTTTCAACTTACAAACGAAATGAGTTTTATAATTTTTGTTTAATTTTATTTTATTTTAATTTATTGTAAAAGAATCAAGTGAATGTTATTTCCTATTGTATTAGTTAATGTTAAACTCTTATTGTAAACAGAGCCTTTTGGAGAGTAAGGCGCAATAACGATATACTATTACTTTTACTATTACACACTCACTCACTCACTCACTCATTCATCCATTGATTCTGCCATTGATTCAATCATTTATTTTATCAATCTTTAGTTCGTTCTTTCTTTCGTTGGTTCGTTCTATCATTCGTTCGTTCGTTGGTTCGTTCTATCGTTCGTTCGTTCGTTCGTTCGTTCGTTCGTTCGTTCGTTCGTTCGTTCGTTCGTTCGTTCGTTCGTTGATTCATTTATTTGTTGATTCAGTTATTCAATTAATAAGTCTGACCATATTCAAGTGGAAACAATTACTTTAATTCCGCCTCATTTTAAAGATAAGTACAAGACCAAGATGCGGTTCTAGCCTGTTAAGTTCCGGAAGTCACCGTGAGTTTTTCTTTACAACCACATTCCTGGATTTTATGGCCTGAATTTGCTCTTTCGTCAAAGCTGCGTTGTAGACCTGCATCTGAGCAATCCTTCCCTTGAAGTACCTCCCTTCACCACTTTTCACTCCCATTCTGACACTGTCCTGTGTGGCGAGGTGGAGATTTGCTGTGATGTTCATCCTCTGGACCTCATTTCCCTCAACCCACAATTTGGCGTCACCAGAAGTGTGATCGTAGGACGCACCGACAAACTTCCATCCATCCTCTGGTTTAAGAGCAGTGTGACGCAAGGCGTTTGTATAGGAATAATCCCTTTTTGTGAATCTGGCAAAAAGTTGACCTTCAGCTACCCACAGATGGACTCCCCAGCTTCCAGAGGCTTTGTAGTTAAAAATAGGACCGTTC
The DNA here is from genome assembly GCA_963693305.1 of Meandrina meandrites. Classification (NCBI taxonomy): domain Eukaryota; kingdom Metazoa; phylum Cnidaria; class Anthozoa; order Scleractinia; family Meandrinidae; genus Meandrina; species Meandrina meandrites. The sequence goes on from OY855903.1 coordinate 45,902,631, forward strand.
TGGCCACCGGGAAGCAACCAGCACAGCATTGTCATCGAGCGCTGCACGTCCAGTACACCATTGTTTGGAAACTCAATGTAGCTTTTCTCTGTACCAGAGAATTCGTAAGATGTACCGCTTCTTCCATCTGGTCCCTCCGCGGTATGAACCCCACTGGCAACTCCAGCCGCTAATCTCCCGTTGATTTCAATAGTGCCATGCTCGGCATCGAGAGGGTAGAAAGCAACAGCATCTAAAAATTGTAAGTATTTTAAACACAATTCAAAGTCAATTTTTTAAGCGGGCCATAAATATTGTGCAGTTATCTCGGAGGGCCCTTTATTCTTTATTTATGTACTCCTTTATCACTGGAAATAGAAGGATTAGCTTACAAAATTGTCATTTATATATGTGTTGGCCTGAATTTTGTGATCTTAAAATCAGCATTAGAATCAGGAAGATTATCATTGGCACTGGCCTTGGAAAAAGCATTTCGGTTGGAATATTCATATCACCATCGATTAGCATTAGCTGCTGGCATTGGTAAGAAACTAACAGGAAGGTCTTCATGAGACGGTTGCCTCTGACAGTTGACTTCTAAAAATTTCCAACTTTTTTGCCGTTTGACGGTTGACGGTTTACCCAATTGAAACCCTCTAAAAACAACGGTTATCATCCGAGAGATTCACGTTCACTCACCTGGAATCTTTAGATCACATACATCTGTTTGAGAAGGAAAAATGAAGACATTGTAAAGAAACGTTATATATTAAATAATAAACATGTAGCAATACGAGTAGGTTAGTGGCATTGTTGTCTATAGTCATTCACACCACGACTGAAATTTTACAGTAAAGCCTTAATATCAGGGGCATCGGCCGGATTTTTCAACAGGGGGTCCTATACCAGCGTTTTATTGAAATTGGAAAGCTTAAAGAAGAAGAAGAGAGGGTGTCGTGAATATAATAAAGTACCAAGGGACGGAGGCGATGTGTTCCTTAGTAACGGGGGGCTCGTTATTTCAGATCACTTTAAATATTGGGCTGAAAAATATCGTTCGTTATGCCGAAGTCTTCGATGTTATATAGGGGTTTCTTATAACACTGTCCGTCTGTCTCATGTGGAGTATTACAACCACCACAAGCGACGTTAGTCTTTTTCCAAGTTGACATAAGAATTCTCTTTACTGCTTTCATTGACTCCCTGGTGGAGAGACTCACGTAGGTATCTATGCTGTCAACGAGTATCAAGGACACTTTGGCCGAATTACGATCATAGAAGAACTGTTCGGAACAGAATACATCCTTGGAAATCTGTTGTTTAGATCAGTGCTAGGAAGAATATTGAATTCACTTGCAAACTTTTAACTGATTACGTGACTTTTGATAAGAAAACTTGAAATTTTTCTCACACCGGACCAAATAAACACAATTTGGGCTTCATAATCACACACCTTTCTTAAATCGTTGAGTTATACTTAAGTCAACCGTTTGGCTATAAATTTCTATTATTAATTGCATAGCAAATGCAAAATTGATTTAAGATTACCTTGTGACTGCACGTTAACAGCAGCAAGTAGGAAAAGCAGACAAATCGCTAACATGATGTGTAAAGACAGTAGATTCGAACAGTTCACTCGCGTAATTTTATTAGGAGTGTGAATTTAGGTCGAGAACATAAACTAATAAATGGGTGTGTGGCTCATTAATTAATGCTGCCAATATTTTATTGGACGAAATATTTATTTTCTTTCTGCTAAGTGAAAACGTGATTTGAATTGAATTCATATTTGCACACGTGTTCAAACAAATGGAATATTGGATTTCCTTCAGGAATCAAAAAAATCACAATCAAGTTCAAATTTCCATCAATTTCGCTTTACTTTAGGAAATAAACTTCTCAAATTTAGTCTGAAGAATTTGACGCGTATTAACATGATTGTCGTTTGCTGCTAATTACGTATACGTTTTCGTACACCATGACGTTGTTGAACTGTTTTACGAGATACACGACTACAAGAACATGTACATGTTACGATCACTTGATACTTGATAAGCCTGCTGTTTTTGCGATATTCAGTTGAAAAATGTAAGTAACTCAAATAGTTTTATGTTTTCTCTCAAGATGATCTGAATGATCAAAAACGTTTAGAATTTTTAAAACTTTTACCATAATTTTTATAATAAGTAACTACTATTTACGAAGTTTGGTTAAAATGACCGGGAAGTGAATGCATTGCCGACAAGGTGGGAACATACTTATTGCCTCACACTTTTAGATCAGAGTTCAGCAGCAAAATAATAATATAAAACTAGATGTATTATTAATACTTATTTTATACTGTTAAACCTGGAGCTATCATCAATTGATAGCTTAAGGCAACTAGAATGTTCCAATGTAGACTCACTTGCGCAATGCATATTAATATATTTTAAGGTTGACAGAACTTTGTCGCCAACTTTCAAATATCGAAACCTGCCATCGGTGATTTTTTAAATTAATAATCATAGTCAACGAAGCCACTTTGCATAAAGCAAAGGTAAATTATGTCACATCAACGTATTAAACTTGCGTTTAGTGTCTGTTTGATAGCCATATTCACTTTCCTAATATATTAACCACTGTTTGTAAATATATCAATTACTTATATTTTTCAATTGAAAAGCGCAAAAATGACTTTAATTTATGTACATGTTCTTGTAGTCAAGTACCTCGTAAAACAGTTCAAGAACGTGCATGTCCGGAAACGTATACGTAATTAGCAGCGAACGTAAATCATGTTAAATTCTGCAAACTAAATTTGAGAAGGTTATTTCTTGAAGTAAAGCAAATTTGAGCGTGACTTTGATTTTGTTTGATTCTGAAGGAAAATACAATATTCTATTTGTTTGCACACCTGTTAAAATGTGGGTTCATTTCAAATTATGTTTTTCTTGGCAGACTGAACATAGATTTTTCGTCCAATAAAAACTTGGCAGTAGTAATTAAAGAGCCCCACACCCATTTATTAGTTTATGTTGTCGACGTAAATCCACACTGGTAATAAAATTACGCGAGTGAGCTCTTCTACTGTCCTAACTCATCATGGTGGCGATTTGTCTTGTTCTCCTAATCACTGCTGTTAATGTACAGGTTCGAGGTAATGATAACTCAATTTTATATTACATTTTGAAATCTATCATAGATATTACCATCACCTGACCTATGTATAACTCAACGATATACATAATTTAGGACTGATCGTCGAGATATATATATATATACTACAATAAGCGCTTCTCATCAATTTTATTCCTCCTCCATGACCAGTGAGAAATGTTTTTATAATTTTAAAGTTTTTTTTTGTCTAAAGCTACGTAGTCGGTAGTTTGCAATTAAATTGAAAAGCTTTCCTAATGGTGATTTGAGCAAATTTCCAAGAACAAATTCTGTTGCGCATATTTCACTTCTCTCTCAATTAGGCCACCGCAACCTCAAAAGTCGTTGATAGCCTTGACGCCTAGTAGGTTACTCTGTCCACCAGAGTAGCGCGTAGCGCCAAGTTGGCTAAAATCATCTCATATCCAGTTTTTAATAATGAACGATATTGTTCAGCCCAATATCTGAAGTATAAGTTGTGAACAAAAATCCCATATAACAACCAGCCCGTTTCCAACGAAGGTCCTCAGGTCTTCTAACGAATGTCTTCAAGATGCAGATCGTTATATTCAAGGGGGTCGGAGCCCTAAGATGTTCTTGACGTTCCTCCCACCTTTGGTATGAACTGAAGAGTAATAGTTAATAACAAATTAAACGCTGGTTTAGAACCAGCTAATTAAAAACCATGCTTACCTAAAGTGTTCAATCGTGGTGTTAATGTCTTTAGACAACAGTTGCACTGAAATACTCCAACCACTAGCCTGTAGTTTTGTTTTAGTTTTGTTTTATGATATATTTTAATTTTATCACTCAATATGTGACTTGCGTTACCATGTACTTTTTTTTCGTTAGGTGGATTAGGCGTTAAGATTCCAGGTGAGTGAACATGGAACTTATTGTTGTGATGTTGTGAATTGTTATTTGTTTCATAAAAATGCAAACAGAAATTCTAATGACGACTACAATAGCAATGTTTTGACTGTTTTTGTTGATTCAAATGCTGATTTAAATAGCATACAATTTTAGGCTAAAAAAATATAAATGAAAATTTAGCAAGATAGGATTCTCTTTATTTTTGCCTTTTTCGCGTGATTCTTTTTCCGAGAACATTTAAATATAGAGCAATGGAGGTCCAAGAGGTAACTGCACAACGATCCGCTTATTAATTCGCTCTAATTTATGTTTAAAATACATATCCACGATAACGGATAATCACTTTTCAATTTTTAGATCCTGTTGCTTTCTACCCTCTCGATTGCGCTCATGGCACTAAGGAAATCAATGACAGAGTGGGCGCAGGATTCCCCCTTGGAGTACGTGCAGCGCCAGGACCAGATGGAAAAAGTGATACCTCTTACGAATTCTCTGGAACGGCCAACAGTTTCATCGAGTTTCCAAACAGTGGTGTATTGGATGCGAAGCGCTCGATAACGATGCTGTGTTGGCTGCTTCCCGGTGGCAAGGACGGTCCTATTTTTAGTTACAAAATCTCTGGAAGATTGGGAATGACTCTTGAAGTATCCGGTGGTAGTCACCTTGTCGCTATGTTCAGGAGAAGAGATTATGCCTACATAGACATGATGCACTTTCCTGTCAGACCAGAGGATGGATGGAAGTTTGTTGGTGTGTCCTACGATCACACATCGGGTGACGCCAAATTATGGATTGACGGAAATGTGGTCGTTAAGTTTTGGATCGGAAAAGATCAACTCCTTGCCACGCAGGACAGCGTCAGAATGGGAGCAAAATTTAGAAAGGAATTCGGGAGCCACTTCAAGGGAAGGATCGCTCAGATGCAGGTCTACAACGCAGCTTTGACGAAAGAGCAAATACAAGCCATAAAATCCAGGAATGTGGTTGTAAAGGAAAACTAACGGTGACTTCAGGAACTTAACAGGCTAGGACCACATCTTGGTCTAGTACTTATCATGAAAATAAGGCAGAATAAAAATAATTGTTAACACTTGAAAATGCTCGGACTGGTTCATTGTATGAATGAATGAATGAATGAATGAATGAATGAATGAATGAATGAATGAATGAATGAATGAATGAATGAATGAATGAATGAATGAATTATTGAACAAAAATGCGAAAACTGGTATTAGGGATAAAATTTTACTTAAGTTTGGGAACAAGAGTTTGAGAGAACAATTGGAACTCAGGTTGGAATCATCACCATTCAGAACCCTAGTACACAAAACGTGTGCTAGATTTTTCATCCGAATGTAGAACCGTAGAAGATGCAGTTCTCTAATTAGCACTCTTTCGCGCAAGGTTAAGGACGACCGCTCGATCCCATCTTAATTCCTTCCTGTTGGATGGGCCTGGCCAAAAACGGTTGAATGACTGTGCAAGTCTTCTGGTTAAGGTCTTCGAGTTGTCTGACTACAAAGTCTGTCGAAACCTGGTCCCTAAAATATATTTAATCCTAGTTTGAAATCGAAATACTCGACCGCCAGAAAGAAAGACAATGTCTATAAACAATTTGAATTCTCGAATGATTACACCCCTTTAATTACATGATTTTTACATGAAAAACTTAGTGACGATTTGAATGATGCTCATTACTGTATTTTATAATAATTATGTTTATAGGGGAATGCTATAAACACTTGCGAAAAAAATAATAATAAAAAGAAAAAAAGGAAAAGATAAAAAGAAAGTTCGCCGGATACAGGGTTCGAACTCACGGCCTTCCATCGTCGTTCCGCTTTGAAGAGTAGTTGCCAATCAGATAATCCTTTATGAACTGTATGACAGCAGGCTCGTGAGTTCTAAGTCGCAAAGTTCTGGGATACAGGGTTACAGTTTAAATATATTCGGAAGGTTTAGTTTTTAAGTATCACGGCATACAAAGGTAATTTGGCGAATAGGGAATTGAACTTACCGGTTACAATCTCCATTTGTCGAAGTTTCCTGTTGCATAATTCATTTTCCGAGTTTCAGTGGCTCACTTTGATTTTATTCAGTTCTTTGTTTGTAATGCTGTTTAAAAAAAAAACTGAGGTTTGACTTGATCATGGATAGTTGGACTGGTATTGTATAGCATTGTTTTAAGTATAAAAAAAATCAAGTTTTCAACAACATCTGTGGGCTTCGTTATATCTACACTGAAATATAGTGATAAAACGATAAGGGGTCTACGCATATCTATAACAACATCGGCAACGACCAAAATGCTTTATTGAGCAGCACAGCAGCCTTCATGGGCAGGATGAAAAAGAAAAGTAAAACGTTGCAAAGGCCTGACTTTGCGTTTTCTTGAGAATGCGAACCTCAAATGGTTTTCTTTTTCTCTCCAAAATCCCCTTTATATTAGAGTAACCGGTATTAATAATTTATCAGTAAATAAATTTCTTTAGACGGCCGACTTAATGTTTGAGAGTGGTCGTGGCTGAAAGACGGTCTAAAATATAACTAATCAGCGGAGAAGCGAAACTTCTTCTTGAGGACAAATAATACCAGCAAATTTTAATTTGACTTCCGACCAAAATTTCCATTTTGTAGAAATGGAAGGCATCCCTCCTGTTATGACTATGGTGTTGTTATTGTCGGTGTAATAAATGCAAGGTGATTCATTTACGTTATTTTATGAAGGTTATTCCACTAGAAAAGAAAAAAAATTAAAATTTAGTTCAATTATGTTATGAACAATACAAAACTGCAGTAAAAATGGGGTCACTGTGCTCGTTTTTGTGCAACATGGATGGCCATTATAGTAAATACATGACCCACATTTCTTGCATAAAAATACGAGAGCAGTTCAACAAAATACACTTGAAAATGAATTCAAAATTATGGAAGACATTTTGCTGCGTGCGCACATCAGCAACATAGACTAGCACAGACTGGTAAAATCATTCTCAGATAAATCAAGAAGATTATAATGTGCAACCAGAGATTATCTTGATCAAGAACTTTATGTCCATGCACGTCTCTGGAGTCATTATAACCTTATTATTATCCCTTCTGCTGAAGCACATGGCTGTTGAAAAGTGCTTTGCTACGCTTCGAGTAAAAAGTAACAACGCTCTCCAGAGCTAGTGACAAACACGTAGTAGCTCGTAGTTTTGTTGACATTAAATAAAGTGTTGGTGTACTTTTTAAAGTTAAACATTTTGCGTGCAATTTGCTTGAACGTATTTGTATTTAAGACCGTAAAACCATTTCTTGTAATTCGGTATTTTTTTTGTATAAAAGCACGCATATCAAGCACGTGCCGTAATGCCGTGCACTGTGCCTTTGCGTGGTATGTCAGTGGCTGTTGCAAAAAGTGCAGGGCAAAAAGGATATTCCACTACTTATTAGGAAACACAACGTGAAGTGTAAATAATCGCAATAAACCGACACCATAGAGCTTCGCGTAAAAGAGGTGACCACTGATGGCACGTCCCAACAAGGTCAGTAGCAGCAATGTTTTGGAGCGATTATCTTCCTGCTGTTTGTTGTTTTACAGGTTCTTATATGGATGATGAGCCGAAATTAACTTCAGTCACTTCTAAAGTGAAACTGAGATAATTGTCTTCAATTTAAAGCCATCTAATTATATCTACCTAGTTTCGCAGCAGGTTAAGTTGTCAATATTTTTATCAGTCCACACATAAAATGCTGTAAGACTGAGTGCAGCGTTATGAGCATTTTTTTCGCACTGTAAGGACTACACCATTGTACTGATCTGGCTGCAATTAAACTATGCCTGGCAAGGAGAACATTAAAAGGTAAAAACCGGCAGAATGAGGCGTAATCAAATTGATTATTTCACCCCCAAAATCAAACCAAACAAAACAAAGATTCATAAATGAAGCCATCACTAGACTTAAACAATAGATGCTTGTGGGGTAATTGAATCTAATCAGTAGCAGTTTTTTTTTAAAAACTTTAGGGATGGGGTTAAATAAAATCTTAAAACTACAAAAATTCTCATTTGAGCAGGTAGCAAATGATACATTGGCTATTTTCATGTGTTCATACCGACTCTAAATGGCTAAAATCTTCTTGTGAATACCAAAGTAATAAAAAATTTATGCCAGGTAATATATAACAAAGCGAAATTTCGCTTAACCGTAATTTGCATGTCGAATGTACTGAAATTTGCGGTGAAAAACAAGTTTCCCCAGTAATGAAGACGAGGGATCTTTCTTTGGTAAGCGTTTTGTTTGCTTTATCTTGTTCAGATGTTTTGAGCTGATTTGTCGCTTTGGTAAGTATCCTTGCAACACATTCAGGTTATTCATGGTTCACAAAGAAATAAAATTAGAAAGAAATTTTAACAGAATGATAAGTTTGTAGAGAATTAAAATTTGCACTCATGTCATCAACTTTTGTCATGCCTTTTCACAGTTGAAACGAGCTGAGCAACAGCCTTTTTAACCTGTATAAAAACGTGATCTTTCTTAAACAATGCAGGAATATTGTACGCAATGTTTCGAAACATGCATAGAAAGTTTTTGTTTTTGATACGAATAATATATGCCATATAATTATATTGTATGTGTGTAGGTATATAGTTTAATATTTCCCAATCTTTATCAGTCTTGTATAGCCCACATCGAGACATTTCAGGTCAAAAAGTGCAAAGCTCAAGTTACCATAAATACCTTTTATGCCTTTCTCCCCTCCCCAGGCTAGGGACTAAAAATCTAGTGGGCTGCATAACCGTGCTCGTTTACTGGGCAATAAAATGAAGACAGACAATTCCAGATGGAGTAAAATGGCTAAGGGCAAAGACCCAAAGCCGGTTTAATCATAATTTTTTTTGAATTTATTACAAAAACAATTGGCTATAGAAATTGTGTTTAGCCCAGTGAAGGTGAGGGCACAAAAACGCCTAATATCCTAAAAATACCACAAGGAAACAAAGCGGACAGGACAAGGGGAAGAGGCGGGACCTGAAAACGAACGTGTCATCCACCGAAAAGCAAGAATGAATGAATGACCGACTGCTTTGTAGCCAGGCCACGAGTCTTGACATCACGAGCGGGGGGGGGGGGGGGGGGGGGGGGGGGTTCAATACAATGAAGAAACCATACCCCCGCACGTGTGGTATGCTATTACATAACAATTACTGTTGCATAAGAATCAAAACACGAGCCTTCAATATCGCGCTATTAAAATAAACCAACCTTCTCGGGAAGAAAGACATAAAATTCCTATTCGCATAGCAAATAATCTCTTTCCATTTCATTAGTTTTTCATTTCAACGACGTGTACCCGCAAGAAATAATGTAGGTTGCGATTAATTTTTTTCTGTAGACGACACGATCAATGTGGAAAACAACGTTTTCTGTATTGTTAATCTACCGAGCGTTTTGTATTGTCAATGCAACTGTGGAACATCACTACGAAGAAAGATCTCAAAGAGGAATTGCACTGTTAAACCACACATTCAAGTCTCTCTACTCGGAAGACTATCCCAGCTGCCTCATGTCCTGCACGCATGACTCACGGTGCAAAAGCTTCAACTACTGGTGGTATACCTCATTGTGTGATTTGAACAACAGAACCAAATATTCAGCCGAGGCAAAATTCTTAACATGGGATTTTTCGACCACGTACAGTGGGTTTACGAGAGAACCAGGTATTATAACAAACATGCCGCGGCTATTATTCTTTTTAATTTTGAAGTCCTCTGACTTAAAAAAAGAAACAAAAGGTCGAATGAGTTTTTTTTTCCATTCTGATTTCTATGAGTCACAAAGTGCGTCTGAAATTGAATTGAACTATTATGCTAACAACTAACTATCGGCTTATTTGCAATTATAGTTTTCTGTTTTTTAGAAATAAACAGAACCTTGTACCGCTCGTGCAGACATGTGCATCCCTCAAATGGTGATGGAGAATATTTGATCGATCCAACATTGTCAGGAAACCCGTCCACTGTTTATTGTGACATGACTACTGATGGAGGTAAAAACAAACACACAAAATTACCTTAACCCAAAACAACCTGGATTGACCTGGTTAAGGCTGTTTTAACCTGACCTAATTTCACCTAACCTGGCCTATAGTTGTGACGTCTGGGTAAAAAGCGGAAAAGGCGAAGGTTTTACGTGCACCGCAAAGACTGCTGTAATGCAGATATCACTTCACTTTAAGAAAGTAAAGTACTGTCTGCAATACTTACGTAAAAAACAAGTATACAGTGTTTCAGAAATCTTTGATTAGTTCGCTCTCTCTAGATAGTTACAACTATTCAATTGCTAGGAGGTGAATACTGCCGCGAATACTAGGAAATCTTTCAAAAGTAAGTTCACTGAGAAGCAAAAAATATATATAACTAGTAGTAATCATAGATTAGTGGAGTGCGTTCGAGTCAATTTTGTGCGCAAGAGGGCGAAATATTGCCAGGGGCAACTTCTCGTTTCAAAAACACTGACCTAGTAAATTTATCGCAATTCTATATTGAAAAGTGCATAAGGGTAGGTGAAACAGGCGATTTTTTTCTAAATATTATCTTGTCACTTGGCAATCTAAGTATCTTTAAAAACTTGACGGAACCCGAAACATAACGAAAGGAAACACAAATTTGACCATCCTGTGCGCAGAAGCTCTATCATGTTAACAAAGTCGTTTGGCTCCAAAATAAATAAACAATTACACAAACAAGATATAAAATAAATAAATAAATAAAATAATTAATACGTATAGCTCGAATACTAGACCTTTTAAAGTGAAATCTGGTGGTAAGCATCTAGGTATGACTAGTATTAAAACAAAAAAAAATGTTGTCTGAGTTGAAACATTAATAGCCGAGATATAAGCACTTAGGGGCGATTCGCTTTAGCGGACAAGTTTTAAATGTCATAACATTTTTGACAAAAACAAAATTGTCGCAACAAGTCAGAGACATTTTGAAGAAAACAAAAGGTGTAATTATTATTACAATAGCTCTGCACGCGCTTCTTGCATCCTGGAACATTTCTCGGCAAGGTCGTCTTGTGCAAACATCAAATAATTAGGCAGATCCACGTGGTGAAAAATTTTAAAACGATTTGCACTTGAAGTGCGCGTGTACTGATGTTTTTGTGCTCGTGCGGGGAAAATGTCGCCAGAAAACTATTTCTTTTCCCCTCCATTTATCGGCACAAACTGGTTCCCTCCGCATTCATTTGTTCCAACCCCGGTATTACCATCCTTCCACGACCTCATCTCAACACACAAACATGTTTTGCAGCCTATCGCGGAAAAAATTCGCGGTTGTTTTTTAGTACAATCCAGACCAAACACAATAGCCAAACAACGTATTGTTATCTGGTATTATGAGGGGCGTTGGAATGCGACTTGTCATGACTTGTCTTGCCTTGAGGCAGGACATCGGCCCCTTTGAAGATTTGTCCGTTTTGACAAAATTTGCACTTGTCCAACAAGTCGTTCGCACTTGTTTTTGCGATTCATGACAAATTGTATCACGCGTGCAACGCGGACCAATAATAAGACAACTGCTTCTTTGTTTTCCTGAATTGTTTGACAAGTTCTGGGTCTCAAAAAACGTATTCGCACTTGTTTTCTGTAACAAGTGACACACAAGTGATAAAATCTACCAATTGTTAAAAAAATTGTCCACTAGTGCGAATTGGCCCTATTACACCTTTTGACCTAAAATTTAGAGACAAGTATCTCTCTATGACTCTTCTGATTAACCATATGCTTTTAGTTTTGGTGAACATATTCGCAGCCAGCAATGTTTGTGGACGTTACTCGAAACTTCTCTTTCCGAAAAAAATCATCGCCCGAGGGGCGACGATTTATTTTGCCCCAGGCGACCATTGTCAGAATACGATATTACCAGACGATAGTAGTATCGCATGCATGACGGCGCTGGTTACGTCCGCTTACAAGATCGCTTAGAAGGTCGTTTTGCACCCGGCGGTAGAACTTTTGAAGTGCGGACGAACTTGACTCCTCTCTGTCCTGTGTTGCAGGTTAAAAAGGGCAGTCCAGAGGCTCTCTCTGTAAAAGCGGTCTGGTCGATCTGACATGAAACATAGATTTCGCTCATTTCTTGTGTTTTGCAAGAATTTCATTTACTTATACTAAAACCACAATCCAGCTCAATTCGGCTCACCTGAACGAGCGCTCGTAACGACCAATTTCAAGGCTTAAATTTACCACAACTTTCAAGATGAATTAAACGGAAACGAATAACATTTGTACCAAACAAACACCAAAACCAGTTAGATCATGTCTTTTTAGTTTATCACACGGACTTAGGTAAACATTGAGTTCAAATCAAACCAGCAACGAGACAATAACGACACCCCTATCACACACCTTGATGAAACGCGCGAAAAGAATCAGAGTGAGGCGGTCTAGATCAATTAAACCAACGCAGCCGTTAAATAAAATATAAATAGGGAAGTAAATAAAAAGCGATTGATATTTGGTAGTATAAGCTGTTTATCCTTTTTAATATCGCTAATCAGTTAAGGTTTTTGTTTTCATCTCCAGGTGGTTGGACTGCCATTCTAATGATATCGTTCACAGAATCAAACCTTCATCTTCAAGATGGCGGAAATGTACTCAAGATTCTTTCTAACTACAGAGAGCACCGCCAAGTGCTAATTAAAATCGACAACTTTGCTGAAGTTAAGAAATGAATTGGGCTTCAAACAACTGCGATTTTACTGCCACAAGAAAAACGTCGGAACTGTGTTGCACATAATGACGAAGTTGAACCCCTTGGGGAAGGCAGTGGTGAACTACTTCATCGACGACAACGTAATATCATCTCGCCCTCAGGCTTGTGGCTCGTTCACGGTTCTTCCTGATGACAACTCTACACTGTCTGAAGACTGCACCAAGTTGGGTTGGAATGGCACTCATGCAGATGGCAATTGGGGATCATCCTTGTACTCTGGTAAATATCGTATCGAGAAGCCTCTTTTGCGGCATGGGGACAACCATCGTCTTTACTCATCACCCACAATACGTGACTGTGATGACTGGGAGGGCGGTGGGGCTTCTCTTTCTCCTGGAGATACCTGGGCTGTGTTTGTGCGCTGAATTCTCGGATGGAAAGAATAAACGCTTGATATTATTTACATGGTCATGAAATTGTTTGGCTATTGATTGTCGTGTTTGTCGGCAATTACTAATCACGTCTAAATGTTAATATATAGATTTAGGCAGGCCTAAAAGCGGAGCTCCCATTTATTATTTTTTTGCTTGAATTTACAGTGTGTTGATGCCCCTGCACTTTAATGGGTTCCTCACGTATGCCGGTGTCACACATGTCAAATTTTAGTACTTTTACTGTACACTAATAAACTTCCTAGAGAAAATCATTAAAAAAAAGGGCTACGATGAAGGCAAGGAAATTTGTTTTTATTTGCTTCAAAACAGTCAAAACAACTCAAGGCAAAAAAATACAGCGCGATACAAAGTCAACACGCGGCTAAAGAAAACGAGCTCACACCAGAACAAATGGCAAATTCATTGGGAGCCGGTTGTGATTTAGAAGATTGTTCGCTATCGCTATCTAACAAGCGAACAATGTAGTTTGAGCCGTCTTTATTTAGTTGCATGATTAACTATTCTGTTACGTTTTTTTATGTACAGAACTAAATGAATTTTCTTCGTTTCTGGTAAGGAAATGTACTGTAGAAAACGTCTGAACTCACTCACCCAGGTTCAGGTAACACGCAAGGAAACCGGCGTAAATAATTGTTTAGGAATCTCAAATCCTGTTAAATAACGCGTACGATACACTCACTGAAATAAACAATGCGAGCGAATAAAATAGAGCAGTTGGATAACAAATCGCTTAAATGCATTTTAGTGTGCAGTATCGTTGAGTAGTTTTACTAGTTTTGGTTTGGACTTGTTTGCAGGATTTTCCTCAGTATAAGTGTGTACTTTGTAATATTTTGCAAAGGCGAAACGTGTTTTTGATCCGAGTACATGTAGCTCAATAATTTAATATTCTTTTAAATGAAAATCCAAAAATGAACTTTACAGTTTACTCCACTAACCAAAACACAACATTTGAAACCAAACATGTAATAGACAATGTCTGTATAAAATGTACAAAAGTAATTAAAGCTAAGAGATTTGAAAGCAGCATTAAGAAATAATGGAATTTATAAATAATGTAAGCTTAAGCCTACGGAAAGATCTGAAAAACGATACAACTTCGAATTCGGTTATAAATGAAGTTCAAACAATAAAAATAGACTTCAGCTTAGGGTAAACATTACATTTGTTGCCTTATATTTGGAAAAGGCTTGTAAATTCTTCAGGGCAAAGCTTTCAAACCAGCGCCATAATATCGGAAACGAACACGCCAGTTTCCATGTGAGCTTCGATGAGCTTATTCCAACCCCAACTCGACCGACATATAAGCTTACATTATTTGAATAATCAGCGAAGATCAATCTCTTCCTTTCTTTCGGTGTAGCTGTTAAGAGTCTTTATCCATCACTTCGTGAAACTGACAGGTTCTGAGCTCACTTTTAGTTCGGCTTAATGTCAGCTGAATTAATCAGCCGCAGGAACCGTGGACAGTTCTTAAACTCTCGCTGTTTTTAATTTGTAGTCGGATACCGTATATCATATTCAGGTCGGCAAACATTTCGGATGTTCACGCTAAGAGGCTATCCCTAAATCACTTGGCAAAAGTTTCCACGCTGTAGATGAGTAAATAAAGCGAGAAATAGGCGAAGATTTATGTTTTCCATCAGCTTTGTTCGCCTCTTTCATTCAGCTTAAAAAGTGAACAAGGTGCCACTCTTGCCACAGATTTGCCGCCTTTTCATACAATCGCTTCGTTTAAGTTGAAATGAAATGTCCAGATCAAATTTATAACATGAAAAAAAAAAACCTGAAGTAATGCAGTGTTCTTACAATTTTTTACGACAGGTAACTCAACTGTAAACGAACGGAATATGTTTTTGTGTCACTTTTTGCGTAAGAAGGACTCCAAATCAAGGAGAAAATCAAGGACAAAGGCAAACTCGTTCCCAGGCCTAATCCGTGCGTACGTACGTACGGACGCGGGCAACCACCACATTTTCCGAAGGCGCCCGCGGGAGCTCCGCCATGACATAATATTTAAATTCAAGAACCAACCAAACTAACTGGTCTTGTCCTCCCAAGAACTGAACGGCGCGCATCCCGGATTTGAAAGATCAGAATTTTATGGACGAGGCTGCATAGAGAAAAGCGAGATCACCACCACCACCACCACCACCACCATCATCATCATCATCATCATCATCATCATCATCATCATCATCATCATCATCATCGTCATCATGTGACTTTCAGCGATTTTACATTGATTACACTTTGTCTTTTTTAGTGCAGACTTTCTGAGTTGTCCGTTTTCTTGCTCTATAAAACTTTTAGTTTCTATTTAACTTGTACTACACTGGACTGCTGGAGGTTCTTGACAAAAATACAATTATATACGAAGTTAAAAATACAGGCAAATGAAAGGTTAAACTGGACTTAATTTTCAAAAGGTCCACAAGCTCATCCATTTCTTAATTGCGCAATATTTTCACTTCAAGGTTTTGCTTTCTTACAGATCAATGGAATAATACTCGGCAATCAATATCATTGCTAGCTCCAATATGAGGGCGGTGAATAATGAATGAAACAACTGGTCACTGAAAGCAATGCTAAAAATCTTGTGGCGTATTGATTTTGAATCGCTTTCTCAATAATTGTTGACTAATCGGGTGGCTGTTCGTTAATTATACATTGATTACTCACTGATGCCATTTAAATCACTGATTAGTTATGTGTAGCGACTAGGAGCCCTATAAGTAGTTCAACGGACGGAGCATTATTATATCGCGAGAAAAGTTTAAGACATGGTTACATCAATGGCAACTTGAAATAAATGATCAGGAGTTAGCAGTGTGCGAAGTTTGATCTTAAATTGAAAGAGGCTGGTAGAGTTTTCTTATCGTGCCTTTGCGTTTTTGGAATAATTGCTCCTGATGTTCGAGGCGCATTTCGCATTGCGCTCTGAGCAAAGGTTCTTTATATTAATAATTGATGGACGCCTACAAAAAATCTGGGTAGAATGCGCGAAAGCGAGGTTAGGGCGACTTTGCTTCGAACGAGAACAAAGATAAAGTGAAAGTTAAGGCCAAGAAATGCAAAATGTCAATTAAGAGTTAAACTTTCTTTTGATGTCATCTTACAGAATCATCCAATACTGCAGTAATATTTGACAAATTTGGTTTTAAATATCATGACTATTTGGAGAAACTAAACCCACATGCTAACTCAGCAATAAACACTGTCTGTATAAATGATTCGTTTGTTCCATGCACTTTTTTGAGGCCCCATTAGGGGGGGGGGGGGGGGGGGGGGTGGGAGTCTGAATATCCTATATCCCATTAATTGTTGTCCGAAATATCCCGCATCCCGTGAATTCTTGTAGTTTGTATCCCTATAATGCCAGTTCATGCTGATGACGTCACTGCCTGTGATAAGTCCGAGTACCAGATAACGTAAAACACATTTTCCGGTGGGGTTCGTATTTTTTTCAAAATAGAAATCCAGTGCCAATATAAGGATTGAAGGATGATAACAATGTTTTTTGGTGGAATGTTTTTACGTAGTATCATCTTTAAGGTGGGAATTGTCTTCGAACTGAAGTAAGAAGACAATTTTGTATTGTTTATCACTACAACTATTTCCCTGACCTCACAATCTGGGTAGATGCACGGCAATCAAGTGTTTACTTCATGTACTTCTATTAATCTGTATTCTATCTAGAGGAGAGTAATGGATGCAGTTGCTGGGGGTTTACTATGTTCAGTGTTGTTATTTAGTCATAGAATAAGAAAGCTGTTCTTATGGGCGCCTTGACTTTCTTCCAGATCTTGTGGTTGAAGCACCCCTCTTCCATTTCTGAAGCCTCAATAGACAATTCTTCCGCAGTGTCCCTGGCAGTAAGTGGATCTCCATAATCCAAGCACTGACCACATAATTGAAGTATTCTTCTTCATTGAACACAACGAGCTTGTCTTCGAGACCTCCGCTAAAATGTCAGTGTAAAGCACTTGCGAATCATGAAAATGGAAGGGTAACAATAATTTTTTCGTGTAAATAGCAACTTCAAACTGCCTTTCCGAAGGAGATACGATCTTTGTGCATGCATCTACCCAGGTAAAATGGGGCTTAGAGTAGAAACGTTGGCTGACAACCAGGCTTAATGATTACAAAGGATTGCTTCTTAAATAATAGAGGAACTGAATAATCTGCCAGACTTTGTTGATTGGTTTTTTCTAAATGGGCAAAGTCTACAGGTCGAGACTGAGTTGGATTTTTAACATGCCGGGCTTATCCTGGTTTCTCACGGTAACTTGTCGAACACTTTGGCCAAATTCCTCCCCGAGTTTCTCATCTCTGCCACCTGCTGCGTGGTAACTACACTGTTTGTTGATGGCTTAGGCAATTTTCGTGTTGCAAAATAAAAGTCGAACGGAACTGGAGCTAATGCAAACTCGCACTCGATCCGCCGACAATTCAAGGTTAAGCTCGGTCAGCGCCACCACTTCCTCTTGTAGGTTTGTTTGACACTTATATCCGTCTAGCCTTCAGATCATTTTATGGGATGTTTTTGTATTTACGTTCGTCGACAAAATGAAAGGAAGCCACTTTCACACCACATTTCCTGCCATTGCGTTTCTGATTGTCTCTTAAAAACACGCAAGATGTAGTGTATATAATATATAAACAGTGTGCATTCTCCGAGTTACAACACACACGTGGCAAGAACTCAACTAACTCGATCAAGACGGCCTTCTTGTCACGTGACGACTCTACTAGTCCCAGGACTCCACATTCCTCCCCCCCAAGTTCTTAAACAAGCAAGAAAATAAACGACAACGAGAAAAAAAAAGTTAACATCTCTGCCCTAAAACTTAAAACTATTCACGGGGAGGGAATGAGTTCATTAGTAAAAACGCGTTGGAGGGTTTCTATTCCTCAATGGGTACCGCCTGATAGGGGTAGTTGGCCCTGACTCCTGAACCATTGTTGTACTGGGTGGCTCTCTGTCTCCGTGGGCAACTTCGGGGTCATTTACATCAGGCACGATTATCTCCGGATCCACAACTTCCTGCTGCAATGGGCTAGTAACACCCAGGTTGAAACTTTCTGTGGGTCGGGCAACTAGTTGATCGTGGTGTCTTCGAACCACAGTTCCATCTTCCAACTCGATTTTCGAAGACACAGGACCAGTTTCCTGGATGATAGTCCCTGGAATCCACTTGGGGCCTCGGGAGTAGTTTCGAACATTCACTACATTCCCGACTTCCACTTGACGCATTCGGCTATGCTGATCATGCCGCATCTTCTGTCTTGACTGTGCTGTATGTACCTTTGCCGCTACATCTGGTCGCAGCAGATCGAGATGTGACCTCAGACTTCGTCCCCAGTGTAACTGAGCAGGAGACTCACCCGTGGTGCTTTGGGGGGTAATGCGATAACTCAATAGGAATCGAGCTAACTTGGTCTCGACAGTACCATAACCTTGCTTCTTCATCCCTTGTTTAAAAGTCTGCACGGCTCGTTCTACGAGGCCATTTGATGATGGGTGATAAGGAGCAGAGGTAATGTGTTTGATACCATTTTTCTGTAGAAATGACTTGAACTCGCTGCTCACAAAATTGGACCCATTGTCTGACACTACAATCTCTGGTGGGCCGTGTGAAGCAAAGGTTGTCCTCAGCTTTTCAATGGTTGCGCTGGAAGTGGCAGAATTCACACAATGGATATCCATCCATTTAGAATGCGCATCAATAATTAGGAGAAACATCTTGCCCATAAAAGGACCTGCATAATCTACATGTACTCGAGACCAAGGGCGGCCTGGCCATTCCCAAGGGTGCAATGGCGAACTGGGTGGCTTCTTTTGGTGACTTTGGCAGGTATCACAGCTTTTCACCTTTTCTTCCAAACGTGAATCCATTTTCGGCCACCACACATAGCTCCTAGCTAGGCTTTTCATCCTAACAATTCCAGGGTGGGACTCATGTAGTATGCTTAACACTTCCTCTCTCCCTTGTGGGGGTATCACGACACGGGATCCCCAAAGTAGGCAGCCAGCATGTACACTCAATTCCTCTCTTCTAGCAAAATAAGGCTTTAGGGCTTCTTCGTCGACTGCCATGGGCCATTCGTGAAGGACGAACTGAAGAACTTGAGAAAGTACTGGATCACGGCTTGTCCACAGCTTTACTTTAGTGGCATCCACTGGGCTGGTATTGATGGTCTCTAGAAGGCGAACAATGTCCCCTGGGATGGACGTGGTCTCAGGAACAACTGGAAGGGGTAGCCGACTGAGGGCGTCTGCATTTCCATTCTGTTCACCAGGGCGATAAATAAGCTCATACTCATATGCAAGCAAAGTCAATGTCCATCGTTGCATCCTACTTGAGGCCATTAGAGGTGTGGCCCGTTCAGGGTTAAGCAGCCCCAAAAGTGGTTTGTGATCTGTGTAGATCTTGAAATGACGTCCAAAAAGAAATTGATGAAACTTCTTCACTGCAAAAACTACAGCTAGTGCCTCTTTTTCTAGGTGGCCATAGTTCCTCTCCGCTGTGGAGAGTGTTCGTGAGGCATATGCAACTGGTTTCTCTGAGCCATCTTTCATAACATGGGCTAGGACTGCCCCAATACCATAGGGTGAAGCATCACAAGATACCACCAACTCTTTCTCAGGATCATAATGCACTAGTACATCTGATGATTGAAGTCGATTCTTGGCCTTATCAAATGCCTCTTGTTGCTCTGCACCCCATTTCCAACAGATATCTTTCCTCAGAAGCTCGTGCAGTGGCTCCAGGGTGGACGATAGGTCGGGCATGAATTTGCCATAGAAGTTAAGCATCCCTAGAAAAGACTTCAGCTCAGAGGGATTAGTTGGGGTTGGGGCCTCCTCGATGGCCTTCACCTTTGCATCAACAGGATGGAACCCTTCTGCGTCAATGCGGTGCCCCAGGCACTCCAAAACGGGCTTCATAAATTGGCACTTTTCAGCTTTGAGCCGCAACCCGGCATCAGAAAGGCGCCCTAAAACTTTCTCGATGTTGTCTAGGTGCTCGTCCGTGCTGGGCCCTGTGATGAGAATATTATCTAGCAAAACTCCTGTCGAAGGGATTCCTTGCAGCAAACCCTCCATGGTTCTCTGGAAGATGCCGGGCGCTGAAGAGACCCCATACGGAAGGCGGTTATATCTAAAAAGGCCTTTACGGGTGTTAATTGTCAAAAATTCCCTTGAATTCTCGTCCACAAGCATCTGCTCATAAGCATGGCTCAAGTCTAACTCAGTAAACATTTGACCTCCAGCCAACTTTGTGTATAGATCATCAAGCTTGGGAATAGGGTAGCCATCCAATTTGGAGACCTTATTAACGGTAAGCTTGTAATCTCCACAGACTCTTACTGTGCCATCACTCTTCATGACTGGGACAATGGGTGTGGCGCACTCTGACTATTGGACGGGTTCAATGGTCCCTGCCTTCTCAAGTCTTTCCAGGTCTTGCTCAATTTTCTCCCTGAGAGCATATGGCACTGGTCTGGCTTTATGGAAAATGGGGGTGGCTGTGGGATCCACATGGATTTTGGCCTTTGTCCCCCTGTAGGGTCCCCAGACCCTTCTCAAATAGCTGTGCATGTTTCTGCAAAATCTCTCCGAGTCGCTTGTCATGCGAAGTAAGTTGCTTAATCCTTGGCCAATTTAGCTTAATTTCTTCCGGCCAATTCCTTCCTAACAGAGCTGGGCCTTCTCCACTTACAACTAACAATGACAGGGAGTATTTGCCCCCTTCATAATCTACGTCAACTGTACACACCCCCTCGGGCTTGACCTCTTCCCCAGTGTATGTGCGAAGGACAATTCCTGATTTCTCCAATGGGGGTGCCCTGTTTTCTGAGACAAGGTTTTTGTAGGTGCCCTCACTAATCACTGACAATGAAGCCCCTGTTTCAACTTCCATTTCTAGTGCTCCCCAACAACACTCTGTTGTACTTTGTACGGTGAGGGTCGTTTACTGCCAAGGGTAAACAACGAATATGCACCCACACCCTGTTCTCTCTCCATTGCCTCCTCTCCTCCCTCTAGGAGATGGGTATCCTGTGGGGTGTCCGCCTTCTTATTATTACTGGGAGGTGGTAGTTTCCCCTTCTTTTTGGCCTGGCACACTCGAGATAGGTGACCTAACTTTCCACAAGCATAACATTTCGCATCCTTAAAATGACAGCTTTTGGGGTAGTGATTACCGCCACAGCGATAACAGCTAATTTCGCCACCCTTTTCCACTTTAAAATCGACTTTGTTGACCGGGGTATCCCCTTCCTGAGAGTCCCCCTTTTGTATCTCCGAGGCATCCTTATCTGCGGCCTCAATTGCGAGAGCCAGATCGAGCGCTCGCTTCAGGGTTAATTTCGGTTCGGCTAGTAAACGACGCTGTATTCTGATGTCGTGAACACCACACACAAGCGGATCACGTAGCATTTCATCTAATGTTGTCCCAAATTCACAGTGTTCGGTCAGGTGCCTCAACTCAGCTAAAAACATGGCAATGGTCTCACCTGGTTGTTGAGAGCGAGTGTTAAACTTGAATCGTTGAACAATAGCGGAAGGCTTGGGCATGAAATGTTCCTGGGCGAGTTTCGCTAAGTCCTCATAGCTTTTATCCTTCGGTTCTTCCGGAGCAACCAGACTTCGTATAAGCTTGTAGGTTTTGGCTCCCACACTAACCAGGAAAATGGACCTTTTCTTGCCAGGATCCGTAATCTCGTTGGCTTCAAAGAAGTGGTTAACACGCTCAATGTAATGGCGCCAATCTTCCGTTTCGTTGTATTCGTCTAATTTCCCAAATGTAGGCATTTTCCGTGCAGACTTCGCTTCACTCTGGTCTACCTGGTCGTGGTCGTTCGATCACGTTCCTCGTCGCCAAAAATGTAGTGTATTTAATACATAAACAGTGTGCAAACTCCGAGTTACAACACACATCGCAAGAACTCAACTAACTCGATCAAGACGGCCTTCTTGTCACGTGACGACTCTACTAGTCCCAGGACTCCACAAAGAACATCCACGCAAAAAGGAAGGAAAACGGAAGGATGCACAACAACAACAACAACAACAACAAAAAACAATCCGGTAGGCTTTTATTGTATTTCTTACATTTAAACTACATTAACGTTTTTTTTTTTAAATCTATTCATTTAAGAGTTCATTTCATGCCGGTTGTTATCAGTTTTTGTCCAGTGTAGTCTGGCTCCTCACCTAACGAAAGAAAGAAAAATCGCTATTTATTTACAGGGAATAAAATCAACGCTGAAATCAGTTTATGACGCTATGTTTACCTTTTTTGTGCTCATTTTCTAGACAAACTGTCAATCAAGATTTATTATCTCGATTTTTTTACTAAATTGGAAAAATGGGAGAATGGCTTTGTTTTCGATATCAATTATTTTTTCACCAGCGTTTGATTCAAATTCGAAAAGTGCAAAATGATGTGATGTCTTGATGTCTTGTCATGACAAATATGATGTTCTTTATGTGACCCAAGGTACTACTTTTCACGCCTAGTTGTAACAGGAAGTAGCCTGACTAGCAAAACAAACGCGGTCGTTTTGAAAGAGTTTCAGCGACTGCTCGAAAAGCTTGTTAATCACTCGCCTGACGGCTCTTGATTTACAAGCTTTTCTCGTGTCATCCCGTTGCGCCAGTAAATCCCTAGAAAGTTTGGTCTATTGCTTTAGTATATGTTTATATACTTATGCAGTTAAGTAGGGAACAGGAATAAACACGACTATATAAATGAGTGAAAACGTAGTCCAGCTGGGAATCGAACCCGGGTTTCCAGATTATTAGTTAGGTGCCTTAACCACTCTGCCACTGACCCAACCACGCTGGCAACGCAACCGATAATTGACCTTATAGTGGCCAGCCTCAAGGAGACATCACCTCACTACCCCCCTGGTCGATTGCTGATGCACGGTCCTTTCCCCCCCCCCCCCCCCCCCCCCCCCCCCCCCGAGAGAGAATTGATATATAGTTATAGGTTAGGAGGGGAATCTGGACAACTGATTGCATCATTTATGTAGAGTCACCAACCTATTCCCGTTTGGATGGCGATTGACTGCAATTTCTGAGAAATAAATACAAAAACAGTTAAGTAGGGAACAGAAATAAACACAACTACATTGAGTGAAAATGTGGTCCAGCTGGGAATTGAACCCGGGTCTCCAGATTACTAGTTAGGTGCCTTAACCACTCGGCTACTGAACTAACCACGAATTTAGTTAGTTAAAAATCGTCCTATTTGTGGCTTGTGGTGGATATTTATCTCCCCACTTCGCGTCTTGGTAAACACCCATCTCTAACCACCTCTACTTCGGTGAATAGTTGTTAAATAAATAAAACATTAACTGTATGTATATGTATAAATATTTGTTATTATCTACCAATAGAAGTAATTACAATAATTAATACTTAAAAAGGAAAAAAACTTTCTGATATTTGTTCTGTTACCGCGCTATGCAAATTTTCTATTTTTTTTCGGTTCCATCGTGCCCACGAAGGTGTTTTCGCGCTATTTTTATTAATACGCATTAGCGTCGTTGTAAATTTCGTTCTTCATTCTAGTTTACGTTTTCGTCGGTATAGTTTGCGTCGTTTTCAATCTGTGTCGTCGTATTGTACAATTTTCCTTCATGCCTTGGAGTTTCACCGATAAGGTTCGTAATAGTTCTTCCACTGACTGTATTTCATTTTGTATATATTTCCTTAGTATTTTGTTGTTGTTTTGCTAGAACTGTCACGCTGGAACAGTTCTAGCAAAGCAACAACAAAATACTAAGAAAATATACAAAATGAAATACAGTCAGTGGAAGAACTATTACGAACCTTATCATTAACTTCCCGTACAGCAAGTAACTTGTGGTGTACTCCTAGAATAAAGTGTAGTGTACGCTAGACTATTAGCGGCTACATCAGTATTGGTTCTTCGTGTAGTGTGCGTTATTTAAGTAATATTCTTTTCTTGTAAAATATTATTGTTTGATGCTCCTTTATTTTAAGCTCACTCTAGACAACTCACCGAGCATTATTTCGGCAGGAAAATCTTAAAATCATCCATCAGTTCTTTCACCTCTTTGGGTATCTTCTTTTTGTCAAAGAAAGTAGTTTTGGCAGCTTTCTTTTCATTCAAAGCTGTAAAAAAAAAACAAGTAAAAAAGTTCGCAAAATACAAGAAATTTGATAAAGGTGATATGTTTATCAGTCACGAGCGTGGGAGAACGACAAAATTCAGAGTCCCCGACAGGAATCGAGCCCATGGCCTCCAGATACCGGTTGGGCGCTCTAGCACTGAGTAAGGAGAGACTCGCGGTGAGCTAGGCCATTTACTAGGTTGATATGTGACACGCGTTGTTGAGGCCTCAAATGTAATAAATGTCCCTAAATGTAATAAAGGTCCTAAGTGTAATAACATTTTGGTCCTAAATGTAATAAAGGTCCTAAGTGTAATAACGTTTTGCCCTGAATGTAAGAAAGGTCGCAAGTGTAATAACTTGGTGTCATGAAATTATATGGATTATTACTTCCGTTCAGTATTTATCTCTTACTTAATTATAGTAACAAGAAAAGTAGCAAATTTTGACTAATGTCATTTTAGACCAGTTCGATCATATGAATATCTAAGTCTACAATTTAAGCCAGTTTATAGTGTATATAAATTTGAATTTAAATTTAAATTGATGTGACAACCATGAATGGGAGATCTGAGCTATCCACTCAAATAAACAGATCTGTCACGCAAATATGCTGGCAGGACAAACACTCTTGGGACTGGGACTCTGCTGAATGTTTAACCTACAGTACGAACTATTTTCAACGACTGACTCTGGAAAGCTGGTACACAAACTTAGAACAAACGCCTATCAACAGATGTCAACAACTACCGCCACCTTACAAACGACTAATTAACGACATAAACAAAACCGACGAACAGACCACAAACAGAACGACTTAATTTGACTAACAATAGACGGATCGAAACTGACCAATTACTGTTGACTTGACTGTTGTTGTTGTTGACTTAACACGAGTCTTACAGCCAATAACATCACGGCTAAACTGACCAATCAGTTACAACAGACCAGACTTATAACATCACCAACTGACAACAACTCTTCACTTGACTCTGAAGATGACTTCCGCACAGGTTGTCGAAACGTCAGTCACCAACAACAGTTCTTCTCAGAACTACTCTCACCCGGACGATCACACTATACGAACTACTGATACTCCTGGGTTCAAACCATTTACTATGAAACACTCTTGTGTTACGTCCAAATGTCAAATTCGCTCCTTGTACCAGTATATATGACATGCTGTCCTGGGCCGGCCAGTTCCCTTGCCGCTCTCCCTTTATGCCAATCAAGGCCATGCGGTCTTATTTATGCATTTGTAGTCTCACTTCAAAGTTCTTTGACCTCCCAAAGCGTAGCCTGTGTACAGTCGTGTATAGGAGATGGCTGGCACGCATGCTACCCAAAGCATTGTCACAAAAAATTCTTACCCACCCAACCTTCTTTGGCTCTCTTCAAGAAGTGCACATGCAGACATTTTAAAAGTATAGTATTATCAACATTGTAAGTGTGCACATAATAATTGTACTGTTTTGTAGAGGGGTGAGTTTTGTTACAAATGTTATACATGTAGTTATCCAGCCTAGAACTGTTGGACTTACAAGCACTCATGCTTATTGAACACTGACTGTTGTAATTGCTACTATTAGTGTCAAGCTGGCATATGCTAACTCAAGTGCTTTGTTCTTGTGTTTTTTCTCCTTTCTTACTATTCTCACTACTGATCAGTTAGTTCAACAGGCTTAGACCCTTATATTCAAGTTTTGATTTTCTTGAAGTAAATAAACCATGGAGGGGGATGAAATGCTCCGTACAGGTTGCCCTTTTGCCTCATTCATATGGTCAGCTATTCTCCTTGGGAGTCCTCATGCACAAACGCTCCTAATTCCGATAAGGTCCCAACTGCTCATTCCTTCACTTCTACATATCCTCTAGCGAATCTGTTATGCATAATTTTACGCGAGTTAAGTACAAATAGACCTGTTTTACCCTGCTTACACCTCTCTTAGTTAACAGACACCAGCCTGGGAACCAGGGCCTCCTGAAAAGGAAGAAGAGGGTGGTGTTGTTGTGGTTGTTCCCAGGGGGTCTGGGAATTAAGACCCCAGGGAGTTGATGGGGACCTCTCTGTAGCCTTGGAACTTGGGGCCTCCTGAAGGCCAACCAACTAACCTGTGTTACCCTGCATCAGTTTCCTATTGGAAACTCGGGCAATTCATCTCCTACCCCTTTTTTGCCCATTGAACTTGTTGTTGTCTTGTTTGATTTCATGGGTTGGGAGCACTGATAAAAATTTGAACTTCATTCGGGATACTATTCTAGCTCGCCTGCACACTCCCCTTATGACATGCTAGTATCATCTGCCGGCTTCCGTGACGCCACCGAAAGGAAGCGAGCGCGGAAGCTAAGCTAATTTTTAGTCACGGCACTCCCCACCCATGTGGACTAAACAAAAATTTCAGCTTCGTTTAAACTGTACGCTGTATATTTTTGCTTGCACGTTTAAAAATGCTACCATTTTAAATTTAACTTTAAATCTAAATGTATTGCACGCATGCCGTAGTTCCTATAAATAAACTAATAAAGAGGCTGAAGCCTCGAAACGTCTATGCATTTTAGAGTTTTATCAGGTGCTTAAAATAATTAATTTTTTTCATCAACCAACTTAGGAGCCTCAATAGTCTATTTACTGAGTGCACAAAGATTCAGAGAAATGCGACAACTACTTTTCGACTTGTCTCGAATTAACGGAAGTAACAAGAACTATTAATGCATAAGGGAAACAACTTGTCCTCTTTACTTAACCCGTAAAACATCATCTAACAACTAGTGCGTAACAGTCAAAACCCAGCAGAATAAATAAATGGAATTAGTGCATAAGACTATCTGAAAGTTTAGCACGGGTTAAGTAAAACCACTCTACTATCAGCATAAAAAGAAATGGATGTCTGATTCCTTATCCGAATGTAACGTCAGAAGCTGAACCTTATTACGTTTAGGACCAAAAGTTATTACACTAAGGACCTTCATTACATTTAGGACCAAAACTTATTACAGTTAGGACCTTTATTAAATTTAGGACCAAAAGTTATTACACTTGAGACCTTTATTACATTTAGGGACATTTATTACATTTGAGGCCTCAACAGCGTCCTGTATATTGCTAGGATCAGCAAGAAGTTTGTTTCAGATCATTTAGAGTGAGTCAGTGATATGAAAAATGCTCTCGTTTGGATTCCTAAGAATATATAGCTTTATGATATCATAATACAATTGCCCATAGAACTTGACAGTGAAAATACTGTCAAAAGACTCCTAAAGGTAAACCGCAATACCACATACGTGTATTTAAGTTTGGCCACTCTCAATAACAACGTCAGTTATTAATCTACAGCCAGTATCTATCGAGGGTGGTAATGGGGTTAACAGTTAACTGACAATTGGCCAAAAAATAGTAGTTAACTGATATTTGACCAAAAAATTTGTAGTTAACTAATAAATGAAAAGTTAACAGTTAAGTAACATTCTAGTAATTATACTGAATACAATTGTTGTTGTTAATAAAAGCAACAAAGTTTTTTTCCAGCAGCAAAGCTATTTCGTGACATTTACCTGTCACGCTGTGTGACTAGGTGACATATTAACCATGTCTCCTGATATTATATGCGAAAGGTACCAGGGTCATACCAGGCACGAACGTACGCTCACCTTGATCCCCGTGATGGCGTCGAGAGGGGTGGTCCAAGTTATTCTGAGTTTCTATCGAGATGATGAAAAAGGATCGGCATTCGAACGTCACAGAGGTCGCGTACCGAAAGCGGAAAGCACAATTCTATACCTGCCAACTTTTCCTAAGTCAAGGGTGTGAGGTTACCATCTCCACATTTTCGAAGATATTCCGACCATTTTCGGAGATTTCCGAAGATTTTCCGATGACTTCCGAGCATTGCCGAAAAGCACCAAAGATGTTCTGACGACTTTCAAACATTGCCGATGTGTGTAAAATCGACTCAAATGCGAATAATGATGCTCATTTTCTGGATTATGTTTTCGCCAAAATTGAGTTTAATTTAAATTTAATGCGTTTTAAGGGACCATGTCACCTGTGACGCATGCGCGCGACGGAGCAAGATCTCTTGAAAGCCCTCGGCCATTCTCGTGCCCATAGCCCCCCGTTTCTTTTGGTCACGTGGTCGGCACAAATAAAACGAGTAGCTAATTAATTCGTCGGGAGAATCGCTTTCGGTTTTGATCCAGTTATATCTCAGCCATCCTTGTGAAGTTTGTTTAGTAGTAGTAAGCAAGACATGCATGACCAGATCGGGAAGAGCAGTACGTGCATTTGTACGTCTGGATTTATGAGGTGTTAGCTAATGGTTGTACGAGTTAAAAATTAAATCTTCTTTTCAATTTCGCTTTATTTAACTACTTCGATTAGATAATTGTTATTTTCTTTACTTTCTTCCTTATAACTCACACTATTGGTTGAATTCATGTAATTTATACCTCGATTCTAGTAAGGTCCATCCCCCAAAACCGATTGACGTGCTGGAGCAAAGGAAATTCGGGTTATGACGCAATAATTTTCGCCGTAAGAAAATGAAAGTTAATAGCTAACTTAAATTAGCAGTTAACTGACAATTGGCCGACAAATTAGTAGTTAACTGACAATTGGGTACCCCCATTAGCACCCTCTCTATCCAAATGACTGATACTTGGATTTTACTTGGATTTTACACAAGATGTAAACGCAAAAGAGCCACGAAAATTATTTATACCGAAGATCAGATACCGAATATGACTTTATGCTTTTGCTCGAAGCATTTTTTAATTTCAAAAGCACAACTAATCTTATCGCAACTGATTGGTTCAAATAGTGAACAATATATCTTAATGGACTCGTCAAAGCTGCTTTCGCACGCGCGGAAACGTAAAACAACGCCCTAAAATATGCAAATTTTGTCGTTAATTATTTTAATTGTGTTCATACGTTTTCCTCAAAACGGAGCGCAAGACAAAGTATCAGTGCAAATACTGCTCCCTCTGATGCGGAAAACACGTTAAAATTTTTAAAATTAGGCTTTAATTAGGCGGTTAATTCTTCTGTACGGAGAGGGTACTTAACATTGGAAACACACAGCTACATATTCTGGAAGCTGATTCTATTTTTGAACAAATGCTGACTCTGTGAAAAGTATAAAACATAAACGATAAGAGAGAGTGGGATTCTGGGTAAACAGCATTGGCAACCTTATTACTATTCATTTTATTCATAATCAAGATATTCCCTTTCTTTGAGAGCCAAAGAGCAAGATTTATTGAACCTACCAATTATTAATTTTGTCACCGACTACGAGTAATTTTTTCGATTTCCCGGCAAACATTTTGGCCGATTCGTTCATGGTTTATGCTTTTCATCAGTCATAGTTTCTTCAGTCAGGTGGGGTGTATACGAGTTCTGTGACCTTGTACTTACCTGGCGCAGTATTACATAAGTCAGTATTGCAACATCTTTGAGCACAGTTGGGGTATTTGTGACTTGTGCAAATATCGCAGGCGCTTGATGCGCAAGTTTGAGTCCGGAATGACCCTCGTAAACCTCGTCCTGTCAATGGCCCTTGGTCTCTTCGAAAAGAAAGGGTGGTGCAGATGCGGTTACTGCCATTGCAGTCCGTTCTATTTCCCCACGGAAATCGATCACATCGCCACCTGTTATTCGAATTCGCGGTTTTGCTACATATGCTGAAATGACACGTAAGGCTGGTAACTGACGTGTTAAGCCACAAAAGGCTTACGAGGAAACCACACAAGAACCACGCAAACTGTGAGGAAAAAACAGCAGACGTTGAAGTCACAGAAGTTGTATGCATCACATGAAATGTCCAATCAGTTTCGCGTTCTACGATTGGTCAGGTCGATTTCATTTTAACTACATACCACAACAGCGTCAACACAGATTTCGTCAGCATTTAGGAAATAAACACATTATTCAAAATTGTATAGATAGAAACATGAACCACCTTTTACACGTCGTGGTCGAGAGTGAGCGCGCAGCAATTTGATTGTTCTCTTAAGCATAGCTACAGTCCTACAGTCTATCAGTCTACTGATCTATTTAGTCAGTCTACAGTCCATAATGGGGCATGCCTCACGAACGACACTAAAAAAACTTAAATCATGCAATAACTCCCCTGATTGCTTAATTTTTATTTATTATTTGTTTTGCATTACTGTATATTTTACCTATAAAATTTCATATTCTAGTTCAGTTGTTGCCACATTACAAGTAAAGTTTTAAGACACCTTTTTGAGCGATCAGCTGGCCATATAGCAAAATTCCCGAATCTGACTTGTTCTAAGGTCCTCTAAGCACCCCGTATTTTATGCGCGCGATGCTTATTATTAACAGTAGCGGATCAAGGGGAGGGGACCTTATTTTTTCGGAAATAGCTCATTTTCTTTGAAGTGCCGATATTATCTTCGCAGAATTCAACATTCATAGTCAAGCGAGCCCCCTCCTTAGCTGAAGGTCTGGATCCGCCACTGATTAACTTACCTTTAGATCCATTTTAGCGAAATGTGGTACTGTTCTGCGATAAAAGTACTGAAAGCAAGTGGAAAAGAAAAACAAGCAGCACAATTTTCAATCGTTGTCCACCTACTTATAGAATTAGAAGGCATGCGAAACTAAGACCACTTTCACACCACAGCGAAGACATTATTTGCAAAAAGCTGTTTAGTTAAAAAAGTTTAAAATTGTTTTCTTCATAGCAGGTGTTAAAAGATATTTGTTGACTTCAAATTTAAAGCAATAAAAACACAAGTTAGAGCTTTAAAATTCAGTATCAGTTTTCAGTTGCTCAAATGTTGTTAAACCTTTCTTAACTAAACATGTTTTGCCGGTGTGAATGGAGTATAAGTTACTTCTATTTTTGCTGTCGCAGACATATTGTCTTATTATTTTCTACCTCATTTAGACAACAAAAAAGGTGCAAACAAACATACTAACAAACAAACAAGCAAACAAACAAACAAACAAACAAACAAACAAACAAACAAACAAAGAACAAACAAACACCGTTTCCCTGCTAGTAACTGTGCTAGATTTGGTCAAGAAAATTGAGCGAGCGATGATGATGTGCAAAGCACGTCGGCTACTTCAGTGCAATTTGCCATTGGATTACAATGAACCGATTAACGACAGTGCGCTTGCTAATGGATTTTCAAGAGCCGTAAATATCTCCACCCGTTGTACCTGTGAAAACGAAAATCGTCCCAAGAATGCAAATTGAGATTTTGGATAGAACATGAAAACCTTTTTACTTTTCTTTGCTCGTCCTCTTTCTTATGGTATTAGTGGCATCGGAGAACGAGTCTGTCATGGTTTATCTTTAGGCCTGAACACTTTGATGCTTTTTGCAGCTGTATTAGAATCTTGCACACTTAGCGGATTTCTGTTTATTTTGCAAAGGTATGTGTCATCGGATCCATTCCGGAATCTGTATACCTAGTGTAACATATATGAATCCCAGATTTATTTGCCAGAAGAAGGTCGTACGGCGCTCGAGCATCACAAATTTCTTCGTATCCAAACCCCTACTAAGTGTTGGATTTCTTGTGACTAACTTTTGTGGTTAGCAAATAACGTTTAAGTGCGGACACGTTTCCATTAATGAAAATTTAGCGGAGACAAGATCTTTTGAGATTTTTGAAAGTGCCCACCGCCACCTTCTGGCGAGGCCTTTGTCGGATAGTACCTCATGTTAGGATCATAAAAATAGGCCGTATTACATAATATCAAGTTCTTTTTTATATATAAGGGTGGGAGGGAGGTGCTATTCGACTTAAAGGAACTTTTCTTAGCCCATCTTAATAATAGTGGTCAAAGCAAACTTCTTTCATTATTCCCCAGTTTCTCTTAGGAACCAAAAAAGAATACGACTTTGTGCCTTTCAAACCCACGCCATATGGCAACTTACGGTTATAAAGTTATTGTCCAAAATTAAAGGAAAGCATATACTTTGTTCTATATACGAAAATAAAGCAAAATCCTTAACAATGGCTAAACCAAAGTAGCTAAAGCTAACAATACTTACGATTCCCAGCTGTTGCCAGTAAGGAGATTCCGAGACAAATGATCAAGTTTTTGTGTGTTATGATATGTGAAACGCCTCAGTAATGAATTTTTTAAAGCAAGACGTAATTTTCCAGTGTCACAAACAAAAGAGCAATCAGCAGCGGGTTTGTTAATGGATTTTTCAAGAGTTGCTAATGAATTCACCTGTTAACAAAAAAAAGCAGGCCGATTAAGACTGAAGAAATGTAAAATCGAAACAGCTTCATGTGTTTGATAGGGTTTCGTCCTTTCCTCTCCGTTATACATTGGACCAGAAAAAATCTGCTATGATGGCAAAATCACCACGACAACTGCCCTTGATGATGATGACCTTTTGGCCGGATTATATACCATAATTGATAATTGACGAGTTATCGGTTAATGGGTTTTTATGAACGGCTACAGATCTTAGTCAGAAATCCACATTCATTTAGGATTGCTAATGGAGTTTTTCAAGGGCTTTTAATGGTCCAACTGAAACTGTAAAACGAAATATGACCCAGATGACGTAAAGCACCAATGAAATTTACCCCTTCATACTTTCACTCGTTTAATCTGGTCTCGTCTCCCTTTGTAAATTGTATTAAAAGACAATCTACTGATGATGATAGCAGAGCCGATGCTTCCCTTCTTGGATGATGCAGTACTATTTATTATTTATGTAGACTAAAATGAATTTTTGGAACGGTTTGTGATCTCGGTAATGAAAAGGAAAATGATAACAGCAGAAAGATTGGTATAATGAATTGTTAAGTTAGCTTTTGGTCCCTGACCTCAGGAAGAGAAAATCAGCCACAAAACTTGCTAATGGTTAGTAAGCTCACCCGCTAAACCATTGAAATCAAACAACTATGTAGAAGGCGCAAAGAAAAGATTAGATTTGCTATGTGTTTTGGTCTCCATATTTCCTACAGTTATCTTTACCGTTATTTTTCCAAGCGTTTATGAATTGCTAGGCCTTTTTATGATAAAATCGTTTTTAATTTCCTAACGAAATTTTAGCGGCCGGTCTTCCGATCTTTCCCGTGAATTATTTGCTATTTTTCGACTTCATTCAGCCGCTTTTATGTGTGGTATTTTTCTTTTTGCAGTGAGTTGTGATACTTTTGCTGTAAGTTTTTAGGCCACCTTAATTTTAATTTATTGGCAGCTAATTCACCACTATTGAATAACATTGTTGTGAAGTTCAGTAACAGATAATAACTGGAGGGCTACGCTTTAAGGCTAAATATATACTGGAATGAAATAGTTGGTTTGATGCATTTAGAGAAGAGGGCAGTTTTCATCTTCTCTGATTCGACTGTTTAATATCTCAACATATCAAGTGGCTTTGTTATAACGCTAAACCCGCGCAAAAAGAAGTCTATTGCTTGCAAAGAAACGCCAGGAGAATATTTGCTATAAAGTTGCTCATTACTTGATTCTCTGGCCTTGAAAAATAATTTCATTTCATTTCATTTTGGCTAAAACGATCCCTTTAATCGAGGAAAATCTTAACAAGGCAATTAAAAAAAAAAATAGAGGTAATAGCAAACTAAATGGATTACACTGCACTCTCTTTACCGAAGCATAAAATGAAATTCATGCGACTAAATGGGGTGTAAACACACACCAAATGATAGATTTTTTTTGTCAAAATTGAGGAAAATATGCAAATAATTTTAAGTAATAAAATCTGTTTAGCGCTTGTAATTATACTACAAAGATAATTATAATCCAGAGATCTTTAAAAGTCGGGTAAAACAAAATATCTAAAGGTACGAATACTTACGATTCCCAGCTGTTGCCTGTAAGGAGATTCCGACACAGTTTTTGTGTTTTATCATATGCAAACAGTAAGAAACAATTAAGCGACTCAGCAAGTGGTTTACTAATGGATTCTTTAAGAACTGCTTATGATTCACCTGCTACACCTGTGCAAAAGAAAGTTGGCTCAGAAGATGGAAAAAAAAGTAAATGTAATGTCGAAGGCGTTTACACGCTTTTTCTCACTACATGTAAGGCCAAGATAATCTGCTATGATGGCAATACCGCAAAGAAAACTGCGCTTTTTTTGGCGAAATACTAGGACTGATAATTGATGAGGTACTGGTTAATGGAACGGCTGCTGTTCTCAATTAGTCGCAGTCCAAAAATGAAAATGGAATCAGCAGTAGGATTTACTGATGGATTTTTAAGAACTGTTAATGGCACACCCGTTAAAGTCATTCCACTGACTAAATAGAACCTGCACAAAGATTTTTGTCAAACTTAGCCTAATCGTTGTTTGTCATAGCTGCTAATAGATTTTGAAATTAAAATGGTTGGTCCTCATCTATCCTAGGAGCAACAGCACCTTGTTCATAGCTAATGAATCTTTATAATATCTCCATCATTACAGTCAAAAGTGCTTGCTAAATTCACTTTTCCGACGATTTTTTTTATTCAACAATGAGAATTGGTCTATATCTGTTTTAAGAAATTTATTACTCAATTCAAAACAACACAAAAACTGATAGGTCACCATACTAGTTTTCAAGAAAATGACAATTTACCACTTTGTCGAAGTCCAGCCGTAAAGTTAAAGCCGCCATTAAAATGCATCCTTTAATATCGCGTGAAATATGAGCGGTAGGGATGCGCAATGCAGTACTGGGATATGGCCTTAAACCCGTGAAAAAAGAAAGTTGACATAGAAGACGCAACGAACGTGCGGAAATGTTATGTACAATATATTTTCTATTGTTTGATCATGATATAGTTTCGTATCTTTCTCTCATTATATATCGGGCAGGAGAAGCAACCTGCTATAATAGCAAAGCGGATAGAATACTACCATTTTTAGACCATACAGCACTGTTGATTATTTAAGCATGACTAAATTTAACGGTTTGTGACCTATGTATTTAATCCAAAGGAAGATGAAGTTAGCAGCAAGCTTGCTAATGGATTGTTTAGTGGTAGAGATCAAATCTTCTCTGGTGCAGCTAGCCAAGTAGTACCGACAACTGTCCTTTTTGCAAAATATATACCACTGCGGGCTTATTATGAATAATATGCTTGCTGATCTCAGTCATCAGATAGCTAATACGGGGCCTCATTCCCTATATAGATAGCCGCCCTAGAAGGTTTCCCTTGTTAAACAGATAGGGTGCCCTGGCTCTGGCATGTAAGCATTTGAACGGGCTTTTGAAGTATGAGGTATGAATAGGGTTTAGGAACCTTCGCCGTACACTCCTATTCGAGATTTACGGTAGTATCTGCCCCCGGGAGACTTCCAACTGGCTAACTTTATTTAACGGTCTGTGCGATATTTTGTCACGATCATAGGCAAAGCATTAAGTTAAAAACAACTAGTGTTTCTCACTGAGTCATATTTGTTCAGTAAAATTTTGGAATTTCGTTTCGTAGGACTGTTTTTGCGTGTGCAAAACAGGAGTATGGTATGTCTGTGGAGAATTGGTGGCGGTCAGTCCATCAATCGGTCAGTCGTAAACAAAAGGTGTTGAGAGATGGTTGACAGATCTTACGCGACTCCCGTACATTTTGGGTGTCTTGGCGTGACGTTTACCGAATTGCTATGCTATGAGAATTTGATCTTCCGACCCATTTTCGTTCACACTTTTATCTTAGGGGCATTATATGTATGTATATAAGAGAGAAGTGAATCATTTCCTTGTTTGATTCAAGAGTTTTGAGTTTATTTTTGGATAAGAATAATGACATTTCGTCATCTTGGATAAGGATAACTATCTCTTACTAATCGAGTTCCAGGTCCGTACTGTAAAATACGGATCCGTACTCCGTATTTTACAGTACGGGCCGAGAAAACGAGGTTAATGAGATATTTATTATATTTCTCAT
Organism: Meandrina meandrites; assembly: GCA_963693305.1. Classification (NCBI taxonomy): domain Eukaryota; kingdom Metazoa; phylum Cnidaria; class Anthozoa; order Scleractinia; family Meandrinidae; genus Meandrina; species Meandrina meandrites. The sequence goes on from OY855903.1 coordinate 45,938,836, forward strand.
TCTGTAGAAAAGAAACCATTTCAAGTCAATCGCGGCTACATATGAATGACGTGCGCGTCAAAAGCAAGAAGAAAGCGAATTTTATTGGCCTACGAAAACAGTTTGCAGTTGGCTCGCAGAGACGTGAATCCAAACTTTAAACGTTTTTATTTTACGATTAATTCGTACAGCTCATTTCTGTGGAAAACTTGATAAGGTTCAAGATTACTTTGAAAAAACTTCTGAAGTGATGTGATGATGTTCGATGAATAGAGAAGAACAACTCAACTGAGAAGAAAGCCGTGACCGCCAGCAACTTGCAATGTGTTCGTGGAAACTTGAACTAAATTGTCAAGAAATAACCGACAAGAACCTCAAAGACCGCCGTCTACTTCTATGCGCTTTGTTTTGTCGCCCTGAGGGGTGCTTGATGCAAAATTCTTGTTGGAAAATGAGTAAACTATCGAACTTATGTCTGTGATCTCGAACTGAACTCCATCCAGCCGTTTTCAAAATAATAATCGGACGTCGTTCAAAAATTTGCCGATGAGATTGTCAAGTACAGCTGCATGTACGTTGTTTTCATTTTGAATGGTTTTTTCGTTTACTCTCGACAAAACTCTTTAAAGTCTTTCATTCAGATTCGACTTCTTTACCTTTCGGCAGAGACAAAATTGTCAAGTTCCTGACTTGTGTGATGCACGGGTTGCTCAACATATGCTACATCGGGAAAGCTTTCAGTTTCTAAAAGTTCTGAAAAAACAAGTTTGAAGTTTGTAAGACCCTGTTCTCTTCGCTTTTGTTTCTCAGAATTTTTTGTCTGAGTGCGGATGTTTTCAAAGTAGCTTTCAAAGTTTTCTTTGTAATAGATTTTGATAAACAAAACTTATCGCATCAGGAGAACTCTCAAATTTCGCGGGCCGTACTGTAGAATAGGGCCCGTGAAATTAGCCAATCACAACGCGCGTACTATCTGATAGGTATAATAATGACGCTTCTTGCATATTTATCAGACACAGAATGGACCACCATGTACTGCGCGCGTTAACTGGCATTAGCCATATTTTGTGCGAGTCGATAAGTCCACAATGTACGCCAGCGATGAGAAATCTGTTTCCATGCCTTACGTTCGGCCTCTAGAACACTAAGAATTCTTCATGATTCTTGCATTTGGTTGTCGTTATTCTATATTGGGCTGGTATTTTTTTTTCGAATTGTGGCCTTCACTAAACACATAGTCTATTCTGTAGTTGATGGGATCGTTACTGCCACTGGTAGGATTCTGATATCATGATAAGAGGAAAATCGTTCGTCCTAAGTTCTAAAGCCCAAGGAAGAATCTTGGCTTTTTGAGCGCAGCTCCCATGCAGTGGCTTTGCTGAGTTGGACATTACGGCTATAAAGTATATTGATTTCTTCGCCGATGACTACCTTGCTTGCTGCGAACTCTGATTTTGTGGTGAAGTCGATGACGCATCTGGATAGCTTTGAGGCAAGTTGTTTCCTTCTCTTTGTGGTTTTATGCGTATTTAGAAACATAAATGTACCGGTGCGATCGCTTTTATCGATCGGCACATTTGTTAGGGTTTACAGCAGCTTTGAGCTGGCGGCTGCCGTTTACACGGAGTTTAATTCACCATCACAATTTGTAAGCGTATCAAGTTTGATCTTACCTTCTTTGAATGTTGTAAAAAATAAGCGTTGAATAAAATTTATTATGAAATCTATTGCCTTTTGGGAGAGGAACGCGTAACGAGCCCTAAGATGTCTGTGCTGGAGGCTACTTAACAACCTCATAAATCATTGAAACGTTCGATCGATTTGTCGAATCGTGAGTTTGAGATGCCTGTGTTCTGCTTCGAGAAAATGCTGTAGCATTTAAAGATGGCGAAAAACATGCTGTTGAAACAGTTTGTCTGGTAAGCTCAGGCCCATAAAAAGCTTTTTAACATAACATCAGGTTTAGAACACAAATACACGCAAAAGATACAGACTAGGGAGGGACGATTGCCAGGTACTACAGTTATTCAATGTTCACCCCAACTGGTTCCTTCCGACAAATAGTAAGCACCCCAGACCGCCATCAATCAATGGTGCCCCAAGGCTTGGTTGCGATTGGTAGAAGTGACGTCAAGGGCTCAAAAATACCTTACGGGTTAAAAATAAAATAATAATCAGCATGGAAAATATTGCACGAAGAACAAGTCCAAAGTTTTTGTTGCTTTTCGCGTGATTTTTAATACTTATTGTTATTGTAATTTTAACCCGTGAAATGAAATGAAAAAGAAAAGAAAAAGGGAGAGAGGAAATTAATAATAAAACGAAGGCAGTAACAGAGGAAGAAAGAACGGAAAAGGCAAATATGCAGAAAGAAACGCAAAAATGTCGAAAGGAAACAAGAAGGGCAGGGAGCACAACAAATGAACACAACCCAGGTGACTTTTATTGTATTTCTTACATTTGAGCTCCATTAATTTTCTTAAAATTTATTTATTACTTTAAGCGTTTCTTTCTCACTCATCCTGGATGTTACCAGTGCTTGTTCACAGTAGTTTAGTTATTCGCCTGACGATAGAAAGAAAGTAGATATTTACATGTGCGCCCTGCATTTGACAGAACAAAAAATCTGGCAACGTTAGGGAGTGGTCATTATTTATGGGGATGGGGGATGGTAAATGGTGGTGGTTGTGGTGGTGGGGGGGGGGGGGGGGGGGAAGTTTGGTTGACAAGCACCTGATGTCTATTTTTAGTAATGCAAAGGGAAACTTGTTTATACATGAAACTCTGGCTAAGCTTACTTAACAATGCCCTATCAATGATTTTCTAGTAAATATCTATTATATTTATCTTAATTAGCACACAAACAACGTTTTCTAAGCCAAAAGTGCTGACATTCAAACATAGTCATCTAATTCAATATAAATTCGTCTCAGGATTTCAGAGAAGCTCAGAAACAAACAAAACGCATCAAATCTACTACTGTACTACAGGCTGGACTGATGAAGTTAAAGGAGCTACGTCACAGGGATTTTGTGGATTTTTTATCTAAACTGTTCTGAAATAAGTGGAAGACAACTAAACTTTTGAATATCTAAACGAAGATATGACCTTAGGTTAGTCAAACCACGGCTAAACAACTTGAAAAGTTTAACCTTAATTTTGCAGGCTGCAATCCATTTCCATCCTAGCCATCTTTTAACATTTTCAGTGCTCTCATATGGCAATTGGTAATTGTTAATTAAGATGGACCATTATTGCTAGGCTTCCTCGACACAAATAAATAAAAAAAAATGTTTAAATCCACGAAAAAGCCCCATTTATATCGATGCAAGTTCCTAGAATAAAAGACCTTTGACGCGAGCTTTGCCTGAATAGGATACTACCAAGGGTTGAGAAGGCTAGAACTCAATACTACAAATGACTTGGAGAAAATTGGCCACGCATGTGGCATTTTTAATTGAATCAATTATCTCTAAGTCATAACAAAATATAGAAAATCTGAACATATTAAACGATAATGTAAACGTGGGGCGCCAAAAAACGCCCCCACACAAATAAAAAGAATAGAACAAAATAAGCATTAGGAAAAACGACTTATAGTGGGGGAACCCGTTGGTCGGTGATAAGGGGTGGTGGAGGGAAATATTTTCTTGAGCTCTCACCACTTGAATGGCGAGGAATAGAAGGGCGAATTAAGCGATTGTTCCTACTTTTACATAGCAAACTCCGCCTTAAAATCTTATTGGTTGACTTCGTACCTGGTACGAATCCTCCCAACGGGTTATCAAATGAACATGCCTCGACATAAACAACATTATGTCTAGACACAATGTTTGGTTTTATATCGATGCAAGTTCCTAGAATAAAAGACCTTTGACGCGAGCTTTGCCTGAATAGGATACTACCAAGGGCTGAGAAGGCTAGAACTCAATACTACAAATGACTTGGAGAAAATTGGCCACGCATGTGGCATTTTTAATTGAATCAATTATCTCTAAGTCATAACAAAATATAGAAAATCTGAACATATTAAACGATAATGTAAACGTGGGGCGCCAAAAAACGCCACGGGCCACACAACTGTGGCACAAGCCCCACAACAAAAGAAAAACGCAAAGCTCGCGTTAAAGGGTGAAAACAACAACAGCCCATGGCTGATGATAAAAAATCTAAATTGAAATGCATACAAAGTGGCAGCCACCTGTCTGAACCACCATGGTAAGCATTTCACTTACTGCCGGGTTACCGAAATAACCAAATGAACAAGCAGAAAGTACGTGCCCAAAAAGCAGCCTCGTGTCTGAACCTTTGGGCAATCCTAACGCTGTCCTTGAGCAGTCTTTCAATAAAGAAACTGCTATTTAACAAAAACAGGTAAGAATGGTAAGATCAATTATAAATTAAGCACTTGGTAATGCCCTAAGGCATCTAGCTAGCAGCCAATTGTCCGAGCTACAAAACACCAGCTGACATGCAAGAGAAAGCTAAATGGTAAAACGTAAATGAAGAATAAACGCACCCAATATCCAGCGATCAAGAGCACGAATTCTGCCATCAAGGAAAATGTTTTCGGCAGCGCGAAGTGGTGCCAATGCAAAAGCACTGTTGTTAATAGGAAAACGTCATCTTGCTGGATGATGCCTATTGCAAGCAAAATGTGAAATGGCATTTGGGGTGTAAATTCTATTGCCAAACGAGATACGAGCCAAACGTATGACCTGAATTGCATGCTCTTGGTAGCGAAATCGAATACACCCTGTGTAATGCCTTAAAGAATTCATTTGATAGAAAATATGAGGCTGACATTTGCAAATTTTAAAATCTATTGACAATACAAGCACAAAATCAAGAATATTCAGCCCCCAGATAAAATAAATTTAAAGCACAAATTATGCCGCTTCAATTAAGGTCTCCCAGTGTGTAAAAGTCGTACCTTATGAAACAATTATGCATGGCAGCCCTTGACTGACCCATGTTAAACAAGATAGCTTAAATTAACTTAACGGAGTGCTAAGAAATATGCCGTTGTAGCATGAAAAAATTAGTTTGCCTGCTGCCCGTCAGGAAAAACCCCCTTCCTTGGGGGGAAACCTGATCCCTCCCGAGTGCAGAGCCAGGCACTTTACAACCTTGAGGGAGTAAGGTGTTTTATATAATTAAGATTATAATTCAGAAAATATTCACGCAATTACTGTAGAGTACACCTTATACCTTCTACAGTACCTTCTACAGTACCTCTGAAAAATAATAATTTAGTCTCGACAAAATACGCAGTTCATCACACCTTGCCTTGACGTCATTAGTGTACTGTCGTAAATGAACACTTCTTTGACTGGTCAAGAAAATGTCTTAATCAGCATCGGCTCCTCAAAATGTTAATAGCCATGCGACTAAATACATCTGCAGTTTGTTAGCCATCTCCATGGACAGCGGCTATTGCTGTCCACCTGTGGTGAACTGTGCCTTGATCGTCATTAGTGTACTGTCGTAAATGAACACTTCTTTGACTGGTCAAGAAAATGTCTTAATCAGCATCCGCTCCTAAATGATTGTTCATAATGGATCACCGGTTATCAGAAGTTGTTACATCACATGGTAATGGTCAGCATGTGCGCGGTTGCATTGGAATGGCACAAGTACTTCAAAATGTTAATAGCTAGCCATGCGACTAAAAACATCTGCAGTTTGTTAGCCATCTCCAGGGACAGCGGATTTGCTGTCCACCTGTGGTGAATCTAAATAGAAGAAGACAAATAAGGTGATAGACCAAACTCGGCTATAACTAAATTCACAATTGGTGAGAATCACCAAAATAGAACTCCTACGGGATCCACACAGTGTACCACTGGATCCACTCAAACTTGTCTATAAGGGGACATAATTAAATGAATGCGGACTAGTTTGTGTAGAATGAGAATAGACGGTAGGAAAGACAAACTCAGGTATGTAGATTGTGACCATTAGTTATAGGATCGTGTTGTTATGTGAACAACAGAAGAGACAAATTGGATATTTACGCAAACAAATTTATAAGCAAAGAAAAAGGGGGTGAAAGCAACTAAAAGGAATAACAAATTACAAACAAGCAAAAATAAACTAAGAAAGAAAAATGGTCAAATAACAGAAAACATACTGAACAAAGTACTATTAATAACTTGGCCATTAACACTACAAAGTGATGACAACTAAGAAACTGGAAAGGTCAAAAACAATAATCTGGATCCTCAGATTCCACTATGTCACAACTGAACATATAAGCTATAGCTAGTAACACAATGTAGTACTAAGAAATTTGGTGAGCCAAGACGATTAACGAGCATGAACATGACCAGAAACATGTGGCCAAAAGAACTGCAATTACTCAAAAAACAACTAAACACTGTTACAGGACAATCCGGTAAGCTAATTATAATAAATAATCCTGACAGAACTGAATGATCAGGCCAAAAGGTCAACTTATCATTAACATGTTAACAAAAAGTAACATACCAAGGCACTGAAGACAAGCTTGCTTGACCGAACTAGAGTATGCTAAGGATAATGAGCTGTGAAGCCTGCGAAGGCTTGAATGCAACTGAATTAATTCTACCGCAAAACTACTAATATACCTACATGCTTGGAGACTGGGTTACATCCTGTTACTAAAGGCAAAGGCATGCAGTAATCAATCACAATCTACCAAGCCTAGGTTCTTACATGTCCTTTAGGACAGCTTATAAAATAAACGGAACGCGATGCATGCAGAAGCGATGACGTTTCACAAGGGGTCTTTGATAATTTTCAGGAAATTTGTCAAAAAATTAAGGTAAATAAAAGTAACTGACAACTTCTGTGCTGAATGATTGTTCAACAAAAATTGCGTTATCTTGGCGTGACATACGATATACGATACACGATATACGATGCAAGGTCAAACGCTGTTTAAAATTGCTTACACCTTTTGTTTTAAAGAATGGAGAGATTTCTGTTTACTGAATCTTATAGAACGCATCAAATATAACTTGTTTCTTTCGTTTATGCTTTAAATTAGTCCTTTCTAACGGCCCAGGAGTATTTTGCTTTGAGTTCTATGCGACGATTTCTTGTTGAGTTGACTTGATTTCTTTTCCCAGTATTCGGTTCTACAGATCGGTTGATCACAACAGGCAACAGACAACAGACAACAACAGATCCTGTCCACTCGCACGGCGAGATTAATCGATCATGTCATCGTCATTGCTTAAAAAAGGTTTAAGATGGCTCACCTTTTCAACAGATGTTTCAAAACTGCTAATAATCGGTTGCTTCGTCTGCAGTCACGACAGACATCACTTCTTAACTTTATGCCAAATTTATTCGATAACTGATAAAGTGCAACACTCACTGCAGACTCGAAATCTCAATTTAACAGCTACAAATGAAATAAGGTTTGCCGATCGGTGATGATACAAGCTGCAAAAAAATATCTTCCTTTGCCAAAAAACAAGATGGCGGATCTCAAAAAGAATACAAACAATGCACCTAGTTCCCATTGCTCTTCGGTTCAATTCAGGGAGTAATCGTAACACCGTAACACCAAAAATTCCATAAATTCCATCGCTTTTCCACTTTACAGCATTAACCGATGACGTCATAAAATGACGTCATCGCTTAAAAAAGGAAGCTGTATTCATTTACGAGATCCTGTTTGTTAAGTGTGAACCTTTGTTTGTTAAGTTTTAAAATTATAGGTAAAATATTTAAAATAGACAGTATACCGGTATAGAAAGAAATCTAAGATACAACATAAAGAGCAAATGCTACAGAGTCAAAAATCATTGTTCCGTTCTACGTTTAGAGATCTCCAGCATAATTGTCCATAAAGGGGGGTTCCCGCTGAATCGATCATTATAACAGTGAATATCACTGCGACGAATGCCAAAACTTAAAAAACTCGCGCACAGGAAGTCTGGCCTAAACACAATACATACGCACAAAAGGCGTGATATTGTGACCCACAGGAATTGAACAGGAATTTAATTAACTGCAACAATCGATCTGTTTTACGTGATGCCAGTAAGTTTGATCAAAATCCAAAAGTAGGGGTCTACGTCAGGCAAAAATGTACCAAAATAATCGTTGGTTACAACTTTTAAGCTCAATATATAGCCCCCTTATAATGGAAAGCAGCGCCCTGTAAATTTCAGATAAATGGCGGCCCCATATTGGGTTCCGTATACTGTATTTGTGGAAAACGTTTTAGGCGAACAAATGAAGACTGTGAAAACGCGGGTAGACCTGAAAATTTAAGAAATGCCTTCGGTATTTGTGTCGTACAATATGCCATTTTGCTTGACATCATTAAATAGTCTTTAGCTTTATCTTGTTATTGCAGACGGGGAAAACGATGCAATGAAATAGATCTTTCGAAAACAATGCACAGAGCCAAAACACAATATCACGCCCGGGTAGCACGATATTTAAAAAATAAACAAAATAAACTTGTACAGCATAACAGCTTAAACTTGCCCATCAACAAGACACACAAAGGGGATATAGTTCCCCAAGGGGAACACAGCCCCACAACAATAACAATTACATCGCTTTAAACTGCCCCAAAAGGGGAACAGAACGGGTTCTGAAAACAAGACCCCGACGGTACGATAATGCATGAGTAGGTCACTGAGGCAAAGCTCTGGACAAAGTGGTCGTTCATGCCGTACCGTCTAATATCAGCGATAAACAACAAAGGGGATATAATTCCCCATCAAATGGAGAAACAAAGTCTCCAAGAAAACTGGCAATATGGCCAGTGAACAAGAGGAACACAGCCTCACAACAAATTATATAAATTACATCGCTTTAAAATACAAATACTGCCCCAAAAGGGGAACAGCACGGGTTCTGAAAAAATGACCCCGACGGTACGATAATGCATGAGTAGGTCACTGAGGCAAAGCTCTGGACAAAGGGGTCGCTCATGCCGTACCGTCTAATATCAGCCCCATCAAATGGAGAAACGAAGTCTCCAATAAAAACTGGCAATATGGCCAGTGAACAAGGGGAACAAAGCCCCACAATTATTCAGAATGGGCAAGCAAAGCAATATGTGAATTATGCGTACTCAAGTCTTGCATGTGAATTGCAAGTTGTAATTAATGTGCTTATCTGTAAACAGAAATAATCTAAATGGAACGAAGATAATGCAACGAAGATGGCTGTTTCGCTCGCGGAATTTTAAACATGGAACATGATAAAATCACGGTCGCATATGAGCTTTTTTACTATAAAGAAAGCGACATGTAATCAAATGGACAGGAAAAGCGAAATGGCCGTCACCAACCCAAAATATTTGGAAGCAAATAGGAACCGCACGAAGGTAGCTGAAAATCGGCTGACATGGCTGATAAACCCATGCAAGGATTGAGATGGCGCCAAGGGCATGTATGAGACGCAGAAAGCAATAACGTAAAATAACAAAAGCGGCCCTGTATAAAACAAACTCTCACGTGCACTGAACTGAAGCGCAAACATAAACGCCCGGTAGAGCTATACCGGCAACAACAATAAAATAATTGGTAAAAAAGGTATTGCACGTATAGCGAAAAGACACAGGATACAACAATCAGAGCATGAAAATATGGGTACCCTAGTTCGCATTTGATCATGAATTACTATGAGTCATGAAAATGATGAATAATTACACGGCGACCTTTCAACTGTTCATGGCACCGACTAACACGAGCACTTTGATGTTAACCATCCCTGCGATGGTGCACAGGTATAAAGTTCAACGTAAGTTTATAGTGTACCAACAACATGAAGGAAGGAAAGAAAATTGTTTAGCTAGGTAGGAAAAACCAAAATGCAAACGAACAAGCGGATCGCCAAGTCGATCGCTCGAGTTAGGTAAACAATAAATCCTTAAATAACTTAACTCAGTCGCCGACTTGATGTGAACAAAACGTGCACGATCATGCACACGGCTTATATGGCTTCCTAAAATGATACCGTATTACTAGGAAACATCGAACAATAATCTTGTACTTATCTTTTAAACTGGAGGGTAACATCTGAACATCTCGCTCAAAGGAGGTCGCAAAATATTTTCTTGAGCTCTCACCACTTGAATGGCGAGGAATAGAAGGGCGAATTAAGCGATTGTTCCTACTTTTACATAGCAAACTCCGCCTTAAAATCTTATTGGTTAACTTCGTACCTGGTACGAATCCTCCCAACGGGTTATCAAATGAACATGCCTCGACATAAACAACATTATGTCTAGACACAATGTTTGGTTTTAACTTTATCAGTTTTAAACGTGTTCCACATTCTATAAGACTTGGGTGGTTGTTTGCTAGGTACTCCTTTATTATTGCAGCTGCTCCAAATGAGAGGCCCTGCTGTTTAAGAAGACAATTCAAGCCCTTGATAATGACTCCTGCTGTGAAATTGTCTAGGCACTCGGGGAAATTCATGTAAATGAATGAGGCGTCCAAAAAACATACAGAGAATTTCTATTTCTTTGACAAAACAGAAAATCATTTGCATTACGTCCTTTTGATGCTGAGCACGCTTTCAAACTAAGTATTCAAGTAGCTCATACATTTTCATTTGTTGGTCACTTAGTTTTTGATATGCTGGTTGCCGGGAGGGGGAGGTGGAAGGGGAAAGTTTCCCTAATGACGTTATGGGGGACAAAGAAGTTTACTTGAGCTAAGAGGAGGGGGGAGCTTTGATGTTGACTTCTCCCATTCATCAACCCCCTCCCCGTAAATAATGACCACTCCCAAAATCAGTTTAACATCTTATGTCTATTTTGAAAGCAAAGGATTTGTTATCAGTTTAAGGTCGCGGGGGCACCTCTGGCAATCATTATGCATTTATTTAAAGTGTATGCACCAAGCGCAACGACTGACATCGACAAGTGTACAGAATGTTCATGTTTGTGCCATGGAACCCCTGGCCCCAATTAACAGAATAGCAAAAGATTCAAGTCGTAGACACAAAACATTTGTTTGCATTTCAAAATCTGCTCTAAGAGATTTTGTCATGGGTATGAAATCAGTTTATTTTATTACAATGCAGTTTGGTTGTATTTTTTCTTTGTTTAAACCAAGAGCATTCTGTTCTGCATTGTTCTTTTCTGATCTCAACATTAAAGCGTAGGATTGTAATTATTGCACCCCTAGAGAGTGTGGTCTATTGCTTAATTAAAAGATGCAGGACAAGTAAAAGTTTGCCTAATGCAGTTATTCATAGATAGGCATTCCCCGCGACCTTAGAAGATAACAAAATTTAAAGGCAAAGTCTGCGATCGAGCCTTGTGGCCCAGGAGGCCAGAGCTTATCTCGCCTCGCTTTTACATTATACAATATTCTCCTTTTTGAAGGTGATATGTGATCTTCGCAGTGAATTTCCAATTTAAGCAACTGGAATAAAGAAGCCTGAAAAAAAAATCAGGGCTTCAACGGGATTCGAACCCGTGACCTACGCGACACTGGTGCGATGCTCTACCAACTGAGCTATGAAGCCACACATTGGGAGCTTAAATTGGAAATTCACTGCGAAGATTACGTATCACCTTTATATATATCCGCAGTTCACATATGAATCATTTCCTATACATTACATCATTCTCCTTTTTGTATATTAAAACTCTTCCCATATGAACTATAGTATGTTTTAAGAAGGTGATATGTGATCTTCGCAGTGAATTTCCAATTTAAGCAATTGGAATATAGAAGCCTGAAAAAAAAATCAGGGCTTCAACGGGATTCGAACCCGTGACCTCCGCGATACCGGTGCGATGCTGTACCAACTGAGCTATGAAGCCACACATTGGGAGCGAGGTCAATTGTGAGTTCATATTTTCCCGTGAAAGGAGTGAAATGATGTAATGTATATGAAATGATTCATATGTGAACTGCGGATATATATGAAGGTGATATGTGATCTTCGTAGTGAATTTCCTAGCAGATGTTTGCTAATTTGCTAATTATAATTTGCTTATAAAAAGCCCGAAACTTCTTTTTACACCAAGTTTTAGAACGGCGTTTGCCCTTTCAAAATATATGAATTTCAAATGGTTTAGAGTTTTACCGGGTAGGAAAATTGTCTCGCGAAAAAGACCGCCAAATTAAGAATTTTGAGCAATCGAATATTAGTCATTTTCAGGGGCTTGCCGTAACCTTGAAAATTAACTAAGAGAAGAATAATTTGTCCCAAATAACTTGTAAACACTTCAAAAGCACATTTCCAGGCCCAAAATCGGGGTTTTATTTAATGCGAATGAATCAGTGTGAAGTTTCTGACAAGCTATGAGTCAAGTTTATTTTGTGTGTTTTTGTAGACACGAAGGGCCACAACGGTTTTGTAGGTTTTTGGCCGGTTTAAAAGATTTTTCAAGAAAAAAATCCCACCACGTTTCTAGGCGTACCATAGGCTATCTCTGGGCGAAATATAAAGAATTTTGATTTTTCATCATGTGCCACTACTCACGCGGTGTTAGTGGGCATTCGCTCTTAAGTTTATTTATAGTTTTGATACTGTATCGCTTCGGGAACATCCAATAAATAGATTGAGAGGAAGAAACCCCTATACAAATAACACCTTTAAATTTATATTTGATTTAAAAATGTTTAAGCCAGTTTGATTTTGAAATTTTAGTGCCTCATATTCGTTTTCATTCGCTGAAAAAGGGAAACAAAAATCCTAAACGAAGATAAATTTAAGCCACAACGTATGTATATAGGTAAGGTTATTAATACTTACGATACGTAGCTCTTGCCTTTGAGGAAACCACGAGGAAACTAATAAAGTTACCCTAGTGTTTTATGGTATGTGCCCAAGAGCCTCCCTAATGAATGTTTTAAAAGGCCTGTAATTTTCCACCTTCTAGTTTACCTTAAAAGGAAATGAAAAGACTATTCACTAATTAATTTAGAAGATTTCAGTTCTGTCGGGCACCTGCTTTAGTGTGAAAGCTAAAATTGACCGAGAAAACATCGGGAAAAAACTGATATCGCTGTTTCCTTTCTGAATTTTATGTCTGGGGCTAGATGTTAAATCTGTTACTACGCAGCACATTGGAAAAGCTATTGTCCTCTCTTGAATGATACACCAACATCGATTATTTATGCGTGTAAACGACTTAAACAGTTGCTGATATCAGCCATCAATGAGCTGTTACGTTATAATGCCATGAAGTGAAATGGTTGTCTTGACGTATGACAGCAGGGAGAAGTGTGACCCGCCCTCAGGGAATCCGAAACAGCTAGTTTGAAATCAAGAGTCCAACAAAAGAAGAAGACTTGAATGATTTGGCAAGCCGCCATTTTACCTTTTTCTGAACTAACTACTGAGCGTGTGAGCGTAAGCGTGTTATTTTGCAACTTATGCTAGCGTACAATTTTCTTTCAAAGAGCTTTGGTTATTTTTCTGTTGTTGACGTCTTATAGCTTTAAATTAGAATATTTAGTAAAAACGACTGTTTTAAACAGGTGCTCGGTTCGGGCCACCTGCTTAAGTGTGAAAACTAAAAAAACTCATATCGCTGCTTCTTTTTTGTATTTTATGAATCGGGCTCAGTAGATGTTAAATCTGCTACTACGCAGCAGACTGGAAAAGCTACTGTCCTCTCTTGGATGCTAAACTAACATCGATTATTCCTGAGTGTAAACGACTTAAACAGGTCATGATCTCAGCCATCAATGAGCTATTATTTTACAATGCAACGAAGTGTAATGGTTGTCTTGATTTATGAAAGCAGGGAGAACTGTGCCCGCCCTCAGGGAATCCGAAACAGGTAGTTTGAAATCAAGAGTCGAACAAGAGAAGAATACTTGAAATTTTGAGCAAGCCGCTTGTTTACCTTTTTTTCTGAACTTAACACTGAGCAAATGTTCTCATACGTGTGTTGTTTTGCAAGTTATGGTTGTATACAATTTTCTTTCAAAGAGCTTTGGTTATTTTTCTGTTGTTAGCGTCTTAGCGTTTAAATTAGTAAAAACGACTGTTTTAAACAGGTACTCGGATCTCGGTCTTAAGTGATTGAAGTGGTTGGCTTGAACCTTAAGGGAAAGTAAAATCTGACCTGTTTCTCGAGCAAAGCAAAGGCCATCGTATTTCTTCCATGGCATGTACTATGTTGAGAGAAAATTCGTCGTTGTAAACTGGGAATTACAGTCGAAGCGATTACATTGGGAATTCGAAAACGTGACCGTAATTGGTGGTTTTGCTCGGAACAGCTCTTCGCTGGCGTAAGTAAGCTTAATTGAGTATTCGCAAGCACTTACTGCAGCTAGAACGCTGGAATGTTAGCACAGGGTGTTGCTTGGGCTCGATCAAAGCATGTGCCTGATATTTATCGTGACAGGGTGACTCAAGCGAAAGGATGCAATTCGGAAGTCATCGAAACAGCAATAGAAATGGAGGAAGAGCACGTGGTGAGAGCGAACGTCAAATGGTTTGTACACGTTCAATATTGAGCGCGGTATTGTGTTTTTTCCATCGGAATCAGGATGCCTCACCGATAACTCGCTTTCTTGATTCTAAACTTAAGGAAGCCATAAATTGTAAGAAAGTCAGTTTCGATTTCTGATTAACAAAAAAATAATGCAGAGAATATTTGATTTTGAGGCAATGATTGGGATAAATCAACAATTGGAGATCAGAACTCAGTGTTTCGGATATACCAAAGCAGAACAAGCAGGCGTGAATGACGTGAGTATCCGAGTCTTTTGTTGATCATGTGACATCTCTGCAATTCTAGCCAGCCACCAGTTTGGAGCTACAAGACAAACTAAAAAGAATTTAAAAATATCATTGGTTGATTATTCGACGAACTTTTTCACCCTTCCTGAAGCAATCCGAAAGTGCCTGAATTCGCACTACAGAGTAAGTGTATAACATAACATAACAACATAACATAACATAACATAACATAACATAACATAACATAACATAACATAACATAACACAACGTAACATAACATAACATAACATAACGTAACGTAACGTAACGTAACGTAACATAACATAACATAACATAACATAACATAACATAACAAACATAACATAACATAACATAACATAACATAACGTAACGTAACGTAACGTAACGTAACGCAACGTAACATAACATAACATAACATAACATAACGTAACGTAACGTAACGTAACATAACATAACATAACATAACATAACATAACATGACACAACGTAACCTAACATAACATAACATAACGTAACGTAACGTAACGTAACATAACATAACATAACATAACATAACATAACATAACATAACATAACAAACATAACATAACATAACATAACATAACATAACATAACATAACATAGCATAACATAACATAACGTAACGTAACGTAACGCAACGTAACATAACATAACATAACATAACATAACATAACGTAACGAAACGTAACGTAACGTAACGTAACGTAACATAACATAACATAACATAACAACATAACATAACAAATATAACATAACATAACATAACACGTCAATCAATCAATCAATTAATCAATCAATCAATCAATCAATCAATCAATCAATCAATCAATCAATCAATCAATCAATCAATCACGACGCAGTGGTCACTAATCTGGAAAAAGATATGCTTCTGCCGCATTCAATAAAAGACACCGGCCGCGTAAAGGCATTGTACGCACTTTAATTAAAGAGCTTTTTAACTTTTACTTAGGTATGAGGTTTAAACAGATATACAGAGATATCAAAATATTTAAATTCAAAGGAAAAAAAATAAGTCGCGTATCATGGAGTATTGTTATTGGTGTTGTTTCTTATTAAAGAAATCTGATCTACTGGTGTCTTAAAGAACAAATAGCGTTTCGTTTGTAATGTGTAGTATACTCTACTTTGTGTACTCTACTTGAATAATAATTAGTAGTTACCTTGTGCTGATATTAATAAAACTGCAAGCAGCATGATAATTGGCACTGAAGATCCTTCCTTAAAATATTTCCAGTACAGTCGCCAGGTGACAGTTCCAGCCACGTTTGTTTCGTCCTCCTCCTTCATGTCAAGGACTGGTTGTTCATCGACCTTGGACACACTCGTGCTCGCCATTTTGAAAGTTGAGTCACCGTTCGCGTTTAAGATGTTGCTACTGCCTGTCCACTGCTGTGTTGGTGACTCATGATCATTTACAAACGCTGGATTATCTTTCTCCGCGTGACCACGCACATTCCTGAACAAAACTGAATCAATTGAAGGCCCGTTGATGGTATCCTTCTTACTGAAGTCGAAGAGACTGATACTTCTCTGTCGCTTGGGAGGTATATTTCCAGCCACTAAGCGATATCTTGACAAAGATATGGTATGGTCCACTTGCAAATCGGGAAACTCGAAATCGTGTCTTCTCTGAAAAGAAGCTGTGGAAACGGATCAAGGCCTGTTCAACGCCTTCGTAATCGTACCCTTCTCATCGAACTCGTATAGACTAGTACTCCTTGCACGCCCGGGGTCATCCTCACAGCACTGAGATAATTCCAAAATATCCGAAAATAGTCCCTGGTCTGTGAGTTCAGTATATCCTCCTTGATGAATAATTGAACCATTTTCCATCACAGCAATGTGATCCAGGTCTTTCAAGTGTTGTAATTGGTGGGTGACCAACAAACGAATACGACCCGATAAATGACCGACTATACAGTTCTCAAAAATTATTCTTCCCACTTTAGTGTCGACTGCACTCAGTGGATCATCGAGCAGGTAGATGTCAGCAACGGAATACACTGCACGAGCTAAACCCACACGTGCTTTTTGGCCTCCACTGAGGGTCGCTCCACGCTGCCCGATCTCTGTTAAGTCGCCATTGGTGAAGTTGGTTAAATCCTTTGTCAAACCGCAGATGGCTACAACATGCTGGAACTTCTCGTCGTCAAATGGCAAGCCAAACAAAATGTTTTCTCTAATAGTCCCAGAAAACACCCATGGTATTTGGGGAACATAGGCAACTCGCCCATGGTACGAAATAGCCCCTTCACACAGCGGCAGTTCTCCAAGAATTGCTGTTAGCAAAGACGATTTTCCACTTCCGACGTCACCTGTTATCGCTAATATGTCTCCATTGGAGACATTTAATGTGATGTTGTTCAATGTTCTGGCAAATTAATCTTGATTCCAAGAACATGACACTTCTAAAATTGAGAGATAAGGCGCTTTCGAACCGGAGAAAATGGATGGTGATTGGGTCGTCGTGGTTGTTGAGGTGGAAGTAAATGTTTGAAAGTTTTCACCTGTGACGTACTTTCGTTTCCTGTAACTAGTCAACTGGACAGGCACTGTTTTCTGTGTGTCTTCACACTGCACCACAAAGTTATCGCCTGGTTCTACAAGCTCTTCCAAAACCCGATTTGTGTTGTTCTGATTGGGCTGCTTGGTTTCTTCACTCTGTGACACCTTTTCCTCAAGGAAGTCTTGTATTCTGCCAAGTGCACCTTTAGCCTCTGCGACAGCTTGTATTGACATACTTAAGTTGTAACAAAATATATTCCGTATTGTCATCAGGCTCAGGAGAACTGTAAATAATGCAACAAGGCATAATTGTGAAAAATAATTTAGCTGACATTACAACTTACTGTTGAAAACGAAAATTAAAATCACGCCAGTTTCAAACATAGCTGCTGGTACTTCATCACACCGGTCAGTTTCCGTTGAATTCATGAACATTATTTGCCCATCTTCGCTATTAGGTGAGGATGATATCTTTACTTTACACTCGTACAGAGTCTCTATATGTTGTGGTTTAAATTTATGTTTGGTTTAAAATTTTTTCGAACGAGTTTGATTTCATTTCCTTTTATTTTGGATTATTATAGTCAATATGAGACAATAAACAATACAGTCAAACTTGTTTGAAAAATTTTAAACTGGAGATAAACCATTCAAACTACAACGTATATATGATTCGAGTCATTTTCCACACCAAGCTCAGTCCGGCGATTGAACTGACCAAACTGAAGGCGCGCACTTTGGCAAATAGAGAAATCAGTAGCTTTTTAGAACATTCTTTTATTAACAGATACAAAATAAATCTCAATTAATACCTTCGAAGATCATACACGACATCTTTGAAATTCCACTCCCAAGCATACATCTTCACCGCTCGTATTCCAGAGATGATTTCATTCATCACCACAAGCCGTTCATCTGTAAAAGTGGCCGCTTTCTCTCTAAGCTTAGCAGCTTTTCTTGCCAGTAAAATTTGAAAGGCGGCAAGAACGAAAAAGAGAGAAACGCCAATCAGAGCCTCCCAGCCAATCAAATACCACAGGATCACCAAGCTGATTGTGAATTCCAGCGGCGCGGACAACACAAAACCCACTTGGTTCAATGACTTCTCGATTTTTTGTGCGTCATTCGAGACCAGGTTGATAGTATTTCCAGACAGCGTAGCCTCAAGGCGATACCAATTTAAAGAGAGAACCTAAAATAAAAACAATAATTTGCTTTTGTTGAATGACTTAGGGAAAACTGCAATAGAGTAGGTCAAGAAGGGGTTAGAGGAGAAGGCGTCACCCTTTGTAAAGCAACAATGCAAACTTACCTTCTTGTAAGCCCGATTAAAGCTA
Source organism: Meandrina meandrites (assembly GCA_963693305.1). Lineage (NCBI taxonomy): Eukaryota > Metazoa > Cnidaria > Anthozoa > Scleractinia > Meandrinidae > Meandrina > Meandrina meandrites. The sequence goes on from OY855903.1 coordinate 45,957,394, forward strand.
CTTTAAGCTTCAATCCCCACTGGTCAGTAAGATAGTCATAGTGGTGTGTTGATACAGCTTGTAATACGCTCGTCGTTCCCAAAAGTGCAACGTAAATAAACGCAAACTTCATATCTACATTTGGCCAATCATTTAACGCCCCCAACACAAGCCAGAGACATACAGGTAGAAAGACAAAGCTCAAAGCTCGAATTGTTTCCAAACCTAGCATCACTAGGCCGGATTTCCAGGGAATAAGTCCGGTCATTGCTTTCCATAAACGTGGTTTCTTGTTAAGCTCTTGACCTTTTTTTAGTTCTTCAAACCAACATGTTTCTGCTTTCTGTACGATCACCTCAGCCTTGTGACCGTCAAGTAGAGGAAACAAATCCCCCTCGGTCAGCGGTCTCTTATTTCCCAGTTTCAACACGTCATTCATCCACCAGAAGAACATGATTGACAGTGCGTTTGCTCCGTCTCTTGGATTTTTCTGTTCTGAGGTGTTTTGCATGGCTTTTCCTTCAGTTGGTTCACGCAGCTCTCGTTAAACACCAGACTTTCAAAATGCAAAACCTCGCACAACCTCTACATATTTAAAATAAAAGAAAACTGAACATCAGTTATATTTTAATTAAGCAATAGACCACAATTCAGGGGTTTACTGGCGGAAAAAAAACACGCGGGATGTTGGGAGAACACGAACCGCGAACATGGACTCAGCATGAGTTTCTGTGATCAAATTTCGAGTAAGGTTTCCGAGTAAATGTTGAATGAAAACATATCCATGTTATTAATATTATTCCAGTTATTAATATTTATTATAATCCTTAATTATTATTAATATTATTCCTTCTCATGTTTGTTTCTGCGCTTTCGTTTTCCTGTAACTATAGTTCTGTCACTCCAACTGTCGTGGGCGGGAAAATTTTTTTAGTGACCCACCCTCAGTAAATATTCATTATAATCATTTATCAGCATCATATTCTCTGTTAAAATGATCAGATAGACCAAAATAACACATTAAAATTAACGTTAATTATTCGTCCTTACGCGCAGTCGAGCGAAGTGCTGCCATGTTGGGAAGCAGAGTTTACCGATACAATAGAACGTAGGTTTTTTGCCAATTTGACCAATCATAGTGTGCGTAGTATCTTAGTAAAATCGTAAAGTTTGATACGGTGGACCATAAAAATATCCTTATTAAAATGTGAATAAGAGAACCCGCAGTTACTCGTTAGTTAGTTAGTTAGTTAGTTAGTTTGCTTAGTTAATCGTGACGGGTCTTAGATGTATTTATCTATTCTTAACATACCGTAAAATTCCCGGAAATAAGTCCCCAAATCTCAAACGTAAAATTCTTCCCAGAAATAAGCCCCTTCCGATATATTGCCCTCTTATATAGTTGATAAAACTCGTGAAAAAATGATGTACTTTTCGATTATCAGCCCTTGTTGTTTTGTTTGCATTTTATGTTAATGGAGAATGCTTAGAGAAAAAGTTAGGCTTCAGTTGTTTTGGGTTTCATATCGTCATGTTCAGCTATGGTTGCAAAAAGAAACTACTGGATCTCTAAAATTAACAAACTAGGCTCACAAAATGGCTACCACATGCTCAAGATTAATTTGCTACCCATGCCTAAGCAGAGCCCTCGTCATGAGAGGGCCTGCAGCTTCACATATTACAATATAAACCTTATTTAACATGCTCTTTTAACAGCATTTAACGCTGTATTTAAAAAAGACAGCGACACAAGGATTAGCGAATTGCAATTTTGCCTTTAAAAGTCCAACAAGAATTGTGTTATTTTGCGATATTTCATCCGCAGAACTGACATTTGATTATAAATGCATGTAGTGGCTGTGGAATTCTATTGAAAGAAAAACTAATTAAAAATGAAGAGGTTGCTTTGCTGAAGAACTAATGCTACTGAAATGGATATGACTAGCCCGAATCGTGAATCACATACAAATAGATATTGATTTGAAAGACAATTGAAAATCAAACCGTCCAAAATTGTGAACAAAAAGCTCACCTTTCTTCGCCATTGGATGTGGATGTTCGGAGATGAAAACCCTCATTGTACCTTTCACAAGATACTAATGTGATGGGGCTCGAACTAGTATAACCGCGGTGTGATGTTATGATAATAAAAACTGATGTGTTGTCTAGGAGTGGAAGTGGGTATTGTGGGTTCAGTGATTATCTAAAGGTAAGCTCGTTATGGGTCATCAGCTACTACGTAGACACACAAAGAAAGTGAAAGTACCGCTCCTTGTTGTCTTATATTCGGGTGACAGCAAGGCGTCAAAACATAATGTCTCCTCGGGGCTGATTATTATCAATAGCCTTTTGCATTGGTTTAGTTCTGAAAGCAAGAAACAACGTTTGTTGATATCGATCCAGTGTTCCGTTCCCAAATGTGCTAATGGCAGTGCGGTGTAATGCCATTGTTATGGTTGGCATAATCAGACTGCAATTTACTGAGCGATTTTAATCTTAATTTTTTTGAACCTTGGTATTGCTTTTTCCCACAGTTATTGTTTACTTACATCATTATCTTATGCTTTCAGGTGGAGCCATCAATATGTAAATAAAATGTTGCAAGGTGACCTGCGTTTTCATTTCTCGTCGACCATTAGACGTCCTAAATATATCTGTATTCATATCGATATCATCCTTCGTCTTAGAGAAAAACATTTTCAATTTCCGAGTTCTCGCACCGCATGACATCAAGATTGCCGCGGAAAGACTGACACGTGCGTTATTAAGTGCAGTACAGGCGTTTTATTTGAATTAATTAATTAATTAATTAATTAATCAATTAATTAATAGATGTATAGTTCCGGTCAAATGATAGTTGACAGTCAGTCGAAACTCAAACGATTCGAATCGATCATTGAAACTAAAAATCTCCTTTGATCCACAAAGAATATTAAACCGTGACCTAGACGTTTCGCAGCCTCTCTATTTTTCCACGAGAAAAACGGCGAGCGAAGCGAGAGATAGCGCGAAGCACGAGTGGGCAGAGGCGGGTGGGGCTGAGGGGGAGGGGTGAGGGGGTGAGGGTGGGCAAGAGTAGCAAGCTCAAAGAAAAATCGATTCTTTCGATTCTTTCTTTCACCGCGTTCTTCGATCGAAGAAAAGTACGAGAACTAAAACCTGAGCTCTGAACAGAGGTTGATGACCCTATCTGGAGATAGAAAATCGTCAATTGGTGTCTTTTTACCGCCAAACTTTCACAAATGACACCTTATTCAAAGTCTATGCAATAATTAAAAATTCCGTGCAAAAGTAATTTTAAATCATCTCTCATTTTAATTACCAGGTTTAATTAAGATATACCACCCTCATGTCCATTCTACATCGACAGTCAAATCCTAGCGGTATGTATCGGAGTGTTTGTCAATGGACCTTGCTTAGCTGCCACGCCACGACAAAGTTTCTTAAGAATAGAGCATCCTGTTGAGAGCAATTGGAATTTCTTCTCTGACACATGTATAGTATAACGGGAAGTTGAATATTTATGTTCTGAACGTTTGCACACAGTAATTTGTTTAGCTAAAGTATTCAATTTAAGGGAGCCCCACTTAGGGCGAGGGCTTGTTAGTCAATCGATTGACCTGTTCTTCCACTTTACAAGTAGCATAGTGCATGATGGATATGTTGATGTTGTGTGCTGCCTTCCAGGATTTTCCTTTGGCAAGCTGTTCAAATGTGTGGGGAGATTTCCCATTTTCTTTGTAGCGATGAAGGAGGAGTCAGAAAGGATACTTAAAAAGATTGAGAACTAAAATTTCCACCATATCCTATCCCGCGGAACATATACTTTGAGAGTTAGTTCCCAGTTTCAAGAAGGGGGAAAAAGGAACTATCACTCAATTAACTTTTCACAAACTGATCAACAAAAAAAAACTGCACCTCACTTCGTTTCAAGGTAATATACACTTCAATTTACGGCAAATATCGTCGAGGCTGATTTCCCTTTCGTAAACGGTCGATGCCATTATTAACGGTGGATGCCAGGACTGGTAGCCAAGCCTTTTGAGACGGATCGCCTTATCTAGGCCTAATCGTAACTAATAATCCAAGCACAATTTCGACATAATCCAGGCCTAAACTAGAGCAGATATGGCATCGTCCATTACGAAAAGTTGGGTTACCAATGATGGCATCGACCGTTTACGAAAAGGAAACCAGCGTCGTCACCAGCGTTATCTTCGGTAATTTTTCTTTTCTTTCGTTGTCTCTCGGGTTGTAAGTGCTCTGTTGAAGTGTAGAAAAGTCCCTCAAAGTGCGACCAATACTTTTTTTCGTATACGTGGCTGGCTGAACTACACACAAAATGGTGTCATGTCAGCAAAATCGCCCCCAGGCGGGAGAGGCGTGGCAATATTGCTATCGACAATAAATTGCACTGTGGGGCTTGCGTTGATGACAATATCACATTGTTATGATTTCGAGCTTCGAGTGGGTTACATTACAGAATTGTTTCCAGCCTTGGGAATATTTATTTATGAACGTGTTCGAAATCTTACCAAATTAATAACTCATTAAAATCACTTCAAATCGACCTGAGGTACTGGCAAACAACAAAGAACACAACACAGCAACATTAAAGCCTCGACTATTTATATATGAAGTACATGTCTGTTACTGCTGGTGCACGTTTATTGCTCTGAACATGTATGTCTTTTCGTTTCTTTTTGTGCTTAAATACTCATATCTTAAAGTAAGGTAACTAGAAAGAGATAAACTATGTATATTTAAATTGGTAATATTTATGTAAAAATTTGCAGAATTTTCTGTAAGAAGTGCTAGTCATTGCCTTTTTGGTGTAATCCAAGTTTTTACATCGCGACTAATGTAAGAAATTGTAACGTAACGCAAGTAATATGTATTGTAAGTAACAGCAGTAATTGTATCGTAAATAGGTTTTTTTTGTTACGTGTGTGTTGCAATACAAAATAAAATTGTTTCGTTCCTATACAAGCCGTTATAAATTGATTCTTCCTGACTGGGCTGACTGTGGAGATTTCGGGTTCAGTCCTAGGCGGTGAGATGCACTTTTTTAGGAGAAAAAAATATTCGATGATAGTAAAATAAAATTAACTGAGGCTTCGATGTAGTCGTGTCAAAGAAGCGGAAAAGTCGGGTCTATACGAAAAGCATTATTTTTGTTTCATTGCGAGTAAACAAGGATAAACTAGAAGCTGTGTGTACAACTGCTGTCACGCAATTCCAGCATAACGTTTCATTGGCTCTCGCTTGAAATAGGCATGTAACACAATAAACAATATGGTAGGAAACCATAGCTATTACTCGTTAATACACGTCTGAGGCTTTCAAACGGGAAAATTCAGATAATGCGATCGACGGCAGCTGTTACGAATTAGTTTTGTTGAATGAAAATCAACGGAAATGATTAAAACAGTGAAGCATAAAAAATAAGAAGACTGGGTTTGAATATGTTCTTATGTATTATGAGTAATATTAGCATTTACATTTACATTTCTATCTTTCCTGCCCTTGTGAAACAGTCATAATGTAAAATGTCGCTGTTTGTGTTTTGGGAATGTCGCGAGGCATGTCTTCTTAGAATGCACGAACAATGTGAACACTGTACGGTAAAGATTTATGTCAGTATCTTATTGTAAAATTGAATATGTTGACTAAATAATGCAGAGATACATTGCGCGCGATCCATTCGACCAAAAATACCGGTTTGAGTTTTCGAAATTTTCGTGTGTCGAAAGGAACGGTATTTTCCACTGGACTGAACCGGTCGCGTCAAAATGGCCAGTTTGCCGTGGGACTTGTTTGTTACTCGAGTACAATTTCAAGTAAACAGACGATTTCAATCCTACAGAACAACAGCGAGATAATAATTACCTGTTAGTTGCTTCATGAGAAGAGGTAAATTTACCCGTGGTTACAGACTATTTTTAGCTCAATCATTCGAGATATTTGCCTGTACGATTCATTTTCATTTACGAATTTACAATAAGTGAAGCTGCACCCGACAGGAACAAGAGAACCTTTTCTTCCAAGAACTGTACGAAACGTATCGTCCCCGTCGCTGACATTGAAATGTCACGAAAAGGGCTAGAAATAATTCGTACGATCCACGTGTGAAACGAGGAAACATGCGCTTCGCTGGTGAAAAGGCCTGTCTTTTAGGTCTTAGTGAAGTTAAGATGCTGGAAAAACGAAAATGAATGGAAATGTCCAATGGAACGGCAAATTTCCGATAGGACCGGTCCGACCAGAAAAGTGATCCTCCTGGAAAGGTGGACCTCATTTTCCGGAAACGTTCCTTTGAGTTTCGAACCGAAATTTTGGTTGAATGGATCGCGCCCATTGTTAACATTTCTAGTGTGATTTCAAGAAATCGATATTCGATGGCAGCTTTCAGCTATATCCAGAATCTGAAATGCAGTATCGTTAAAGTCTTTTGATTTGACCCGTTTATTGAAAAAGAGAGTATTTATATTTAATTTATGAAATCTTTAATGTTATGCAGTAATATGTAAAACCTTTTAAATGCTACTTTAAATTAGTGTTCCCCTGCAGAGCTAAATATAATCAATTTCAAGCCATACGGTTTATGTTCTAATGTGTTTCAAACAAAATTGGGGGCAGGGGGGGGGGGGGGGGGGGGGGGAGGGAGGAATAGTTCTAATCAGTGACACATTAAGTTTCCCACATTATAAACCTTTTTAAAACAAGCGACATTTTCAGTATGATTATTTCCGTTATCAAAGTTTAGGCCCGCAGAATAGCCCAAAGTTACAACGAAATCATAATTGAGTCACAGGGGGTGCAGTTGTTCCCTTTCTGTTCGTGTAACATAACTTATAACAATGGGAAAGTATTTACACATGATGTTTTCACTGATGTTTTCGTTTGTTCTGTTAATTAACATAAATCAATTTACAGAAGACTGAACTAAAACGATGAAAGCTAACATGCCCCCCAAGAAACGTCAAATAATTACGTTGGAAATGGAATCAGGTTTACTTTGTGCAGAAGATACAAACAAAACGTTGTAAGGTTATATTAGAAAACAGAAAAAAAAACTGGAGGACAAAGATTGGCTTGCAATGCATTATTTATTACACAATTCGTCATTTTGAAAATTTGTAAATATTTTTTATTCGGAATCATTAATGCCTTTTGAGTTGAAAGCATGGGACAGTTTAGCTCAACAAAAACTTGCTGATAATATTACTGAGATGCAGTCGACCTTGTGGACTCAGCCACTGAGTTTGGTAGGAATTTTCATTTGTTTCTTTGTTAGTTATTGGTTGCTTATCCGTTACCAAAGAATCCGTAAAATTTCGGTTGGAATGTTTACAAATGGAGCACGCTGTTTTAGGGACTTTCAAATGGGACTTCTGAAAACGGGAAAAGTGAATAAACGGGACTCGAGAAGAGGTCACGTCCCATTTTTCCCGGTTGGAATTTTCCTAACGGATTTTCATGTTTCATTACAGGTTCCTTGTCTCTCTCACCAGTTCCAGAACATCGAAATTATCAGTTTTATTATCGACGAATCAATTGTCACCTGCGGTTGTTTACCACTTGCAATAAACAAGTACAAAACAAGCACAATTGGAAAGCTTTCTACGTGCGTGCATGAATTGCTCGAACTAAAATAGCCATATATTTTTTTTAATGGTAGACTTGTTCGTATAATGTTCAAATATTCAGCAACACATTTGTAAATTAAAAAATATATCCTGATATTGTTTCAATTTTAGTGGGGTTTGTGATCTACGCAAAAGCGGTGAAAATAAAATATCCGAAAACGCCAATTTGAAAGCCACCCTCGAATGGCTAACTATTTAGGGTCATGCAATGCTGTGGTAGTATGTAAACCAAAATCTTTTATAGAATATTTATATTACCGCGAAGTTACGTAATCTTCAATAGGATTACGTAATAGCACAAGGAAACGAAATTCAATTCTAGTCGCTACAGTTTAATTCTATTTCTTTTTTAGAGAGAACGGCAAATGTGGAGGGCAACAAACTTTTCGATATTTGTTATCTACTACTGTCTTAAGAGCATAAGTGGAACTATGGATTATGATAGCGAAGAAAGATCCCAGAGAGGAATGGCACTGTTGAACCACACATACAAGTCTGTTTACACTGAAGATTATCCCAGCTGCCTTATGGCCTGTATGCATGACTCACGGTGCAAAAGCTTCAACTACTGGTGGCATACTTCAATATGTGATTTGAACTTCATAACGAAATATTTAGCTGAGGCAAAATTCTTAAAGTGGGATGCTTCGTCCACTTACATGGGATTGAAGAGAAACTCAACTGGCTCTTTGAGTAAGTACAGCCTTTTTGTAATATTTCAAAACGTGGAGATCATGCATTTTTTGTCGAAGCCATTCTCCTCAGGATTTCTGAGTTAGCAATACAAAAAATTGCAAACAGAAGTTAGTTTTACTAATGATATAAATGCCGCTGTAGTCTGTAGTTCTGTGACTTCGGAGAAGTGGCGGATATCCAGGACGTTACAGTATGTTCTTTAAGCAGCCGATAGGTCTTGATTTAGTGTAAAGCCCACTTCAGGGAGGCTGATAGTGTAACTAAGGGCAGTGAAGAAAGATCTCAAAGAGGAATGGCACTGTTGAACCACACATACAAGTCCCTCTACACTGAACAGCTGCCTTATGTCTTGCATGCATGACTCACAGTGCAAACGCTTCAACTACTGGTGGCATACCTCAAAGTGTGATTTGAACAACAGAACCAAATATTCAGGTGAATCAAAGTTTTTCAACCGAGATATATCCTCCACCTACATGGGGTTAATGAGAAAACCAGGTATTTCATCAAATTAATTTAACGTGCGCCAATGAAACACAGAAAGTGGGTTATTCACAGTGCTCTGTTATTTTTTCTTGCAGAAGCCAATAGAACTGTGTACCGTTCATGCAGGGACGTGAGCCCTTCAGATGGTGATGGAGAATATCCCATTGATCCCACAATGTCAGGAAACCCATCCACTGCTTACTGCGACATGACAACTGATGGAGGTAAATAAATTACCCAACACGACATGATTAAGAAATTACCGCGATAAATTCAAACTTCCTTTAACCTCCATGTCATCTCGATTCATTTAGAAACCCAAAATTGAAAAAATAGAGTCAAATTTTTAATTGAAACCAGTAATCAGATGTATAATGTTCATTGATAATATATAGATTTAGGCAGGCCTAAAAGCGGAGCTCCCATTTATTAATTTTCCCTTGGCTTCCAGTGCTTCCAAATAAGTAGCCACACTATTTCTAACCGAATAGATACAAGTTAAACTGAATATCTTATGGCACAGTAAATTTGATCACAGGAAAATGAAATAACACGAAGCACAACAAATTAAACCCACGATACTATAAAATGTCATGGTTAACCACCCATGCTTTTGTTTACGAACGAGACGTCAATATATTTCATGGCTGACCGTCTAACTTTTCTGGCCTGTAACTGGTTCTAAAGTTGAAATTGATGTCGCTGCACTTTATTGGGTTCCTCACATACGCACGCAGGCGCACACATCAAACTTTAGTGTAAAAACTTTATACAACTTTTACTGTTCACTAATACACCTCTGACAGTAATTCAATGTAAAAAGGACCTGGATGAAGGCGAAGAAATTTGTTTCGATTACTTTAGAACAGTCAAGAAAAAACAAAAAAAATCAACTCAGGGCAAAAAATACGACAAAACAAAGTCAACTCGCCGCTATCGCGCTACAACAAAGAAAATCACGGCGGCAGAACAAACTCGACAAATTCATTGGGAGCCGGTTTAACTATGTAAGTCATCTTAAAGTAGTTTTTGTGCACGAGTTGTGGCAGTTTTTGATTTGGGAAGAGGTGCTCGGTATCTAATATGCTTCCAGTGTAGTTTTGAACCTTCTGCTTTCGTTGCATGATTAACTATTCTGTTTAATGGCGCACGTTGCCAAATACCTTAGAGGATTTTGTGTAGAGAAGTGAATGAATTTTCTTCTTTTCTGGGTAAGCAAATGTGCCGTAGAAAAAGTCTGAACTCGCTCAGCAAAGCACTGGTAACTCGCAGCAAAACCGGAGTTAATATTCGTTTACGAACGCAAGAAAATTCGACCTCAGCTAGTGTATACATTTACGTTTGTTACCTCATATTTGGAGAAGGCTTGTTAATTCTGCAGGGAAAAGCTTTCAAACCAGCCCAATAATATCGGAGACGAAGACGGCAGTTTCAATGATAAGCTTACTCCAACTTAACACCACCGACAAATGCATTATAAACCCATTGTATGAATCAGCATAGATGAATTTCTTCCTTCCTTTCGGTGTTGCTTCCAATAGTCTTTTATCCATCACTTCAGTGAACTTGACCGGCTCTGAGCTCACTTTTATCTCAGCTCAATTAACTTTCCAGCCCTGCTTGCCAGCCGCAAGAGCCGTAGACAGTGCTTCAACTCTCGCTGCTTTCGACTTCTAGTCCTATATATCATGTTCACGTCGGTAATTAATATGTCACGTGTGCCGTACGGGCGTGCGGCACACGTGACATCCAAATTGTTCCGGCTTGATGGGTTTATAAGCTGTGGGTGCTCCGCTCGCGCGTGGCGCCTTATAAATAAATGTAAATAAATGTAAAATTAATGTTGTTTAAAGTGGTCATGCACTTAGCTTCGAGATAGCTAGTTTAGGCATGCCACTGAAACATAGGAAACAAATAACTTTAAATGAACATAACATGGTTAAAAATCCCAACTGGCTGGAGGCAGATCAGTTGGCTATATACAAAGCGTGACCGAGGATTTGAACTCGGGACGACCGTGAAACAAATCCAGCTAGTGGCAGGGTGGAGGGCTTGAACCCAGGACCTCCGGATTACAAGACCAGCGCCCTAAACCACTCGGCCACGCTGCCTCCTCCGCCTTCGGCGCGCGTGTGAGCTCCGCTATAATTTCAAAGGTGAATATAAGAATCGGACATTCTGATTGGTCAAGAAGCTCGGCTTATGACACTATATCCACCCGTGAGAGGGGAATATAGTATTTCAAGGCAAAGTTTCTAAGCTACGCCACCTTTGTCACCCAGGCAAATAAACATTGCGCTCAATTGCGGAATGAAATTTCCGTTCATTCGAAAGAAATCACTCCAAGTCCTGATATCCAAAATGCTGGTAATTCTGGAACATCATAACCAAGGCCTTTAGACCAAAAATATCTTAAAAACATGGTGTTAAAGCCATTGCAAGAGATTGTACATAACATGGCCATGATAAACTGTGACAAATCGAGTGACCGACATTTAATTCTCTCTAAACCAGAGCACATAAGTACCCATAAGTCACCAACGGTCAAACAAAGGTACCAGGTGGTTGTATTTTCGCGGTGCTACTTTGGTTCCGTTTTTTTCTGTCAAAATGTGTGAAAATTGATTCGCAATCGATGTATTAAACTGGTTTACATATATGCAAGCCAAAAATTGCAATTTCCATGTTTACTTCCGTTGATTTGCCCGCAGTTCTCGATATAGTTACTTCTGAAAATTAAACTAAAACATTTATCCGCCTCAGGCTCAGTAAATCTCAGCGAATATTCCCATCGGCTTCGTCTCGGGGAATATTCGCCGAGATTCACTTCGCGTTTGGTAAATAACTGTTAAATATTTAATATTCATATCAGTCAATTTTCAACCCTAGGTGGCTGGACTGCCATTCAGATGATCTCATTCACAAAGTCGAATCTCCGTTTGGAAGATACATGGTACGACTTCAAGAGTCTTTCCAACTACAGTGATCACCAGCAATATATAACAGACACGGCTTTGCAGCAGATACGAAATGAAATGGGCTTCAAACAACTACGATTTTATTGTTACAAAAAGAATGTTGGGACTGTAGTTCATTTCATGACCAATTTGAACTCCCTGGGGGAGGCAGTAGTGAAGTTCTTCACCGGAGAAAGCCTTTCATCAACTCGGCCCCAGGCATGCAACTCGTATACAGTTCTCCCTGATGACAACTCAACATTATCTGAGGATTGTAATAACGTTGGTTGGACAAGTGCAGATGGAAAATGGGCAACTAGATTTAATACTGGGAAGAATCGTATCATGAATGCCATACTTAGACGTGGAGCATATCAACGTTTTAAGTCTCAACCCAAAAAACGTGACTGTAATGATATGAATGCAGGAGAAGGTTCTCTTTCTCCCAGAGATACGTGGGGAATTTTCGTCCGCTGAGATCGTAACTAACTAGATTTATCACTGTAGAATTTAATAAGGTTTGTATTTGTTCAATTACACCCGCTCAGTAAAAAAGCGTACCAGCCATAATCAATAATATATAGTTCTAGCCAAGCCTGAAAGCTGAGCTCTACATTGAAGTTGAGCCTTATTTTAACACGATGACACATTGAGGAGAATTCGAACTGAAAAAGTTTCCTGAACACACGCGAAAAGGAATGTCAGACTAACACCAACGATAATGGATTTATTTCTTCCGTAAAAAATACATTAGGCAACTATATCCGCAGCAAAATGACAAAGATAATAACGCAAAAGAAACGACAAAGAACTCGAAAGGAAATACAACAAACCAGAAAGCAACAGTTTAAAAACGTTTTATATACCAAAATGGTGCATGAATGGTTAAATTAAATAGTATAAGTAGAAATCTACTGGTAGTCCATAACGATATTCAAATCTGATTGGCAACACTATTGGGTTTTTTGTGAGAGAAGAATGGCAGCTTCTTTTAATTTAGCTACTGAAACAGTTTTAATTTCATTTATGCGCATTTTTCTATGTATCAGTTTGACGTAGGTTAGCATGTTTTTAAAGATAACTGTCCTATTTTAAGAAGGATCGCAGCGGTTTCCAGCACTTTTCAGTTTCCAGTTTTCACTTTGATGCAACAATAACAGCATCAAGTGAATCCTCTGGTCAATTATTGGCTAATTATTGGTATCTTAATGAGCCCAGAGTTTTGATAGTTTGTGCTTATCTCTTGTGACCGTCAGGGATGGTTATCTGTTTTAAAACTATTTTTTGTGATAGAAAGTAACGTTTAATTGCTCTCCCGGTCAAAACTGTGACATTTTCTACGCGATTTTCGTTAAAATTGCACTTTAATTTATGTATGTCTGTTTCATAAGCCCTTCCTTTATAAATATATGCGTATTTGTTTTGTTACCTTCAATGGGACGCCTTTTTAATTTGAAATAATTTTCTTCGATCCTAAATATCGCATGAATTCCCCAGCCTTCAAATTATCTCTACCCCTAAGACTTTCACCAACAACCCCTTCCTTTCACTCCTCTCATTTCCAATTTCGCAATTTAAAAAAAAAACATATTACAGCCTTGTCGTCAAATGAGCTGACAGATACGTAACAGAGTGAGAGACACTGCAATATCTCGTGTGCAACCATGACTACGTTATGCCACACTCGGTAAGACGACAATCTGCACGAACTGCACTTGCTTTTGTTCACCGTTTAAAACGAGGCTAGTCCAAGAGATGTTATTGCCTGACGAGTTTGTATTGTTTGGATTAAATTATTCATATTGGAGAAAAATAATGCTAAGTAGCCGGGGTTAACATTAAGGTGTTTCCTCAGTATTGCATTGCGCATCCCTTACTGAGCAAAATTTTGAACGTAATTAGCGCGTGCACATGAACAAATTTGCGGCCCTTTCCAGAGCTCATGCTTTGGGCCGAAAAAATATTTTTGAACTCTTTTGATGTAACAGAACAAATTCTTATGGAGCAAAAAAAAAAAACGTCAAATACCTCCAAGCGTTGGAATAGTATTTAGGTGTCTTTTCATAGCCGGCAGTTTCAAAAAAATATCTTTTGTAAGTTAAGTATTTTAAAAGATGCCGGCGATTTTTGTGCACTCAGAAATGTATGTTTCTAAATATTCACAATAACAAAGTTAATTAATTATTTACCAACTCGCTGTGTTTTGTCAATTTAAAGTTCTGAGTAAACGAATATCGCCCGAAAAATCGCATGTCTCTTCTAAAATATGTTTAACTACTCATATATTTTTTAACCCTCCCGCTATGGAAGGATAACTACATTCTATTGCAACGTTTGGTCGTATTTGACGTTTTATTAGCTTCACGAGATTCTTCATCGTGTTCTAAGTCATTATTTGTAACGATGTGTGTAAGATGTTTTAACTTTTAAATTATCAGGAGCAGCCCAGAAGTTTATTTAAACGTATATTCACCATCTGGCTCCAAAGCAATAATATTTTTATTTCGTGTAACCTAGTAAAATTTAAATACTATGTTCAAGCAGAAAAAACGTCTGGCAGTAAGAAAAGTTTTAATTACTACAACCCTGGTCAAAACGTCTTGGAACACTTGTTGAAACTGGGCGCAGGAACATACTTTGCTAATAAAGCCCTCAACGAAAGTTCTTGAATGCTGTTATAAAAGACTATTTCAATTCTCCCCTCTTCCCCCAGGCAATGTCGACTTCGATGAAAACGATTTGAATGCGTGACGTCAGCATTGCACCAGGGAGGAATAGGAGGGGAGAAAGAAAATGCGTCATTTTGACAAGCTATTGGTTTGGTGTCTAAAAAGTATCGGCCAAGGTTGTCTGAGAAGCGTAATCAATGCAAATTGGTTAGTTTAGAACTGCACGGTAGTTACCAGGTGTTAACTAATTTACCACGGAAGTTTAGCGAGCATTTCTATCAAGGATATCGACAAACACATATCAAGTTAGACTTGCACCAAGTCGCCCTCTTTTGGCGAGCGTAGCGTGCCGAAAAGCGTCGCGAAGTGACGCGCAACGAGTCGCGAAGCGACGACCGCGAGTGACGAAGTCGCGAGAGGGCGACTTGTCCCTCTTGAAGAATTTTGAATCACGTTTCCCGCCAAAAGCAAGAGGTATCAATTATCAATTATCAGGGGGCGGTCCTTCTGCGAGCGCGTGACTGAACTAACAGGAGTCAAGTTTCAAGAATTCTTGTTTGTGATGGCCGAAAACCATCACGCGAGTTTCGGTTTCTCCTGGCTCAAAAGAGCAAATTTGTTTCCTTTGCGCTAAGGAAGCTATAAAAGACGATTATAACCAAAGACTGATCGGCTCAGGTGGGCGAAAAAACAAAGCTTGCTTAGACCTGGAAATCCTTGCCGGACGGTAGTGGCGTTTGTAGAAATTGTGCCGACAAGAACAAGACGCTAGTCTAGAAAGTGAATCCGTCTCGCATGTAGTACAGTGCAAACGCTGCCAATTCAAATGTTAGGCTTTTGCTCGCTCCCGTAGAGTGCAGAAACGAAAACATCTTTTCCGCAAAGATACGCTTCTATGGCCTGTTGTTGATATTATTTCAACTCGTATCCCGTGACCTGCTGAGCAATTTTCAACCCTTCATTCACTGTCCGCATGATATGACCTCGCCGTGACAAGAAATGACGCGTGAAGAAGCATCGATTTACATTTGAATGATAGTTTATTTGAATTCTCGACTCTGATTGGCCGCGGACATAATTTATTCACCGACCCGTTTTTGGGTCGGTAAAATTGGCGCGCTGCAAGTTGGAAAAGTCCTTCGTACGTGACATGCCCAAACCGCGCGTCGAAGGACTTTGTGAAAGTCTAATATCAAGTATGACCCACAGAAATGAGCCTCATCTCTGACCTCAAAAGCCATAGAAAAGAATATTTACTTAGCAATACTTTGAACCCACGAGTATCAGTAGTTCGTATAGTGTGATCGTCCGGGTGAGAGTAGTTCTGAAAAGAACTGTTGTTGCTTGACCACCGGAAGTCATCTTCAGAGTCAAGTGAAAAGTTGTCAGTCGATGATGTTATAAGTCTGGTCCGTTCAAGGTGATTGGTCAGTTTAGACTGACCAATCAGTCTGTAACAATCGCGTTAATTTCGTCACCATTAATAGGTCAGTTTAGATTCGTCTATTTTTAGTCAAATCAAGTCGTTTTGTTTGTGTTTTATTTGCTAGCTTGTTTATGTTGTGAATAAGTCGTTTGTAAGGTGCTGGTAGTTGTTGACATCCCTCAGATAGGCGTTCGTTCTAAGTATGTGCACCGGCTTTCTAGAGTAAGTCGCTGAAAATAGTTGGTTAAACATTCAGTCCCAGCCGATTTTGTAATAAGTATGTCAGTGCTCAGAAATGTGATTGTTGACTTCACCATTTCTAGTCGCTGGTTTGTGTTCAGTCAGTCTTGGGTTGAAGTTTCTACCAGTCTTTCCGATGCATTTGACCTTATAAACTACTGCCTGTCTGTCGTTAGGTTCGTCTCTGTCTTTAACTTCGGTCAGTAAATGTCGTAACGTAGAAATAGGCTTGTGAGCAACACTGATATTGCAGGATTGAAGAATGCGCGCGATAGTCTCAGAAATGCCTTTGATGTAAGGTAGAGAGCGTTTTCATTCACGTGACCAGCAGTCATATTGGTTTACCTTAACAAGAGACGATTTTTTGAATAAAAATATATTTTAATTCCCGGTGGGATGGCTTGGTACACCAATATGTTGTAGATAGTTGAAATGATAGTTGTATTATCCTTAAATGACTAATTGTATTTTTATATATTTTTACTACGAGTTTTAATTTTCAACGTCATATATATTTTAGCTGTATATTTTTTTTAGCTCTTTGGAGGTTTTTAATCAATGCTGTTATAATTTTGATTTAATTTAAGTTGATGCCATCATTTTTATTTCAGGACCTCCCTGAAAACCGCATTAGTGAGTGGAGCCTCCTGCATAAAGATTATTATTATTATTATTATTATTATTATTATTATTACTACAAGTGAAACCGGTAAAAACAATATATAATTATATATCCCATAGAAAACAGGTAAATGTGAAAATAGATTAGTGTGTATCAATCAGATCAATCTGCAGCTTACTTTCATAAGCAAATGCCTACATTGTGCAGTTCCAGAAAATATCCATACCCACCCCAAGGATGGTCATTGGAAATTCCGAGGGGGATGGGGGTCTCAATAGCACAAAGTTTTAAAAGAAAGTATGAAGCTAAACTGGAAATTCCAGGGGGTGGGAGGATCCAAATCAAAGAACCATCCTTGGGGGAGGTATGGATATTTTTTGGAACCACACCCTGTGGAACCAAGCCTGCAGTGCTTCAAGCTCAAGTTTTTCAGAAGTCGCCTTTTGGCGACTTTCTTTTGTAAAATGGTCACCGCTAGAAAAATTTTGGTCGCCAAAAATGAAAGCGTTTTTAAAGCAGGACACCTTATGTTGCCTTACATGAAGTAATACCGCTGACCATTATGAGCCGAATTAAAATCGTTCGAAGAACGTTCCAACGTAGTTATTTTCGTTTGCGTTGAAGAGTTTTTTTTTGTTGAACTGTTACAATTATCATGCAGGAAAGTAAATAAAAGATTAAAGAAACATGTAAGGAAGATAAACATGCAAAACAAGTTTAATTCTTGTACAGTACACTAAAACAATGGAAAGAAATGTGGTTTTCAAACTTTATAGGCGGTTCCATGATTGAAGGCATCAAAACATAATTAGGAATCTGAGCAATGAGGTATCCTTAATTCAAACAGATAAGTAAGATAGGCGATTGAAATAGTTGTAATGAAAAGTTTTGTGGTCCAATTTGTTTGGCTTAGTGATTGAACTGCAAAAAAAATGTTGAGGTGCTCAACTATGATCAGTGGTCTACCTTTTCCCTGTTTTATAAGCTCGACATCCTAAGACTATTTTATAAGGCAAACAACGACAGCCTGCCCGAGCCCCTGATGAAATCGTTACTTGAAAACTCCAGCCACGGCTATTCGCTCAGAGGGAAAGAACTTTCTTCCATACCACGATTTAACTCGAGATTTATAAAAGACTCACTTCGATATAAGGGATCTGTCCTTTGGAACATCGTTTTATACCACGAACAACATAAAAGTTTTTCAAGCTTTTTCGACCTTAGAAAGCATGTGGTAAATAGAGACTATTTTAAAGATTTTAACTTTAACGCCCTGTCGGCTTCAACAACACGTCACAGGCATAGTGACTTTATATACAATTAGATTTAGTTGGTTTATTGTAATCATATAGTAGATTAAAGACTTTAACTTATTAACGATTTTAACATATTACATATTTTAACATATTAACGATTTTAACTTTAACGCCCTGTCGGCTTCAACAACCCGCCACAGACATAGTGACTTAATATACAATTAGTTTTAGTTAGTTTATTGTAATCATATAGTATATTAACTTAGTAATAGTTCTAGTTAGTAATTAATTAAATAATTAATTTTTATTGTAAATCTAGGATTGTAATTTAAACATTTTAATCGTAACTTTAATTTTTAGCAAAGTTAAATTTAAATACACGACCCCACAAGCTTTTAGCTTTAATTATTATCGTGTTTAAATAAAGTTTATCTATCTTTCTATCTAACTGCAAAAAAAATATTGATGCGTAGCCAGCCCTTTGCATTACACTGGTCGCCAAATTGGAATGAATGGTTTTAAAAGTTACATGTAATTAAGTGTCAGTACCTACATGTAGCCTTATTGGGTTCTGGGATGTTCATATTATATAAATAGCTATAAATGTCACTCAAGTATATTCAGGTTTAAACTGGCAACATGTGGGAAACAATCATGTGACAATTTTATTACATTGACACAATGTGTATTTTTGAGTTCATTTTGACTAACAGGAATGCCGTTGCAAAGTCTTTAAGTGACCTGTAAATCGAAGCAAAACAAACAAAAACTATTTATTTTGATGAAATTGCTATTTTTCAGCATGCAGACTCAGTATATTAAAATTAAATGGCCTTTTTCAGTGTGTGAAAAAAACTGGCTGCTTTTATGTTGGGCTAGTGGATCCAATAATTTTTCCACTTGCTAAATAGCCAAATGACATTTATGGATTTTTATTTTTTTGTTGTAGTTGTTTCGAAAGAAACATGGGACTTTGGGTAAGCTTATAATGGTTTCACCTTGCCCAGTCTACCTGGGGCAGGCAAGAAAGAAATCAATTTTCTTTGCACCCTTCCTTTCATTAATCATTACAGAAAAATGTCAGATTATTTTAATAATGTTCAAAAATGTTTTGGACCCTAAAGCTGAATTTTTGTAATCTGTCCATTTCAAAACATTATGTCACAGAAATCTATGTTTGGTTTTCTTGTAGAGCAAGTTGCCAACAAAAACTAAGCTGGAGTTTGTTTAAATCAAATTTACAGCTACTACTTGGCTAATTCCCATATGAGTTAAAAAAAAAAAACTTGGGCCTTGACAAAGTGCGAGCCAACAAGTCATGAGAGCCATTCCACTATATATAAATAGCACATTGGTAAGCTCAAAAAGCTCCCTGGTTAGCCTAAGCAGTACTCCAGTTAGCCTGAGTATACTTAGCTGAGGTGGCTTGAGGTTAAGCTAATGGTTGGACTTAGGTATTTCTGGCTTGTATGGCACTTATGTGTCATGAAACATGCGAGCCATGCAAGCCATTCCAGTTAGCCTGCATAAGATTGCAGTTGGCCTTCATAGTACTCCGGTTAGCCCTAAAAGCACTTTGGTTGCCAAATGGTACACCATGTTGCCTGCAGTTAGGTTTATATTGGAATTAGGGTTTTCTGGCTTGCTTAAGTTTAAGGCCTCATGAATTTTTACATTGCTACTTTAAAATGCTACTGAAGGTCATCCAACAACTGAAAATACAGGCCTTAAGAAAATGCCTAGCAGATTTTTTATAAAGTAGACAAACGTCTGGTCAAAAAGCAGATCTTAAATGCCCCAGATTATAAATGTGTGTAGAGAAGGAAGGGAATTGCTAGAATTGACTGTCACATAGCTATGTGTAAAACTAAGACATCAACAACTACCTGAACTTGTTATAATCCATCGTTTAACTCAACAGTAATCCAAATTGTCCTCAGTTCTAAATTCTGTAAAACCCCTCAAAACATTAGGTATTCTATTAGTCCCAAAAATTACCTGTAGACCACAAAATGCAAAAGAAACGGAAATCTATGTTTACCAGTAGAGTAAGACTACCGATACCAAGACAGAATTTTAAATTCCTCCCTTAAAAAATCAAATTCTCCCTTAAATCATCGACAAAACATACTCGCTTCATCTCATGATAAAACCCTTGATAAATTATGTATGTTTTGAAAAGTGAAATTTCAGCTTAAAGGAATCTTTTATGAATAACAAGTATGGAGAAGCAAACAGTCAAACAGCTGAAGGCTAATGAAGAATTAAAGAAACGAGGGTTTAAACAACCCCCATCAAACAGAATTATCACAGTTGATGAATATATGCAGATCTTAATACATAACTATAATGTAATTATGAAAGAGATTCACAACCATGGTCAACCTCACACAGATCCTCGATAAATTATATATCTTTTAAAAGTGAATTTTAGGTTTAAAGAAATGTTTCATGATTAATAAGTATGGAGAAACAATCAGTCAAAGAGTTAAAGGCTATCGCAAGAGAGAGGGGAATTAAAGGTTATTATAAAATGAAAAGAGCAGAGCTTTTAGAGGTGTTGGGTATCGAAGAGAGTGAACAACCAAAAAAATGCTCACATGGCAGACAGAGATATCAATGTAGAGAGTGTAAAGGAAAAGGCATCTGCCCTCATGGTAGGCGTAAATCAAGTTGCAAAGACTGCAAAGGTAGTGAAATCTGTCAACATAATCGAAAGAGATATGATTGTAAAGACTGTGGAGGAAAAGGCATCTGCCCTCACGAGAGACAGAGAGCTTTCTGTAAAGATTGCGGAGGGTCGCAGATCTGTCCACACGGCAGACAGAAGTCAAGATGTAAAGATTGTAACGCAACATAATCAGCATAATAACTTTACCTCAACTCTATCTTTTCATAACTTGGTCGAGTTATGAAAAATTCTCATCCCAAACTTTATCGAAACATAAACCAAGCTAATCCGCCTACGACAATCGTCATCACTGCAAGATTAATCTCATGTTTTGTTGTCTCTGGCTTAGCCGGCGACGGTTTAGTCAACGGAGTCTCATTCTTTACCTCCTCAGACTTCTTAACATCAGACCTCTTCTTAATAACCGAAGTGTGAGGTAATAAAACCTTACTCTTTCCGAGGTTATGTTTTATACCGACCGGCACGCTCTTAGAATTAACATCTGTATTCACTCCCAATTTCATGGTCGGTTCGGGGAGAGGACAAAACATGGACCCCTGGTCCATGGACCCCCTCTTTGGACCGGGTCCATGGACCCCCTTCATGGACCAGGTCCATGGACCCGGTCCATGGACCTCCTATTTTTTTATTTATTTATTTTTATTTTTCATTTCTTGTTTGCTTTTTTTTTACTATTTTTCTATTTTTTTTTTATAAAAAAATAAATCACACAAAGCCAAATCACAATGACTGGGTCCATGGACACCCTATTTTTCCATCTTTCAAACTAAGTTCTAAAGAAATACTACTTTGTTGTTTTTTGCTGGCGACGCGAGGCGGGCGGCTGCAACAGTGGGACAAAATGTCTTTGTTTTGCGGGACAAAATGTTTTTGTTGATGATTGGTATGATAAAGGTGACAGGCCTTCACGACTCCTACGTTCGTGAAATTTGTACATTGGCCGTATTGTGTTCGGTCTTTTGACCTTTAAGCTTCTCACTTGTTTCTGAAGGGCACTTTATGTTGTATCATTTGGAGGCACTTTTAGTTGAGTAGAGCCGTAAGACTGTGGTCAAGCAAATGTCTAGAGGTTTATATATAGGTCTGCACAGTTTCCTGTTTGTAAAGTTTGCCACCTCAAGCCCCATAATTTGCCACACATTTCGCTATAAATGCGGTTTTTTGGATCCTTTCTATTTGCAAGATATGCTTTAAGTTCTCAAAGTGTTCGCTCTGGAAGGACAAGGTCTGAAATATTCCGTGAAAATGTTAATTGCTTGCATTTATATTTGCAATGCCGGGCCCGGCTTTAATACTGTTGCAAGATGTATTGATCTTATCACAGATGACATACTTGTCTTTGTCCGGCCTAGCCAGAGACTGTTGTAGCTTTATTTTTGAAAAAAAAAACTACAAGTTGATTAATTATTATCATTAATTATATTAAAAATAAGAAATCACTGTGATTTGGCTTTGTGTTAGTCTCCTTCGCAGCCGTTGTTTGGGCTCGTCACGCAACGCTCCCTCCCCCAACTGGTGGAGGAGGGAGCGTTGCGTGATGAGCCCACACAACGGCTGCGAAGGAGACTAGCTTTGTGTGTTTTACTTTTATTTTTTATTATTTTTTCTATTTTTTTTCGTTAAAAAGAATGAAAATAGAAAAAATAAAAAACAAAAAATCAAAAAAATGAGGGGTCCGTGTGATTTGGCTTTGTGTGCTTTAATTTTATTTCTTTTTTCTTCTAATTTTCTTTTTTTTTTCGTTAAAAAAAAATAAAAAAGACAAATAGAAGAAAACAGAAAACAGGAAATGAAACAGAAAAATAATAAAAAAAAAAATGGGGGTCCATGGACCCGGTCCATGGAGAGGGTCCATGGACCTGGTCCATGAAGGGGGTCCATGGACCCGGTCCAAAGAGGGGGTCCATGGACCAGGGGTCCATGTTTTGTCCTCTCTCCTCTCTCGACACGTTTCAGTCTATTGTTATAACCGATTGTACTCTCCGTATTGATCACCATTCTCGAAGGCATCAACCACGTACCGGGAGAGACGGCTAAATCAAGCTTAACTTTAGCCTCCTGTACAGCGAGTTGAAATCTCTGTACACTCTTACTTATGTCCGGTTGTTTAATCGCATCCTCTAATAACACGAGAAACTCTTGTCGAACCTCCTGCGCACTTCCGGTGTTTCCGAGAATGCTGCTTCTTACGTTTACCTGCGCACCCAATACGCAGTAAACAAGCGCTTCGATAGATTGATTAAGTCGAGCCTGACCGGCGTTTGTCAATCCGTTAGATACACGAGTGAGAAAGTATTCATAACCATCAGATGTCTCATCATTCAATATATACTGTAGAAGATTACCTTTAGATCCCTCTCCTCCCTCTTCGCTGAATTTAAAAAATCCGGGATAGGAAGATTCATGGCCTGCCTTTGACGGTCCTACGTAAGAGACCCAAATGTAAACAGATCCTAAACCGTGATTCTCTCCTTTATGACAGCGAAAGTCAGAATCGGTCGAAACATTAAACTCTTTACAGATTCTCTTATAAGAAGGAATGTCGTATCTGTTGTCTTTTTCATTAAAGGGAGGATCACCGGGTAAAGCCATCGAATTCTGTATTCCTCCCATCTGAAACAGGATTCGTCTAATTGTGAAGTATACGTGAAACCAGAGAATGGCTCGTATCTGCGATGGAAGTTTGAGTTCACCGTCAGTATCATTCTCAAATAATAGACGCTGGCTTACCCCGCAACCTGTCGTTGCACACCAGACGGCAAAGTTAAGCTGCTGCGGCCAATACCTCATATTCGGACCTGCCAACCATTCATGAGACTCTTTTGAAGAGGTGTGTTTAATTGTTGTATTCGAGAATATATCTCTGACGGGTACAGAGAAATAATCTGCGGGTGTTGCGTAGATATTTAATCTCTTCAACTTCTCTCTCAAATTGAGAGTAAGGTTCTCTCCGAAATCAATCGCGGGAATCGGTAAAGAGGGTTTCGGATTAAGTGTTAACTCCTGCGGAAAATCTAAGGGAAGACCCAACGCTTTTTTCATCTCGTCGGGAAAGTACAGACTGTACATAAACTTACTCTTATCAAAGACTTCATACTCTGAACCGTCCCTACCAACAAATCTGACGTAAGGTTCTTTATCATAACTATCAACGCCGTGTTTAAATTTAGACAGGTCGGCATTTGGATATCGATCGAGAAATGTATTCCATAGAGATTTGGGTTCATCTTTCTTATTATCATCTTTCTTATTATCATCTTTCTTATTATCATCTTTCTGATTGCTCATTTTACTTATCAATCACATGTTTTTAAACGAAGTAAGGATTATACGGAGGATCTCTAAATGACTCATCGATCACTATCATGCAATTACAGCTTACTCTGACCGGGCGAGTTTTTTTAACATCTCTGCACGAATCTCTTCCTCCATCTTTTTTAAATCCACCTGAGGTTGTGGTGGTGTTGGCTGATCTTTATTTTTTTCTCTTATCAATCTCTTCATCTCATAATACTTTTCACACTCTTTCTTTATTAAAACAAACTCTTCATGGCTTATCTTATTGTCTGTCAACGCTTTAGAAACGATGTCTTTCACTGTGTTTATCTTCGCTTGACAGACAGAGACGGTCTTCTCATGCTTACTCACCTTCTTCGAGATGATCTTTGCAAGACTCGCTGTCGCTACGCTCGTTAAGGCACAGACAGCCCCGACAGCTCCCAAACCGACCGATACCGGAATACCGATTCCTGTAAGTCCCGTACCCAATCCTCCTCCGCAGAGAGCGACAGACAGAGTTCCGCTGCCTGTAGACAGATTAAAAAGATAACTCCTTGCCCTCTTATACTTTTTATACACTTTTTCACAATCGTGTAGATCCTTCTCGAGAAGGGATAACCAATCTGAACACTGTTTTAATCTGAAGTTTTCACCGGTTTGGACCG
The DNA here is from genome assembly GCA_963693305.1 of Meandrina meandrites. Classification (NCBI taxonomy): domain Eukaryota; kingdom Metazoa; phylum Cnidaria; class Anthozoa; order Scleractinia; family Meandrinidae; genus Meandrina; species Meandrina meandrites. The sequence continues at coordinate 45,982,010 of OY855903.1, forward strand.
GCAACTGATGGTATATCTCTCTGTAACTATCCATTTACTTTCTCTTTTGTTTATTTTTAACCTGTTCAACGAAGTAGACAACGACGGCGACTAACAACAACCAAGCATTCTTTGCAAGAAAACCGATCGCCTCACCCGCTGTTTTAAAGATGAAACTTGCGATCGCACCGATCATTCCGGGAAGTATCTCTCCCAACTTCTTGCCTATGGCTTTAAAACCCTTACCTACTCCTTTACCGAGTTTTGACAGACCGCTCTTAAGATTAGATACGATCACACCGATCACTGCGCCCACAGCGGAGAGAACAGCGAACGCGGTGAAACCGTACTTTTTAAAGATCGCTTTGACTCTGTCCCGAAGAGATAACCGTTCCTCTATGACTTCAATCTCCCTCTTCAGATTCTCCCTCTCTTCTCTCTGCTGTTCGATGTCGCGAACGATGTTCTCTCTCTCATCCTCTCTTGCATCTTTAAGAGAGGATTCGAGCTCCTTCTCTTTCTCTCTTCCCCTCGATATCTCTCTCTTATCAGTCTCAATCACCTCCTCAGCGGTCGGGCCGAGACTGTCTTTTATAGTCTTCGGTAATTTATCGTTAGGTTCATCATCTGATCTAAACAGAGGGTAACTCTTACCTCCCTGTCTTTTCAGTCTGACAACCACTCGATCAAACTTGTCAAGGGCGGCTGTGAAAGAGGATTTAACGGGATTGACCTTAGGATACTTTCTCTTAACTCTTTCCCAAGCCTCATCTCTGTTCTCTTCTCTCTGTATAAGAGAAGTATTATCATCATCAATAAAAGAGGTCTCTTCATAATTGGGATTATCGAAACCGTGCTGACGCATATCTCTTCTCGATGTGGATGTCAAAGGTATCATCTCTCCCTCATCATCACCGGGATCAGTAGGTTCAAAAGGATTATCTCTGTCAGTCTCTGTCGGGTCAACTTCCATGATTCTTTACAAGATAAGTAAAGAATCTTTAAACTTAAAATAATCTACTAGCAACATAACCCAAAGCCAACATCCCTCCACCGACGTAGGCCATCTCACCCACTCTCTGATCATCACTCGGTCGGTAGTAATCAGAGAGTCGAGGTTCTTGAAGAGAGTAATCAGGATGTGTCTGACTATAGAGTTTAAAAGCCTCATCAGTGTTCGAGAGATTCTGTGAAGCCTGATGCTCTTCATCTCTCTGCTGATTATACCAATCCAAAAGTCTCTGTCTCTTCTCTTGGTAAGCTGCGTAATCTTTTTGATACTTTTCCAAGGCTTTATCGTGTCGAATTCTCTCCGTGTCCGTATTCGATCCGCTTAGATACTTTGCCAAATAAGATCCTCCGACGAACGCTGTAGCGTTTAAAACTGCTCCACCTATCATTAACGCTATGGTTGCCATTTATTATTAATAAATAGATAAACCTTTATCTATGAATATTATTGGTGAAACCTTTAATATGAATATAATGAATAACCTTTAAGAGGGAAGAATTTTCTGTTTCTCCAAATAATCTTTCAAGTACATACTTCCTGACAAAACAGCGACCCATTTACCGTAGTTGACAATGCTGGATGATGGGTCGTTTATAAATGATTCTTTCATAGCCTTCTTCGCAATGTATCCGACTCCTGCGGAGAGGCCGATCAGAACGGATGCATCAGTGACGGTCTTCACAAGTTTATTCTCTGACATTTTTACTCTTCAGAGATTATCTTTAAATAAATCTCACAAGAATGTGTCGTAATCATTCCCCTTCTTTTTTTCCTCTTCAATTCTTTTCAACTCCCGTTCTCTGAGTTCATCCTTACCGTCAATCTTTATGGTCATGCGACCGTTATACTCTATGCAATCACACATTCCCCCTCCCTCAGGTATCCTTACTCCACAGGCGCAGTTCTCTTTTGGTGACATTAAATAAATGATGGCTTCTAAAAGAATTCCTGTGATAAATAGACTTCTCCACATCACGACTTTATCCAACATTTTAAAGAGGGGAGTAAATCTTTAATCGATCTTATTTATAAGTATCATACCGAACTTCTTATTTCCTAAACCCAAACCGTCAAAGATGGTGGAGACATCTGTGGTCTGTATAGACAGTTTTGTGTCTTTGTAAATATCTAAAACAGAGATAAAATTATACGTTTTCCAACCCGAGCCTGTGTTGGGTACCGTGATGTTAATATTATCGCTCAGACTCAAAAAGGGTGCGGGATTAAATATGAACTGAACAGTGCCGTTATCATCCTGTGGACCGGTCTTTAATCCATCGATAAGAGAGATAGAGTAAACTCCCGGATTCTTGATTAAGATAACCTCTTCATGAAATCAGAGGGATCGCTCTGTCTAACGTACTTTGTATGATCACTCGTTCCGTTTGCATAAAATTTGACTACGTTTTCATTGTTATGTAAGAGATAACCTTTATAAAAGATTTTTTTCATCTGCAACTTCATACTTGTAATGTTATCGTCGACGTATTTTTTTGTTGCCGCTCCTTTATCGACAGCAGGGTCTTGATAGAGTATTAAATTCTTCTGCATCGAAACGTTTCCTTGATCAAACACTCTCCAAGAGTTCCAAACAGATGTGGGAATGTTATTATAGAATCCTTTACTACCGTAAAACACGATGTAGACGGGCAATTTTTGGGGATAAGCGACCCCCGATCTGTACTTTATCACAATGTCAAAGATTAATTTATCAGGATTCCAACTGGAAACCGTTTGGGTTCTTACCAAAGTTCTCATATGGTTCTCAAAAACGTTCGATTGCTGTGCAAATACGACCTCAAAAGAGTTTGAAGAGGAGGCTTTCAGCGTGGCTGACTCTATTGAATTGGTCACGCTATCGTCCCAGAACATTTCGCACACGACCGTGTACTTTAAAGATTTAGGAACATAACGGAGGTTCACAGCGAAACTGCTCTTGAAATAATCTTTTTTAAATTCGAGAACAGAATGAACCGTCCTTTTGTTGATGGGGTGAAAATCTTTACTTGTGATCACTCCCATTCCTTTAATGTTGAGTTCATCAATGAGCTCATTCCCGCGGTTTCCCTCTAAAACGTATTTAAAATCGTTTTCCATCTCTTTGTCGACGGCATAATCAAATCTCTCAGAGACGTAATCTTGCCACTGGGTCTGTAGAACGGCGTTGCTATTGCTGATGGTTTTGTTAACGTAATTAACGTTCGCAGCGAATGTGGCATCCGACGAGGCCGCCTCTTTAAGATTCTTTATCTCGTTTCCACTCATGTCGAGATCGCCGGTCATCTTATCTCCCGTCTTACTAACAAGGCTGTTGAGAGCATTTTTTACCTTTGCGTCCGCGTAACTTTTGTTAACTGCATCTTTGTCACCGACGGGATTGGCGAGGTTTATAATTCTCTTTGATTTAAGATCGAGATTTTTTTTATCGTCTTTTTTTGAGTTAAGGTTCTTACTCGAGGTATCCTTCTTCGAGTTAAGGGAATCGATCCTCTTCAGTATCTCTTCTCTCTGCACGTAATCTTTCAAGTAAATACTTCCGGAGAGGATGGCTACCCATTTAAGGTAGTCTGTAATACTTGTTGAGGGATCGTTCATATTGATAAAGTAACCGAACCCTGAGGAGATACCTACAAGAACGGAGGCGTCATAAATAGTCTTGAAGATCTTCTCTTTCGACATTTATCTTAAGAGAGAAGATCTTTAAATCTTCATAGCGAGGTGGCTCTGAACGAAGTTCATAGCATCCCCATCTTCGGTACGGGAATCTTTGATTGTTGAGGTCTTTCTATCGCAGGGGGAGGTTCCGTTAAGGGAGGATCAACCTTTGTGTCTTTTCTGTAACTAATAATCATATTCACTGCGGTCAAGACGATTCCGACAAGAGAGATCGCGGTTGTGAAAGAGATCTCAGGAATCCAACCCTCCATTCGAGAGCCTTGCTCTGCTGTGAGATCTTTACTCTGCTCGTCTCCTTCTGTTGCCTTCTCAGCCTCACGTTTCATCTTCTCTTTCAACGCCTCCTTAGCCCTTCGGTTATACTCAGCGAGTTTCTTTCCTGCGGCGACCTTCTTGGGATCTTTCTCTTTTGTTTTAACATTACTCTCAATAGGGGTCTTAGTGATCTGCTCCCTAACGGTCTCAAAGTTGTGTTCAACATCTTCTGACATTTAGTTCTTATTAAACATCTCTTTAATCAATCTTAACACCCTTCATTACCAATTTACCGATAATGAAAGGCTTGAGATGCCAATAACAAACGTAGTGAGGGATTCTTATTAAGAGAACTCCTTCATCTTTACACATCTCATCCTTCAAAGAGTCTTTCATCACTTGATACTCGAAATCACCCACACATGAGTGAAATAGGGGAGTGAACCTCGAGTGCTGAACACCGTCGTACTCAAATGCTAAACCATTAGTGATCACGTCAGGGTTATAACCGTCCAACTCGAGGTTTTGGTATGTCCAAAGATTCTTCAACCAATCGGGTCTTACCGATCTGAACTCTTTTTTGAATAACTCTTGAAATATCTTTCTACACTTCTCTTCATATACTCCGAATGACATTTTAGTTAACTATTAAGAAATGTTTAAATCAACTGCCTATTAATAGTCATTAGAAACCTCTTGATTTTCGTTAGAATTCTCCTCACTCGGTCTTAACTTTACGTGCTTAGCGACCTTAAACAGTCCGCTGGCTAACGCTACCAATCTTCCTCCCTTCAGTACCAAGAGACCTGCAAAGTTCGACAGTTCACGTTTAACAAGATCATCATTCTTCAAATCTTCATTGAGAGCCTCCACATCATCCACAGGAATAACATAAGAGATAAGAACGGATGCCGCAGAGATGGCTGACTCTACCAGACCGGTAGATACCTTCTTGCCCATGACCGTCTTATAACGATTGAAGTACTTCTCCACCTGTTTGGGAGAGAGTTTTTTAATATCTCCCAGACTCATCGCTTTACCGAGAAACTCCTCTGTCGATCCGAGTGATGCGAGTATTGCGAGTGATTCTCTCTGAGTTTCGAGATCGTCCTCATCATCGAGGTTCTTATCCTTTGTCTCCTCGGGTATCTCTTCAATGTAATCTTCAACGTTCGCCATTTTTATGTTCACTCACATTTTTTTAAACCGGTATCTCGAGATAACACTCAAAAGGATATCTGAGACAGAGACAGAGTCTAGAGTATCTCTCCTCCTTTAACATTCTGTTAAATAGTCTCTTCGTCTCCATGTCTAAATCTCCTCCGTAATCCTCGAACAGGGTCTTCATGCCGACCTGAGATGGATTGTGAAAAGTTACCACGCAGGCGACGTTCTCTCGGAAGGGTTTTGCGATCGAGGTCAACTGCTGCGTCAACACCCATACACTCAATCCGTCGTGTCTCCCTGAGAAAGCGAGATCGATGAATTTATTAGAGCGTTGCTTAAGGTCTTTTGAGACGGCGCAGTCGTCAAGAATTAACAGGGTATTCGTCCCGGAGAAGAGAAGTGATACGTCTGTAAGAAGAGAATCGATCTCTTCAGAATTTGAGGCATCCGGAGAGAGAACAAAGAATCGTTTATCACCTCGCGCGAACCCGTGGTAGGTTCTGTTCTTAGCATAGGTCAGGCAGATCAGAACAATGTACTCAAAGACCTTTCGAAAGGACCCTCTGAGCTGTTCTATTAGGTACTTTGTCTTTCCGCAGTTTGTAGGTCCGGTTATGATCATGTGAAAGGGAATCTTATCTCTTAACTCTTTCATTTATCATTATCTTTTCAGTCTTTTATACAAATATATTTTTAGTTTGGTAAAAATATATTTACAATGAACTTCGTTCATTATCAATGCGAGAGCTGAAGTTCATTATTTAAATTGTGATAACCCTCAGTATACGATTGACTTAAAATCTTTGTTCATGATCTCCATCATAGCGTCAGCTACCAAGAACATATGACAGGTGATTGTTCCCGATCCTCCGGTCTTTCTCTTGATCTCCAGTTTCACACCGTCTTTTGTGTTGCGCAGACCTCCTCCATGAATACTGTTATCAAAAAAGGTTCTCAAATCAATCCAAAGACCGAACTTATCACCTGCGTAAAAATCCTTCTCTTTTACTGATCCCGATCTTCCCATTCGTCTCTTAATCGCTTCCCAGAAGTCAGAATGAATCATTCCCTTTGAGTAGAGTTGATTCGGCATACCGTTGATATTGATGTTGACCGATCTGATGTCGGGATTTACAAACTTCTCAGAGTCTCGTTTACCGGTGTCATAACTCTCTTCGAAAAGTAAGAGTATACCCGTCATCGACCTCCTCGATGTATCGACTTTCAGGTTAATTATACTGTCATTCGGTTTTGAGATGGTAAAATTTTCGTGATGATGAACGTTCTCATAGTAAAATCCTTTACCCGTTTGGTAAGTTGCCATCGCCTCAAGAGCCAATTGATCACTTTTGATGCAGTGGTACTCTAACTCAATGTTTTCAAGTTTATAATTCGGAGGTGTCTTCTTCTCTTCCGCTTTATCATGATTTACAATGTCATTCACATCAGGCAGAGTGATCTCAAAGGTTAGATCATGAGTCAGCGCCGTCGGATACAGTGACCCGTTATCACTGATAACAGGATGGTCGATAGGAATTTCATACCTTTTGCCATGAACTTTAGAGAGGGCGACCTCCTTCCCGTCAGATTCGACCCTATCCCCAGCTTCCGTTCTGAGTTTTCTCATATTCACTGATGAGATTCCCTGTCTTAATCTGTCTTCTCTGTCCTCAGTCTCAAGAAAGAGGTCATGGTAGGTTTGAAAGAGATCATATCTATCTGTATCCTGTAGTGTCTCACCACCGAATAGAACCTTGAGTTTTTTAACAAGGTTTCGACCGATATTATTTACGACGGTGTTGTTGGCATGACCCTCTACTTTTAAGTCAAACAGAAGTTTAACACTTCCAGGAACAATCACCACATCATCTGTCAATTTAGGTATGACCACTCGTATTGTATGTCCGGGATTATGAGATGAACTATCGAATGTTATTCTGTTGAGAGATGACTCTGCCTTAAGTCCGAGCGGTTCTCTCGGTACTCGGTTTGGATTGATATTCTCAGGCACAGAGTACGACATTTTAAAAGAGAGAGATGTTATTTTTAAATGAGTAATGTGAAAACTAACGTTAACAACCTTATGAGAAAGATATACTATAGCCCGGAGGGTTATTGGAAAGGGTACTCCGCTGTATCGAAGTTGGCTTCCGCGGCTAAAGTTAGTGAGGGTAAGGCGAGAGATTGGTTAGAGAGACAGGCACTTTGGCAGATCTATCTTCCTCCACCGAAGTATTTACCGAGACCTCATTGGAGTGTGAGTAGACCGAATGAGATTCACCAAGCGGATCTTCTCTTTCTTCCTCACGATAAGGTGGGAAGAAAGACTTATAGATATGCTTTGGTTGTGATCGATGTTGCAACGAGATATAAAGATGCTGAGGCGTTAACATCGAAAGAGAGTCAAGAGGTAGCGAAGGCCTTTGAGAGTATTTATAAAAGAAAACTCCGGTGGCCAAAGAGACTGATCGTTGATCCCGGTAAAGAGTTTATGGGTCATTTAACAAAATTAATGAATAGTCACAACGTAAAGATACAGAGAAGTGAAGCGGGTAACCATCGAGCTCAGGCATTCGTTGAGAGAGCGAACAGGACTTTGGGAGAGAGATTATTTAGCCATCAGTATGCGCAGGAGATGATTAGTGAAGGGAGATCGAGAGTCTGGGTGAAGAGATTGCCAGCGGTCATGAAGGTGTTAAACTCTCAGGTGATCAGAATCACAGGCAAAGAACCTGATAAAGCCCTCGGTTTAAAAGAGGTTGATATTAAACAGGTTAATTACAAAAGACCTGTCGGAGTGAAAGAGAAGAGATTGCCTCCAGGTGTTCAGGTAAGGTATCTTCTCTCTCCCGGTGAGGATGAGGGAGGAGAGAGAAGGAGAGCGACCGATCCGATCTGGAGTATCGAGATTTATAATATAAATCCTGTGGTGATCTCTCCTGAACAGCCTGTTTTATATTATCTTCTCGACGGACCGAAGAGATCTTTTGTCAGGGAAGAGCTTCAAGTCGTACCGTTTGACACCGAGCTTCCACCCTTGTAACCGTAAGCGAAGGTGTGAATGTTATCCTCCCGTATTAATCTCTTATCATCGAATGGAGAGAGAGCAATCTTGTTAACCGTCTCGGTGTACATGGTGTGTAGATGACTTCTAATAACATTCATCTTTCTCATAGCGGGTTTATTATCGAAGAGGCAGTTCTTATAATCGTTAAAGGTGATGGTCTTCTTTATCACCGCCTTCTTCACTCCCTTACACTTCTTCTCCTCGTAAGATTCTTCTACTCTGTATGAGTAGAGTTTAGCTCTCAAGCCGACAAACTCTGCGATCTGCTTCCCTGAAGCCTCGTCTTTAAACATACCGATGACCTTCTTGTTAACACCTGTGAGTATGCCGCTTGGATGATTCTTCGGGTAATTACTCGTGTCAAACTTTGATTTCACATCGGAGGAGATGTCTCTGTAAAAATCTTCCGTCTGTATCTCGTAGGCGAGGCTATCCGTGTCTGTGAATAAGAGCTTCGCATTCTCTCCGTACTTGGGTTTGATGTAATTATAATGAAAATCATACATCAAGGTCTTACTCAGGTCGAGGATTGACATACCGAGGTAAACGGGTTTATTGAATTTTAGACTAACCTTCTTCATATGAACAGCGGTGAGATTCTCACAGAAGATTGTGTGATGTTGATAATTCGGTTTACATGTCAACCTCTTTGCCTGACTCTCTCGAGTGACCAATCTTATATCGACTCTGTTTCTGATGTTCTCCATAGTCTTTCCGAATACGGAGTTATTCATCAACTTGAAAAAGTCTTTCTCAAAATCGTTCTGTGCCTTCGCCCTGAGATTCGTGTTAAGATCGATATACGGTTTTAGCCACGCTGACTCTTTGAATTTGATCCCTCTGTGAATCTTGGTTAGTTTAAGATCGAGAGATAGATAGAGTTTCAAAGTTTCGTGATGAATAACGTAATTCTTTTTATTGTTTAGATTTGGGATAAGTTTCTCAACCTTATTCACGATGAGTCTCTCCGGTGCTAACGGATAGTCGTTATGCAGGTCGTGAAGTTTTTCAGGATACTTCAAGTCGACCTCAAGTATGCACGGCATACTCTTCCAATTCTTCAACTCTTCTTTTTCCATCCATTCAAAATCTTCAGTCGGCAGAGGTTTACACATTGCCCAACCGTAGAGATTGTTTGCATCGAGATAAGATATATACTTGATCGGTTGATCGGGATCGTAATCTTTCATGTAAGGATTGTTTGCTTTTCCGTATCTCGTCGAAATCATAGAGACACCGCCTCGAATTCCTTTCTCTACCATCATTAACATGTCATAGTCGGTTAATAACTCAAGTTCAACCTTGGTGATTTTTAAACACGCATCCCATGCAAGACCTGGTGCTGTGTAATAAAATATCGGGTCGAGACGGTAATTATCAAGGCAAACATCCCTGAAGTTTTCAAAGACATCGGAGAGAAGGAGAACATCACTCTTGAGATAGAGGTCATGGTAATCTCTCATGGTCTTCATTTCAAATATTTTCCAAACCTTCTGTGCATGAATGTAATCCTCTTCTGATATTCCGCTGTCATTAAGTACTGAGTGAAATGACTCTTTGGGTGGAAGGTTTTTTACAGAGAGTTTACCGAAGTTATCAAACCAATCATAGGGAAAGACACCCTTTCTTAATAGAAGTTTTAACTCATCACCTTCATAAAATTCTTTAAGATTTTTAAAAGACTCTTTCGGCAAATTATTTACCAAGTTATCGAGGCTAGTCGCCATGAATTTAAAAGAGTCGATGAATCTTATTTTACGCTTTACCTCTTTCTCTTCTCCCTCTTTATCAATAAATTTATCAACCAAGATCTCTTTGGTGAATGAGATGTACTTCTCCTCGTTGTTGGGTATGCAGTCTATCTTTCCCTCTGATTTACCAAGGTTTTTAATGAAGAGATGACTGTCGTAACCTGAGAGATTGTGAAAGATTACGGGATAGAACTTGGGTAGTCTGAATTTTAAATTACATATGCTATGAGCTGCACCTCTAAACTTACCGGTTAGGTGACAGTGGTCGCGAACCTTTCTATCTTCATCTTCATCTATCTCTTCCTCACAGATGTGACAGTGAGTTGCCTTTTCATAGTTGATCTTATCCTCCTGCGTCATCACCATCTTCTTTGGTTTTTTAAACTTGTTATAGATCTCCTTGATATCCTTCTCTAAAGACTCGATAAATAATTGAGGGATGTCTTCGTCAGGAGATTTAGCTGTGTACTGTCTAAGGAGGGGTGTGAGAATGTCATCATCGAAGCATTTGATGAGATAACTAAAACCTGAGGGTCTATGCTTTTGGTACTGATTGGTAAAGCTTTTACCTTCATCTGGTTGGCAAGTGTCAATCTTCTCTGTAAAACACTCGAAATCAGCATAAACAACAAAGGGAACTCTCTGCTTTTTATAATGATTTTTAAAATAAATGTATTCAGGTCCTAAGAATTTTCCTTCATCGTCTTTAATCATCGGCATCTCAATCTTGACAGCCTCGTTATTTTGACAGTACTCTTTATGCTTCTCCAGTGATTTCTCTGAGTGAAACGAGTTTAGACATCTGTAGCAGAAATATCGCTTATGTTGGTGATTATTAATCCCTGAGGATAACAGTCTTGACATGTTTTTTATCCAGCAGAAGTGATTGGTCTCTTCATTTGCGATTAGGAGAAGGTTTATCACCTGTTCACAATGTTGTTCATTCTTTTTGCTTATTCTTAAAGGGTAAACAACACCTTCATAACCCAAGACGTTGATTGCGTAAGGATTCTGATTCTCAAATTTATCAACAAATTCTTCTGAGACGGGAAACTCGATACCTGACCAGTCAAACTTTTCTGAATCTTTTCTCATCTGTTTACTCAATCTCTCTCCATGTTCTTTAGCAGGAAAGACTGCTGAGGTTACTGCCCACTTGAAACACTCATTATCATTCTCATTCTTGACGTTTATAATCGCATTCTTCTCTGCCAACACTTTTGGTAATGGAATGTATGAGGAAGCAGAGAGAGGATTGTATGGGTTAATGTTGATGTCAAGGTGTTCGACTCGATCGAATTGCCAACCGGAACCTCTGTTTTGAAAATTCTGAATCAATTCAAAGATTTTATCACTCATCTGATCGTAAAGAACAGAGATATCGGTTGACTCTGTCACAATCTCCATTTTTGATGCAAAGAAATATACATTAATGTCGATGTTGCCTGTGGCGGGATTCTCTTTGGTAAACCTTACTGTGAGAATTAACTTTACTTTAATAGATCCCTTACTCTTTATGAGATTTATAACCCTCGGTTTGACGCTTCTCATAAACGTCTTCTCATCCATGCCGTCCACTCCGTTAACTCTGAACGTTTTAAAATAACCCTTTATAGCTGTCTTGTACTCTTTAGGTGTGAGATGATCTTCATCTTGTGAATTTACATCCTCAATGGGTTTACTTACTTCTTCCTGTCTCCTGAAAATACTGTTTACTCTCTCCTTCAGGTTTTCAACTCTTTCATTCACAGCGTTTTTGATAGGTTCAGGGATATAATTTAATAACCACCCTGTAAACCTGTTTATTGCACTCTTTACGGGTGCTGCCACATTAGAGGCAAGATTCCTCATCTGCATTACTCTTGATGGTGCGGGAATAGGGATATCAACCTCCGGTACAGTTTGATCATTCGCCGAGTAAAAAATCTCACTCTCCTCCTCTAACACATCGATCAACTCGGCTTTACGCATTTTGTAATAACCTTTGATACCTCGCTCTTTGGCAAGGGCCTTCAGCTGTTTGACTGTTTGCTTCTCCATACTTGTTATTCATAAAAGATTCCTTTAAGCTGAAATTTCACTTTTCAAAACATACATAATTTATCAAGGGTTTTATCATGAGATGAAGCGAGTATGTTTTGTCGATGATTTAAGGGAGAATTTGATTTTTTAAGGGAGGAATTTAAAATTCTGTCTTGGTATCGGTAGTCTTACTCTACTTTACCAATACATTAAAACATCATGGGAAGAACAAATTCTAAGTTAACAAATGGTCTCATTTATTAAACATGCCCAAAGAGGCATTCCAAAACGTGAGTAGCACTGTTAAATTGAAGTCTAGATTAACTACCAGGTTGACTGCAAGTAGTCTCTAGTCTAACTTTAATAAAAAAGAGATCACACTGAGCTGAAATGTTTCTTCCAATTTCAAAGGTATCACATCAAAGGTGTTGCAGTATTAATTTCATACATTTCATACATTTTTAGGAAAAAGTAATCATGGCCATTTTTTAAAACACTATTTAAAAAGCTACAACTTCGCTTAAAAAAATCCTAAGGGGGAGATCCTAGTAAAGTTTACAAGCGAACTTAAAAATGCGGTCCGCTCTGGTCACGTGACCGATGACGTCATAACAATAAAAGTGATAAAAATGTACTTAACATATAAATATCTACCAACATGTAATTTGTTGTTTCCTCACATTAAATGCAACGCCAGATACGCACTTGTACCCAGACTCCCACGTTTTGAAAATCGTACATAGCCCCCAAAATTTTTTTATTTTGTTCGGGCAGTCTGAAATGCCTCACACCAATGTGCTTCAAACTGCAATGACTGCTTTTTCAGTAAGAAAATATCTTCGTCATAGTGAGCAAAAACGAACTTGAGAGCAATGTCACGTGACTAATGACGTCATCGACCTACGTCTTATACAAAAAGTGTTTATTGTTAGGGACGGACCATTATTTTTTTGGAGGGGGGGGGGGGGGGGGATGAAAAATCTCTCTATGCAAATTTCTTTTTTTTTATCTATGCACCTCTGCAAACAATTTTTTTCTAACAACACCTTCCTGCAAACAATTTTTTTTTCGATCTTTTTTAACCACGATCTGACACAAAAAGGAGGTTCGCTTTTGCTGCCATCAATCATTATTTAATTCAATATTTTATGGTGGCGACCAATAAACACCTCTGAACTCATCTTTTTCGTTTTCTGAGACGTACACTACGAAGATTGGCGGCAGAATTTTTTTTTTTTTAATTTTTTAACGAAGACTAGTGAGCAGCACAAGGAAAGACTTCTTGTGGTTGTAAGCTTGTCGTTTATTTCCGACGCGTTTCGTCTCTAACTGAGACTTCTTCAGGGAATGAATACAACTAGCAAAGAACAGCATATATAGCACATTCGCGTGCCTAGCTACAACTTCCCATGGAAGTGAATAATAACTAAAATATGCTGTAAACGAACGTTACAAAAAACGCCTTAATTCATGTTATTGCGTGTTGTTATATTTTGTTATATTTTGCTCCTTCTACGTCAAATTTGGCAAGCAGCTAGTTTATCATATTAAAAACAAAAACGTAGTCGGCGATTTTTTTTTGTTTCCTTTTTCTACTGGAGCGATTTTTGTACGATCACTCCTTTGTGTTTTAGTCCTATTTGCAAAATGTCGTGTATCTTTCTATTGCAATTGAATATGACTAAACGCCGACAAGGTTTTTTAGCGCTTGGGGCCCGGAAACCAAAGAACAAATCAAATTAGCGAGCGAAATACTAAATTCACTAAGACTTGTAGCCTTCAAAAGGCGACTCAGGCGCTGGTGTTTCGAGGTTCCTAAAAGATTGACATTTCATTCTACTACAAAATGGTTTTTATAGATTAAAAGCCAGCTCAATAAGCTCTAATTTGATATAGGTTTTAGCTATCCACAATTTATTCCGACGGCACTATATCGTTTAGACGCGAGACATCCCCAAAGGTATACGGTAAACTTAACATATTAAAAAATGAATACCAATAGTTAGTCTAGATTTCGAGAAAATCAGGCTTGTTTAGAAACAAGCGAAAACGATAATAGTTGCTATGGTGACCTTTTTTGATAAGAAACCATTAAAAAATGAAAAAAGTTCATAGCGAGCTCCAGCGCGCGAAGCGCGCCAGCGGAGCACCATGGGTAAGAAATGTTGGTAAACCATCAAGCCGAGAAAATTTGGTACTCACGTGACCGTGCAAGCGTACGAGCGTCCGAGCGTCCGAGTGTCCGTCCGTACAGACTCTGAGGGAGGGGCAGGGGAGTCACAGGACAATTGTCGCCTTGGTTAATGTTAAATCTTTGATATTGAACTTCCATGTTATGGTCAATTGACAGCTGTCAAAACAAGGTATCCGCTCAGGCGTAGAGCTAATCGAGGTGACGTCTTTTTTGGAAGTTGACCGCTGACCAGGTAATTGTGTTCCAATTGATCGGCTCAAGTGCTCATTTTTTACTTAGCCTGATAATTTTATCATCGCGTAAATTCAGATTTAAACAAAGGGCAAGGTAAATAACCGACAAGCTCTGCTTTTAGGCTTGGCTAAATCTATTTTAGAAATAATTAATTTAGTTTTTTTCTCATGTTAAATAAATGATCTGGACATTTCATTTCAACTTAAACGAAGCGATTGCATGAAAAGGCGGCAAATCAGTACCTATATGGGCCAGCGTATAAGCTTAGAAATATAGTGTGGCTTCTTATTTGGTCACACTGTAATTAAAAAAAAATTAATAAATGGGAGCTCCGCTTTTAGGCATGCCTAAATGTATATATTATGTGATCATTATGGTGAAGTTTGGCAAAAATTGAAGATTGGCTTCTTAGCTTAGGTAGTTTTCATTTTCAAAACGATCACCCTTGACGTAAAAAAGCTACATCGAACCACATCAAGAGCACTTCTATGGAGGATATCGACAGACTCATATCAAGTATGAACCAAAGAATTTAACCTGCACTATGGCCTCAAACGGTCACAGAACAAAATCTATATTATATATACATGTTAACTAGAGAAAAGATCGTTTTAATTTAGTGGTTTTGCTGTTTTAAAGTTTTGTAAACATTTAGGCCTGGTGTCAATAAGAAATAAACGCCGACTCGACGTCGGCATTGTTAAAAATGTCGCTTATTGTCTTTGATTCCAGCGAGTTTGAATAAATAATTCGCTTTCTTCATTATTGGGAATATTTGTAAAACATGCATTCCTGGTGAGTTGAAAAAAAATGTAAAGTCTACATACAAGCCTAGTGGCCCACCAGGCCCGTAGCTTATCACGGTTTCCGTAATATGAAGCGACTGGGAGTATTTCTACTCCCCCCTGGATGAGATGCTAGTCCATGGCAGGGTTACCCCCAGCCATAAATTCACCTGTACCCATTTATACACCTGGGTGGAGAGAAGCACTATGAGAGTAAAGTGTCTTGTCCAAGAACACAACGCAGCGCCCCGGCCAGGGCTCGAACCCGGACCGCCCGATCCGGAGTCAAGCGCACTAACCATTAGGCCACCCCGCCTCCATCTGGTGAGTTGAAGCTTGGGACATTTGAGCTCAAAGTTAACTTGAAGGCTGATATGATGATTGTGAATTTTGCCTGAATACTGATGACGATAAAGACACTTCTTTGGTAAGCTAAGGTATCTCTTACTTTGGAAAAGTTTTTTACGTTTTGACATATTCCTTCGCTTTAGCAAACACCTTCTGCGTGGTCACCCGAACTCTAAGGTGCATGTAATATTCAAAATGCCAGCCGATCTCACTGGGTATAAATAATATTAACAAAGGGGTTGAGAATGTAAAACGAGGCGCGTCACGTCATAAGGAAATCTGGGGATGTGCAAGGTTAAAAAAAAGCCGACCGCGAGCAAGTAAACCAGTAGAACATGTAACGTCATAACGGTTCCCACAAATGATCAAAGCCTGACACAGAAGCAAGGTTAGTTTAACCATCGTTTATTACATATTCAAATGACAAGTGAATGGTTACAGATTACATTATGATTTAGTCAAACACGCTATGACAAGGACCTTCCGGAATGTCTATGCCTTGTTTCTTTCTCTCTTGTCGTTCAATGCCTAAGACAAAGTCTATATCTTCATCCTCAAGCCCTTTGTCTTCATAAAAGTATCATGATCATGTAATACATACTTGTTTTCATCCGATGAGACTTGTTTACTTCTTGACTCGTCTTGATCTTTTGTGAGCCATTTCTATCAATATAGCCAGTGAAATTCTTGAGATTAAAAAATTGCTTATAGCCAAACGAAATAAATGACACAAGTTTACTTAAGGTGGTTCTATTGTTAATGGTTAGGACCTCATAAAATGTCTATAAATTGGCACAAACGAGGCTTCATAAAATGTCTATAAATTGACACAAACTGGGCTTCTCTTTTCGAGCAGTTGAAGAATTCCAAGACTTCCAAATAAAATTGTAAAAAAAATGTATGCTTATTAAGATAACATATCCAAATCACCCTCAAGTCTGTGATTTACTTTGTCTTAACTTGATGAATTATTAACGAGTTTAAGAGTTTTGAACTTTGAATTTTCAGAAATTTGAATTTGCGATTTCTGATTTCTAATTTCCAAATTCTGCTTTCGGATATCTGAAGCTCTGAATTCCGATTTCTTATTGCTGATTAATCATGATCATAATCTCAAAATCAAATATTCTCTACAGTATTTCTTTGTTAATCAGAAATCAAAACTGGATTTCTTCCAACTCAATTGGTTTCCTTAACTTTAATCAAGAAAGCAAGTTGTCCGTGACGCATCCTGATTCTGAAAGAAACAACACACAATATCATTATAATCGTATTCCTGAGTCCTGAGTTTAAAAAGGCTCGCTAAAATCAAAACAATCGATGTGCTCTTCCTCCATTTCCATTACTGTTTCGATGACTTCCGAGCTGCATCCTTTCGCTGGAATCACCCTGTCAAGAGAAACATCGGACACATGCTTTGAACAAAACCAAACAACTACCTGTGCTAACATTCCAGAGAAACGTTCTAGCTACAGTTAGTGTTTGTGAATATTCCGAGTTCATAATAGACGAACATGAAAACACAGCCCCACAAGCTTCTAGCATTAAATACCACCATGTCTAAACAAAGGTAATTTATTTATTTTTTAACAAATATACGTCTCGTAAAAGACTATCAAAGTAAATTGCATATATGGCTGAAAAAGTTCAAATACAGGCCGAGCCCTCCTTCTGATCACTCTAGTAAGCGACCGGCTCCAGTTTCGACCACCATTGCGAAACTCCGTTTGAATTGTCACTTGAAATCTGTAATAAATAGACCGCTCGCTTAAGGGACTGCGACCACCTTTGCCAACTTGCCTTTTCCTTTGTCTCTAATCTCTCGTAAGTGACCACTGATAATCTGATAATCATGTATTTGCCGACACTGTAATAAAAGTATACACTACTTCATCACACTTACGGTAATATAATTATCATTGCCTAATAATGTTCGTTAAGCTGGAGAAAAAATGTTACCCTGTGAGACTGAGGTGGAAAGCCTTAATCTTAAAGCTCTGGTAAGCGACCAGACTCTAGTATTTTGGCGTGCGGTCGCTTCCGATAGCTCATTCTCCTAAACGACCGCTTACGACTACTTTTTCGAATACCCGAGGTGAAAGCTTCGACTGTAGTTTTCAGTTTACAACAACAGATTTTCTCTAAACACAGTGCAGCCAACCCTTAGGAAGAAAGATGTTTACCTTGTTTCGATTGCCCGAGTAGCAGGTCACATTTGACTTTCCCATAGGACTCAAGCCAACCATTGCAATTTATGGCATTTGTGAATAATAGTTCATGTAAGACCGAGATCCGAGCACCTGTTTAAATTAGTCGTTTTTACTCAACGCTGTGGTACATCAAGACAACCATTACACTTCATGGCATTGTAAAATAATAGCCCATTGATGGCTGAGATCAGCACCTGTTTAAGTCGTTTAGACTCATAAATTATCGATGTTAGTGCAGTATCCAAGAGAGGACAGTAGCTTGTTCAATCTACTGCGTGGTAACAGATTTAATATCAAGCCACATACATAAAATACAAAAAGGAAACAGCGATATGTTTTTTTCCGATGTTTTCTCGGTCAATTTTTGTTTTCACACTAAAGCAGGTGGGCCGCCTGAACTGAACTCTTCTAAATTAATTAGTGAATAGTCTTTTCATTTCCTTTCAAGGTAAACTAGAAGGTGGAAAATAACAGGCGTTATAAAAAATTCAGTAATGAGGCTTTTGGCCACATAACATAAAACAGGATAACTTTATTAGTTGCCTCGTGGTTTCCTCAAAGGCAAGAGTTACGAATCGTAAGTATTGAGAACTTTAACTTCGGACTTACGCTGAGTCCTCGTACCTGCTTGCATTTATTTTAGTTTTATGCGCTTTCAGTTCTCTCCGGCGGTCTGTCATTCGGCGAGTCTAATCTGTAGCGTTTCGAAGCACTTTTCTCTTTATAGAGCGGTATAATTAGTATAGGTAATCGAATGGGGCAGAGTAAAATTAAGGAATAACATTTTCGCGCAGTGACGAGAGCAATTTCCAAAAACACAAGTGATATTTACGAGGAAACATGCGATCTTGTTAATGACATAGAGGGCAAAACTTTCGGACATTCGTCAAGGTACAAATTAAAGTTAAATTTTGCGGGCGGAACGAATAGTCCTTCCTAAAATCGCACACAAAAGCGACAAAGATAGAGCAAACCCTTTCGTTCAGAACAGGATAACGTTGAGCATTGAGCTTATGTATGCTTAAGCCTAATGTAGGTCGTGAAAATAAAAGAAGAAACAAGCGTGCACTCAACGAGGCAAGTGAAACGTAATTTTATTCACCCGTTTGCAAGTTTTGAAGTTTTCCGCTGAAAGCTGTTGACATGTCAATCCTCCTGACATCGATAACACCAAACGACGAGTCCAAACAAACTTATTGAGGTGATTTACGTATGACCATCTTCTTTTTCTGAACAAAGTCTGGGCTCTTTTCTCTGGGTTGCATGTGATAAAGCCGCATTTGATAGAAGTGAAGCGAAGGAGTCAGTTGGCCGCCATCTAGTGTCTAGCGTAATGACATGATTTTGTCAGCGAAATTTCTGCGATAGGAGTTGAAGATTGATTTCGGCTATGGAGTTTTTTTGAGTAGTTGCTAATATTTTTAGTTGATATGTAGCTTCGGTTTTAGGCTTGGCTAGATCTATATGTTAGAAGGAAAATCTTCGGGTGGTCCACTAACCCCCTCCTTTTTCCACGGTGATATAAATTTGGTTGTACCTCTGAGGGTTGAAACAACTAAAAAAATGAGTTGGTCAAGCCACTGGAAACGAAAAAAAAATGGTTTGAAAAGTAATGTCGCTTTAAAAAGCATGAATTTTCATCCCCGTTTTACTTCGACATAAAACCCACCTTTTAATAAAACACACTGCATGAAACGAACGGACTAAAATGCCGGAGTCGCAAACAGAAAGTACTCGAAGTAGCATTGTGAATAGTTTGTTCTTCTGCTTCTGTTTTCGTCTTTGACAATCTAGTTTTCACTAGATCATACGCGACCGAGACATAAGCGGAATCGGAAGAAAATGGAACTGTTATGATTCTTCTGATGCCGATTCCGTCGAGCTTATGACTCCACGACTCCAATTTTTTACAATCTAAGATATCGCGTCGAAATCACAACCCTCTCTAATCCCATTCCCATTCACGCGCAGTTTTTGCTCAGAGGTCGGCGATTTCTTTCGCGTTTAAAAATCGAAAATAGCTTCAACTCCAAATATTCTGCTTGTTCTTGCTTGGTTTACACGATTGCTTTAAAAGTGCTATTATAAGCGTTTCAAAGAGTATTAATTTAACGAAAGATTCAAAATGCCGTTTTCCGTTTTCAAATGTCTATTTTAGTTCTGGAGATATTTAAGCTAAAAATAATCGTAAAATGTGCAAATTAGGGGATGATGACGTCATCCACTCAACCCAATTTTTTGTCAAGTACAAAAGTTAAGTTATATCAGTCATTTTTCTGCAGAGACCAATGAAACTTGGCAGACTAATAGTTCCGCACGGGTGACACACCTACAGTTGTAATAAAATTATGTTACCATGACAATTCACTCTTTTCCAGTCCCCCTCAATTTGTTTTTAATACATTAGAAGTTTTCATTTCAAAAAAATGAAACCCAGGGAAGATGTCTGCCAAATCCAAATATTAAAAAAGAATGCCAGAATTGGCCAGAGATGCCTTTAGCATTGAGTGGATCTGGAGCCTAGTATGTTACCATGGTAACCAAGTTGTAAAGTTCATATTGTGAAACATAACTAGCAGAGTGTTTTGTTACAAAGAATCAGAGACTTTCAATAGAAATTGGCTCACATATCACTTTCTTCGTAATTAATCAGAAAAATATGCTAATTTGCATATTTTAAAAACTTGACTATCTCTGGAAAGAAAAGAGATATTGGAAAAAAGTAATCGGAATTGTTCTTCTCATATTGAGTAATTGATAATATTTTAGAATGGCTGCGAAAGAAAAGATGCGAATTTCATCACAGTAGCACTTAAAGAAAATTATAAACTGACAAAAATTTCCTAATTCGCTGAGCTTAAAAGAGCTCATGTCATTTTTTTGGTGACTGAAATCAGCAAGCGTTCACTCTTAGCAGTATGTCGTGCAAAATGGACCCTTGTCCCGGTTTTCTTGTCCTATGTTTTAATGAAGAAAGATACGAAATCAGATCAAAAGAGTCAAATATCTTAAATGTGCATTTCCGTGTCGTTCCTTTCCGTCTTCAGAGTAAATTTTCTTTTCTTACGTGCGGGTATAACGGGTAGGCCATCCAAGGCTCTTAAAAAACCACCAGCAATCCTACGGCACCAGCAATCAGCAATCAGCAATCCTACGGCTGTATCTTCTAGTCCGATATTCTTTAAAGATAGAAAGAGGCATAACAAGATCAAAACTGTGAAAAGTTTTTCAATTTTCATTAACTAAATCGTTTCCTTTTCATCTGCTGAGTCAAACTTCGCTTTTCACGGGTATATATAGCCGGTGAAACATTAGCAGCTCTAGAATAATCCATTAGCTAACCCAGGTATTGTTGATTTGCTCCAATGTTAATGGAGTTTAAACAATTACTGCTCTACCTATAAAATATTTACTGCTGAGGCGCTTTTCATATCACGACACACCATTGTAAGTATTGGTAGCTTCACATACTTTGTTTTATCGACTCGATAATATTCTATATTTAAGCGTTTAACAGTTGACAAGTTAAATCTTTACCTTACATCAGTGGCAAATCTTTCTCTTATTACATTAGCTAAATTGTTTCCTTTCATCTTCTGAGTCACCTTTCTTTTCCACGGGTATAGCGGGTGAGCCATTAGCAGCTCTTGAAAAGTCCATTAGCAAACACAGGTACTGCTCATTTGGTCCAGTGTTAATGTCTTCAAAACCATTACTGCTAGCTATGAAAAATTCATTGCTGAGGCGCTTTTCATATCATAACACACAAACCTTGATCATTTGCTTCGGAATTTCCTTACATAAAACAGCTGTGAATCGTAAGTATTACTTGATTTGGATAGTTTGTTGAGCCGCCTGTTTAAAGGTCTCTGGATTATTATTATTTTATTTAAATTTTTAACAGTTGGCAAGTTTTATATTTATTTATATCATTTTCATATTTTCCTCTTATTTTGGACAAAAAATGGAATAAGTGTTGAACAATTCGGTGTGTGTTTAAACCGTATAAATTAAAGTCGCATGGACTTTAGTTTTGGTTCGGAGAAGAAAGTGCAATGTAATGTACTTAGTTTGCTGTAACTTCTTTATTGTTTTATAAATTTAGCAAATTGCAATATTGAGATTTAATTTCCTCCTTTTTAAAGACACTGTTTTAGCCCACCTCCCTCCTCCCACCGATACAAAGAACTTGAAACATGGCTTATTTATTTGATCCTGATCTAATACAGCTTCAAAGAGTTGGATCGATTGTATTATTTTATTAGATGTGGCGCAAGCCATGGCGAGAGAGAAAAATGTTAATCATAACAGATTCGTTTCCCAATGCCGCACACAAACAAAATGAGCAAAGAAGAACAAAAACTTGTTTCCTTCAATCTCTTAATTTCGGGTCGTTGGAACGATTTTCGTTTTCTCACATGTAACGGGTGGACTTATCTACGACCGTTGAATTGCATGGAGATAGGCGACACATTTCACATATGAACAGCAATGGAAAATTTCATTAGTTATCTTAGAATTTCCTCAAAGGCAACAAAATTATAGAATAATAGCTTAAGTTACTTCATTTTGCACACAAACAAAACGAGCAAAGAAGAACAAAAACTTGTTTCTTCCAATCTCTTAATTTCGGGGGTCGTTGGAACGATTTTCGTTTTCATATATGTAACGGGTGGACTTATGGAGATAGGCGACACATTTAACATATGAACAGCAATGGAAAATTTCATTAGTTACCTTAGAATTTCCTCAAGGGCAACAAAATTAATAAAATAATAGCTTAAGTTACTTCATTTTGCCGACTGCTAAAACGCTCTTGTTTATTACTTCCAACTAAAAGTATAAAGAAATTTACAACTATTCTGGTCACTTCCTTTGTTTGGAATTCATTCAGCCGCTGTTGTTTGTAAACAGTATATATTGCGAGTTTATCGTGTCAATTAATTTGATAAGAATGACCATCACGACATTAAAAAGTGTCTCTTTGATAAAATGTTCCTACGCTTTGTTCATAAAAGCAGTAGACCTTATTCATTATACCTTTTAAGTCCCATATATTTATGGGAAAGAAAGGATAGAGAATATAAACAGCAAAAAACAATTTTCCATACAGTTTCCCTACGCCTTCTCTTTAAGTTTTCGATTTCAAGGGTGTAGCTCGTGAGCTTATTTACAGCCATTAGCAAATTTACTGCTGTTATTATTTTTTTCCACCGAAAACCAATCCAATAGCAAGGTTTCCTTTTTTTACCGAGATCAATCCATTTCAGTCGTACATAAATTATCAATAGCGGCGCTGTATTGTCCAAAAAGGACATTATTTTATCAAACGTAACAGATTGTTTTCTTTTACGCGGTGAGAGAAACGTATACTAGGAAGAGACGAAACCAGTTTGAAAGAGTGAAAATAAGTTGAAAATGTCAGTTAGTCACTTTTCTTATTTCACGTGTGTAACCGTGCTTGATCATTCACAGCTCTTGATGAAATCCATTAGAAGTCCTACAGGTGATTTCATTTCCTTTTTAACTACTGAGATTAACTGAGATCAGCTACCGTTCAAAATGACCCATTAACCAGTAACTCATTAATTATTAATCCTGGCATATCGTCCAAAAGGGCAATTTTTCTTTCCGGTTTTGCCATAATAGCAGATATTTTTCTGATCCGATATGTGAAGACAGAAAGAAAAGTAACCAGTTCAAAACTGTGAGACCTTTTTACATTACATCACATTACATTACATTAGCTAAATTCGTTCTTTTAATCTTCTTTGTCAACTTTCTTTTTCCACGGGTATAGCGGGTGAACCATTAGCAGCTCTTGAAAAGTCCGTTAGCAAACACAGGTACTGCTAATTTGGGCCAGTGTTAATGACTTTAAAACCAGTACTGCTAGCTATGAAAATGAAAAATTCATTGCTGAAGCTCTTTTCATATCATATCATAGCACACAACCCTTGATCATTTGTATTGGAATTTCCTTACATAAAACAGCTGTGAATCGTAAGTATTACTTGCTTTGGATAGTTTGTTTAACCGCCTGTTTAAAGGTCTCTGGATTATTTTTTTATTTAAATTTTTAACAGTTGGCAAGGTTTATATGTATTTATATCATTTTCATATTTTCCTCTTATTTTGAACAAAAAATGGTAAAGTGTTGAACAATTCGGTGTGTGTTTAAACCGTATAAATTAAAGTCGCATGGACTTTATTTTTGGTTCGGAGAAGAAAGTGCAATGTAATGTACTTAGTTTGCTGTAACCTCTTTATTGTTTTATATTTGTTTATATCAGTTTCATATTTTCATCCTATTTTGGATCTGTTGTATTATTTTATTAGATATGGTTTCTCTTACTCTTCTCATAACAGATTCGTTTCCCAATGCCACAAAAAATAAAAAAAATGAGGAAAGAAGAACAAAAATTTGTTTCTTCCATTCTCTTAATTTCGGGTCGTTGGGACGATTTTCGTATTCACAGTTATAACGGGTGGTTTTATTTATTTATTTTTTAGACTAATTTTCACTTTTTTTATTGCCGGCAAAACAGTTGCATAGCACTACATTTACAAAAATTACGATTTAAGAAAAAAACAACTTACAGTAAGCTAAAAACGGAAACAAAGCGGACGCAATGAAGGAAAAAAAAACGATAGAAATATAAAGAAGTATATAACGCACTACAATTGCTCTTGTTTTCGATCTATTGTTTTTTAAGAAGACATGAATGAGCTGGATTAGATTCATATCAATTTTCCACATGTTTCAAAAACAAGTGCAACCTTTTTCGGGCGATATGTTTCAAAGTATCGAGTTTGTCTTGGAGGCAGAGAAGAAATCCTTCAAAAACTAAGTTACCGGCACATGAACTCGTTGCAAAGATATGGTTTTGCTATAAAAAGGGTGACATTGAGTGCCTGTTTATTTTGGATGTCTTTAAGCCATCCGTATAGGACAGCGGATTCTGTCAAAGTGATCGTTTGTTCAAAATTCGAGCTCCACCACGCCACGGGTGGTCTTATTTACGGCCGTTGAAAGAAATGCGAAATTGCAAAATTGCAAATTAGTTGAGAATTTCCTCAACAGCAACAAAATAACGAGAATGATAGCTTTAGCTACATCATTTGCCAATTACTTAAAAACTCTTGTTTACAGACAATTTGCAACTATTCTGGTCGCATCCTTTGTTTCGAATTCACTTAGCCGCTGTGATTGGTATACAGCGAGTTTATCGCGTCAACTGATGAACTTGAGAAGAATGCATGACCAACATGATCACGAAATTAAAAAAAAAATGTGTTTTTGATAAACTGTTCGTACGCTTTCTTCCGAAAAGCAATAGACCTTTTTCTTTATACCTTTTAAGTCCCATATATTTATGAAAAAGAAAGGGTAGAAAACATAATCAGCAAAAACCATGTTCCATATTGTTCATATAGTAGACGAAGGTACTTTGGTCACATTTCAATTTGGTTATCTAGACATATTCTATTTTATTATATCTCTAAGACAGTACGCGCGCTGTGATTGGTCAATTTTACGGGCCGTATTCTACAGTACGGCCCGCGAAATTTGAGAGTTCTCCTGATGTGATAAGTTTTGTTTATCAAAATCTCTTACAACGAAAATTTTGAAAGCTACTTTGAAACATCTACATTCGGACAAAACATTTTAAGAAACAAAAGCGAAAAGAACAGGGTCTTACAAAATTCAAACTAGATTTTTCAGATCTTTTAGAAACTGAAAGCGTCCCCGACCCCGAGCATCACACAAGTCAGAAACTTGACAATTTTCTCTCTGCCGAAAGGTAGGGAAGTCGAATTCTGAATGAAAAAGATTTAAAGAGTTTTGTCGAGAGTTAGCCTGCGAATACAGCCGCCTCTCATCGCTCCCGGAATGAGAGGCGGCTGTATTCGCAGGCTAGTCGAGAGTAAACGAACAAAACATTCAAAACAACGTACCTGCTGCTGTTCTTGACGATCTCTTCGGCAAATTTTTAACGACGTCCGCTTATTATTTTGAAAACGGCCGGATAGTTCGAGTTCACCTCAGACAAAAGTTCGATAGTGTACTCATTTTCCAACAAGAATTCTGCACCAAACATCTCTCAGGACGACACAATTTATTGACAATTTAGTTCACGTTTTCGACGAAATCATTGTTGCTTGCGGTCACCGCTTTCTTCTCAGTAGAGTTGTTCTTCTCTGTTTATCGAACTTCACATCACTTCAGGAGTTATTGCAAAAGTAATCTTGAACTGTATCCAGTTTTCCACAGAAAGGAGCTGTACGAATTAATCGTAAAATTAAAACGTTTGAAGTTTGGATTCACCTCTCTGCGAGCCAACTGCAAACTGTTTTCGTAAGCCAATAAATTTTGCTTTCTTCTTGCATTTGACGCGCGCGTCATTCAAATGTAACCGCAATTGGCTTGAAATGGTTTCTTTTCTCAAGAATGAGAGATATAATAAATATCTTATTAACCTCGTTTTCTCGGTCCGTACTGTAAAATACGGATCCTCGTTTTTTCCCATCGATTTATGGCCCGCGCGCTTCGCGCTTGGGCCATAAATCGATGGGAAAAAACTCGGTCCGTATTTTACAGTACGGACCTCGAACTCGATTAATAAGAGGTATTTCTTTCTTGCAATTATTGTTTTTCTGTAAATAGTTTCATAGTATATGATTTCTGTAAATAGTGTAAAATAGTAAAACGCCATATTGGTGCCCATGCAGAGGGACACCAACCTGGCGGCCGGAAATCAATGAAAACATCTGGAATTCACTTCCGCTATAAAAAGTGGCCAGGTCACCCTCATGAACAAGTGAACATTCATTTAAACACTTCTCGCAAAATCTCAACTGTTCAGATTGTTAATAATCACAAGATGAGGCATTTTATTAAGCATATGTGACAGCCTTCTGGCGGCCATTTTGATGTCGTGTTGCGAGAAACTCCGAAATTCAAAATGTTCTATCTTAAAGACAGTAGATGCTATCGAGCTAAAAACTTCAACAAGATATATATTAAGGACGTCTTATAGCCAGTGAAGGAAAAAAAACTCAGGGGTCTTGCGATTCTGGATTTTAGATGGTTTACGCTAATAACATTTTAACGACTTTTACTCGCTGGCAAAGTTAAACCTAAAAAATCCGCTTCTGTCATGACGCACTAGAGGTCTTGACTGATCTATTTTTGATAAAATTACAGAGTGCTGTCTTCAACTCGGTCCGCAAACTTGGACACAAAATCATGGATTTTTTAGTTTGGCACTAATGGCGCTCAAGCGTCGCCGTGAAACGCAATCTACCAAAGCAAAGTAAATGTCTCTGGAAAATTTCAGCTCAATCGCACCCAAAACAGCCGAGATATGAGCGTTTTAAAAGATGTAGGACAAGGAAAATTTTGCCCAATGAATTTATTCATGGCTAGGTGTTCCCCACGGCCTTTAAATCAAGAATAGTGCTGTATCGTCAAAAAGGGCAGCATTCTTTTCGCTTTGCAAACATCACATTGCTTTTTTAGCCCGGAGAAAGAAACGAACTAGGAAGAAACAAACCCCGTGAAAATATGCTGAATATGACAGTTCTTCGTTCCTTTGCGTATTTTGAGTCAACTTTCGTTCTTCACGGGTATAACGGATAGACCATCCACAGCTCTTGAAGAAATACATTAGCAGTTCTACAGCTGAGTGCATTTTCTTTTTAACGACTGAGATTGATTGATATCAGCAACTGTTCATAATGATCTATTAACAGTTACTCGTCAACTTTCAATCCTGGTATATAGTCCAAAGAGGCAGTTTTCTTGGCAGTTTTGCCGTCATAGCAGATTTTTTTCTGGT
The DNA here is from genome assembly GCA_963693305.1 of Meandrina meandrites. Lineage (NCBI taxonomy): Eukaryota > Metazoa > Cnidaria > Anthozoa > Scleractinia > Meandrinidae > Meandrina > Meandrina meandrites. The sequence goes on from OY855903.1 coordinate 46,009,552, forward strand.
TCGATATGTAAAGATATAAAGAGACGTAACCAGATCAAAACTGCGACAACGTTTTCGATATTACATTAACTCAATCGTTTCTTTTCATCTTCTGAGTCAAGTTTCTTTTTCTACGAATATAGCGGGTGAACCATTATATTAGCAGCTCTTGAATAAAGCCATTAACATACCCAAGAACTACTGATATGCCCTATAATTAAAATTTTACCTCTGGCTTTCTGATTGGTTCCCTCCGCTATAAATGTGAAAATATGCTATAAATATGGAATCAAAGATCTCTTCGAGATTCGACTATTTCGCATGGAGTATGCGTAGGGGAAAAGATGATAATATTGAAAGCGATTTGCGATGCATTAACCCCTTACTTCCCAGTCCCGAAGGCTTTTATTAGCGCACACCCAGCCCTCCCCCCCCCCCCCCCCCCCAAAAAAAAAAAAAAAAATTCCCGGCTCTTTTACGGCATTTAACACAAACGCGAGTGGAAAAAATAAACCATATGCGTACTAAATTCAGACAAATAATCCATTTCCAGACACGCTGAAAGACCAATTTATGATTTAAAATGCTTATCAACTTTGATAAGTTGATCCCAAACCAAACTTGAAGACGGTGGAGAAAATTTCTTCACCTGCGCGCGTCATTTTAATAACTCGCAAAAACACGAACTCTTTGTACAAAATATAACACTAGCTCAAAACACTCTGGTGAAAGGTAGGTTTTTATTCTGTACAGCTGTCACTGTCATTAATTTAACAACTAGTGGTATTATCTCGCAGAAAAGCGGTAATTGGGGATAATAAAATTATTTGCGAATCATGAACATGGTGCCGTGAGATAGCTTTTTATGTTTTTCATCACTATAAATAATAATAAAAATACTTGTTTGTATTTTCTGAAGTACTGCCGGAAATAACTCTTTACATATAAACAACATATAATAACTCGTCCGCAAGAAATGCGTATCAGATGTCACCATGTGCTTTTCAAATCAATTCGCTTCAAAAGCCTAAAATTCCAAACGTAAACTGGACAAATGAAAGAAACTTGAAATAAGCTTTGTTTTAGATTAATTCTCATTTCAAGATGTAGCAACTAATGTATTCAAAAGCTTCAAAATTCTGCACATTTTTGAAGCCGTGAGATCCTGCATTATTCACGCTAAAGCGTAAGTTTAATTTTAGCCGGACGGCTTTTTTCAGTCAATTTTTCACTCAGTGGCTTTACCGATCCTTCTAAAAGTTCCATTCAAGTTCGAAGCAATATTCTACATTACCAGTTTTCCTCTCTGAAGTCTTGAGAAGCTACATTAAGTCGTGATCAAGTCCGTGAATTGTAGTCAAAAACACATTGGTAGTTCCATGCCGACAACTGGTCTTCTTATCCACGCAATGAAAGATACATTTCTCACCAGAATGGTCTTAGAACATTGTACTCTGCGATTTTCCATTTAAGATCCACTTAAAAATTGACCTGTGTTTCTTCATTTCATTTTAAACTTTGAAAAGGAATTCTCCGTGCTCAGAATACAAAAAAAGATCTCAACAGTTTGTAAATACGTGCCGCGACGCGCCAATCTTCTTGTACATATGGTTACCGAGAAAGATTGCGTGACGAGCTAAAAATACTTCATTCAATGGAGACGACAAACAAACGACATGCACTGGACAACTTGTAACAATAGACAATAGCATTGGCCAATTTAAGCATGTAAAACTAAGCAAATCAATCGGTGAATAGCACAGATCTTTGAAAAATACCTACCTGTAGTTTGCAAAAGGCTAAACGGGCTAAATGACGAGCGACGCGTGAAAATAACACTTCGGGATCGAGAAGTGCTGACGCATTCCTATCCAGTGACGTTTTTATCGCCCACAGCGAAAAGTATTCTCTTGACAAATTAAATCAGTCCCTTGAGAGTATACAAAAATGTGGGTCAGAGAGTGCCAAACGATGCCACCAATTCTTCTATTTTTGCAAAATAGTCGAAAAAATGATGACGAATTTCTTTTACTGGGATATTTTGGTGCGACGCGAAAAAATTATTTTTCCTCGTCGCGGACGAAAAAATATCGAGATTCGAGGAAGTTTCGCCCCAAGAAATTGAGAAAATCTTAGAAAATGCGAACTGTCAAACCCAAAAAAGCTACAAAGTTCGAACTGAAAAAAGTGTGTGTTTAATTCATTTAAGACACTAAAATAAAGCAACATTAGCGACTTTCGCAATTGTCAAATAAAATCTGATTTACCGTGTTTCAGAGTGGCTTGCAAGTCCTGATAACCAAAAGCTTTCTAAACCAATGGAGGAAATATTGTTATTTCAACGAATTACCACCTGTCTAATTAGTCGTTTATACTAATACCATTCAATACCGGGATATCGTTTGAGACAAAAGCGTCTGTACATAGAGACCTGCAAATTGATAATGTAAAAAAGGAAGAAACTAAAACAAAAAATTAACGAAATTCTTCACACTATAAATTAACTAAATATAATGTTTCGTTTTTCTTCGGCTTCGATAATTTCGCATACCTGTCTTTGATTCCACGGCTTGCAGTCACATTTTTGCTTGATTCCTCTCCCTCTAATTTCATGCCATGAAATGACAAAGATTAGAACCTTTGGACCTTAACACGACGTCGTTTGTTTTACTGCCTTTAACAGAACAAGAAATCCTACAAAAAGAAATGATTCGCCGAGGGTAAAGCTTTCATTTTAGAAATCTAACAAATTTATTTCCTCATTGTAAAAGACCAAGACAGAGACAAAGCTTTTCTTCCATTACTGCCCAGAGACAGTCGAGGGGAGCCTCTGCTTGCAACCGCTCGATTCATTGAACAGCCGACGTTCACAACCTTGGTGGAACAAAATAGAAGTACTTGTTTTCACAAGTATTTATATTAAATGGTTTGAAACTTTCGCATTATAGATTGTAGGTTTCAGGAAACAGTGCTTGTTTGATTGTTGTTTTTTTCTTTTTCATTACAGCACGAAAATACAAATAACTTAGTTTTTCCTTCCTTGTTATTTTATATACCGTATGTGGATAACCATTGAAAATTGTGTTTCTTCTTTTGTCTGTCTACTTTCAGTACTTTCGGACAAGAAAAGTACCGCGATTCTTTACAATGGCTCTAAAGGTAAGTTAGCATTCTATATCCAGCTGTATTTTAATGCAACTTGAAATTGGTTTGACAAAAGTTCTTTTTGAGTAATTTTCAGAAAACACAAAAACAAATGGAAAACACATTACCGTCACATTCAACTTAAAATAACAAATTCAACTATGATTGTCTTGATTGCAATTGAAAATGTTTTGCTTATTATTTAAAATGGTTGTAGTCAGGAAATGACAAAGTTGAAAACAAACAGTCATAAATGTACATTGTAGCCACTGTATTTCTCTCATCAATAGGATTATACTTGAAGAACTGACGTCATTTCTACAGATAATTAAGTGGGGATAATAGCATAATGCGGCATCGCGCAAACGCCGCTTTTTCCGCCTTTAGTGTGCTTTTTAGCATTTGGGCAATTAACAATGTCTAATATGAAACAATTATCGGGTCCGGTTTTCGCATGATAGCGAAATTATCAAGGTGCTGAACCGTTCCGTTTGTGAAGAGAAGAAAAAGAGCTGTTTTTAATATGCGTCTGTTCAGTTACAGATCACAGAAGACGTCAAAATTTTAAATTTTAAATTTTAAATTCCCCCCCTCCCGAAGTAGTATCTTAATTAATTCCAAAGTGTATCTTAATTGTAGCTATGCAAATATGCCAAATATGCTAAATAATTTTATTCTATACTTATATTATATTTTAATTTAAATAGTGTCCCCGATTAGTAGGCTTTATGGGCAGCTAGAAGACTAGACACTTAAAAAAAGTTATTATTATTATTATTATTATTATTATTATTATTATTATTATTATTACAAGTGAAACCGGTAAAAACAATATATAATTATATATCCCATAGAAAACAGGTAAATGTGAAAATAGATTAGTGTGTATCAATCAGATCAATCTGCAGCTTACTTTCATAAGCAAATACCTACATTGTGCAGTTACAGAAAATATCCATACCCACCCCAAGGATGGTCATTGGAAATTCCGAGGGGGATGGAGGTCTCAATAGCACAAATTTTTAAAAGAAAGTATGAAGCTAAACTGGAAATCCCAGGGGGTGGGAGGGTCCAAACCAAAGACCCATCCTTGGGGGAGGTATGGATATTTTTTGGAACCACACCCTGTGGAACCAAGCCTTTGCTGCAAAAAAAACTTGACACATTAACTTAACCTGGAGCAAAATTTATCGTATGCGAAAACAATTATGTAAATTCTCTGTTATTTCATTATTTTTACATGTTTTTATTTAAACAACTTTTTTTGTCATGAACCCCAGAATGGTTTTAAAACTTACATGTAATTAAGTGTCAGTATTTACATGTAGCCTTATTGGGTTCTGGGATGTTCATATTATATAAATAGCTATAAATGTCACTCAAGTATATTCAGGTTTAAACTGGCAGCATGTGGGAATCAATCATGTGACAATTTTACTACATTGACATAATGTGTATTTTTGAGTTCATTTTGACTAACTGGAATGCCCTTGTAAAGTCTTTAAGTCACCTGTAAATAGAAACAAAACAAACAAAAACTATTTATTTTGATGAAATTGCTATTTTCCAGCATGCAGACTCAGTATATTAAAATTAAATGGCCTTTTTCAGTGTGGGAAAAAACTGGCTGCTTTTATGTTGGGCTAGTGGATCCAATAATTTTTTCCACTTTTTAGATAGCCAAATGACATTTATGGATTTTTATTTTTTGCTGTAGTTGTTTCGAAAGAAACATGGGACTTTGGGTAAACTTTTAATGGTTTCACCTCTCTCAGTCTACCTGGCTCAGGAGAGGAAGAAATCAATTTTCTTTGCACCCCTCCTTTCATTAATCATTACAGAAAAATGTCGGATTATTTTAATTATGTTTAAAAATGTTTTGGACCCTAAAGCTGAATTTTTGTAATCTGTCCATTTCAAAACATTATGTCACAGAAATCTATGTTTGGTTTTCTTGTAGAGAAAGTTGCCAACAAAAACTAAGCTGGAGTTTGTTTAAATGAAATTTACAGCTGATTCCCATATGAGTTAAAAACAAAAAACTTGGGCCTTGACAAAGTGAGAGCCAACAAGTCATGAGAGCCATTCCACTATATATAAATTAAAATAGCACATTGGTTAGCCTAAAAAGCTCCCTGGTTAGCCTAAGCAGTACTCCAGTTAGCCTGAATATAGTTAGCTGATGTGGCTTGAGGTTATGCTAATGGTAATGGTTGGACTTATGTATGGCACTTATGCGTAATGAAACATGCGAGCCATGCAAGCCATTCCAGTTAGCCTGCATAAGATTCCGGTTGGCCTACATAGTACTCCGGTTAGCCCTAAAAGCACTTTGGTTGCCAAACGGTACATCATGTTGCTTGCAGTTAGAATTAGTTGGAATTACGGTTTTCTGGCTTGCTTAAGTTTAAGGCCTCATGAATTTTAACATTGCTACTTTAAATGCTACTGAAGGTCATCCAACAACTGAAAATACAGGCCTTAAGAAAATGTCAAACAGATTTTTTATAAAGTAGACAAATGTATGGTCAAAAAGCATATCTTAAATGCCTCAGGTAATGAATGTGTGTAGAGAAGGAAGGGAATTGCTAGAATTGACTATCACATAACTATGTGTAAAACTAAGACATCAACAACTACCTGAACTTGTTATAATCCATCGTTTAACTCAACAGTAATCCAGAATGTCCTCAGTTCTGAATTCTGTAAATCCTGTCAAAAAATTAGGCATTCTATTAGTCCCAAAAATTCCCTGTAGACCACAAAATGCAAAAAGAAACGGAAATCTATGCTTACCAATAGATTAAAACATCATGGGAAGAACAAATTCTAAGTTAAGAAATGGTCTCATTTATTAAACATGCCTAAAGAGGCATTCCAAAACGTGAGTAGCACTGTTTAATTGAAGTCTAGATTAGCTACCAGGTTGACTGCAAGTCTACACTGATTTAACAAAAGGTGCCTTATGAAAAATAAGCAAATTCGGAAGCGGTCTTTCCATTTCAAAAATTTTTTGTTACATCCGGGATATTGCTTAAGACGAGAGCAAGATGGTCGAGGAAGCTGCTTTGAGTGACTTCAAGCCTTTATGTGAGTAGAACTTGTTCGTTTAACGATTTTTTTGCCGTTCGGTTTAGCTAGCGATCAGAGCTTGCTGTGATTTGTTAGTGAGAAGCAATTTGATTTGCGTGGTTTTCCGGTCGCGAATTGACACGAACCATATGCTACAAGTGTCACTTATAAGTCATTTATTATTTGTTCCTTTTAGTTTAAAATTCCTTCAAAATGAAGCGATCGTCGATGTAACACGCTTTCTCTCAGTGCATTTGAGCCCATACATAGATTTTGAAGGCCTCGGATCACCGCTCGCGCTGGTTCTTTGTATGTTTATTTTCGTAGGTCCCATTTCAAGTTGTAAACACTGTTAATTAAATTGGTATAATTCATAATTTTACGAGTATGTTGCAGATACGGTCTTGTTTCTCCAAAAAGACATAGATTAGAGTAATTTTCGTTCAATTGAGCTAAGATTCGCCCTCCTTTAAACTTCCCTATCAAAACAATGTATCAGAACTGAAGTGCTATGTCAAATTCCTTTAGCCACCTTCTTATAACTCAATGTAGAAAGCTCAAAGGAATATTGTGTAACCTCCAATTTTCGCTTAACTGTCGAACTTAAGCCATGGATTTTGTCGTTTGTCATGCTCTTGTCACGATGAGCGGGCATTCTGGTTTTCAGTTACGCTACACTGTGCATTTCACCTGAACTATAAGGGCTATGACCACTAAATTGATGCTAGACTTGACTGTTGACTGTTGATGCTAAACTGTTTCATTTCAACTCAAATCTGGCTCCCTAAAGTTGTTCTCTGTCATTTAAATAGCTTTTGCGTCCACCTTCTGGTCTATTTTAACTTGAAATGAGGTTAAAATGGCTGTCAGGACAAAAAGGGCATATTCCTGTGCATGATCTACACTGATTTAACAAAAGGTGCCTTATGAAAAATAAGCAAATGTATGAAATTTCACTTATTTTATTTTATTCATTTTTTTTTTTTTGGGGGGGGGGAGGAATTGATGATTATTTCGCTAACTTCGCAAGGGATATTAGCCTAAATGCTGTAGTGATGTCAAAGATGTCAAATTTTACTATTTGTGGTGTTTCTAGCACACCCCCCCCTCCCCCCAGCTGCCTGTTTACCCCGGTCTCTCTAGCGTTCACTGAACCCGTTTCTTTTTTTAAATTCTAGTTGCGCGCTAGGTCGTAGAAGACGGAGTCTAATCTAGCTTTCTATATTGCTGTCTAAAGGAAGTTTGCTGGAGGACATCATTAAGTCCAATGAAGGTGGAAGTATTCCGATTTTCAAGTTATGGGTCGGCTATTATCGTACCTTAAACAAAGCTTTAGCGGGTTGGAATGAACTCGGTACGTTGTGCGAGGTACAGATAATGGATTGCTTGCTTTAGACAGCAAAGATCTTTAGCCACATTAATTAGGACTCGGAGCTAGACTTTAAGGCTGATTTGAAGACGTTCATAACGATATTTGGCTGGAACTTTACTGTGGCTAGAGACTTCAAAAAATGCTGTGATAATGTTCGGAAGCGGTCTTTCCATTTCAAAAATTTTTTGTTACATCCGGGATATTGCTTAAGACGAGAGCAAGATGGTCGAGGAAGCTGCTTTGAGTGACTTCAAGCCTTTATGTGAGTAGAACTTGTTCGTTTAACGATTTTTTTGCCGTTCGGTTTAGCTAGCGATCAGAGCTTGCTGTGATTTGTTAGTGAGAAGCAATTTGATTTGCGTGGTTTTCCGGTCGCGAATTGACACGAACCATATGCTACAAGTGTCACTTATAAGTCATTTATTATTTGTTCCTTTTAGTTTAAAATTCCTTCAAAATGAAGCGATCGTCGATGTAACACGCTTTCTCTCAGTGCATTTGAGCCCATACATAGATTTTGAAGGCCTCGGATCACCGCTCGCGCTGGTTCTTTGTATGTTTATTTTCGTAGGTCCCATTTCAAGTTGTAAACACTGTTAATTAAATTGGTATATTTCATGATTTTACGAGTATGTTGCAGATACGGTCTTGTTTCTCCAAAAAGACATAGATTAGAGTAATTTTCGTTCAATTGAGCTAAGATTCGCCCTCCTTTAAACTTCCCTATCAAAACAATGTATCAGAACTGAAGTGCTATGTCAAATTCCTTTAGCCACCTTCTTATTACTCAATGTAGAAGTAGTCTCTAGTCTAACTTTAATAAAAAAAGAGATCACACTGATCTGAAATGTTTCTTCCAATTTCAAAGGTATCACATCAAAGGTGTCGCAGTAATTTCAAAGTTCCCTGACGTAAATTTTCTTTGCGGCCTGAAATGGCCACTTGGTCAATATTTTGAGGAACATTTCCTCACGTATAAATAATGAAAGGATGCGATTCTTATTAATTTGAAGTACAGTAGCTTAAAATTCAGATGACAGTTACATGCCTCGACGAAATGACTGCCATTTAATACTATCTCCTCGTTCTCACTATCTATTTTTACGCCGAGCTGGGCTTTAATTCCAGTAAGCTAAGTTGATAAACATGATAAACGTCGAAGACATAATTCAACCAGTCTAAAAAAAAATTATTGTACAATGAGAAACACTTACCTCAGGTCCCTGTAAGTTTCTGTCACCCACGTTTTCGCACGTTTCTACTCATTCCATATTCTTCTTTATCGGGAATACAAATAAAGGAGGTATACCCTACGTTTGGGGACGCGTCAAGAAGGAAAAACATCGACAAAACTGTCCTCTACAACTCAAAATCACTCCATTGAATTCCCCTTTCTTGTCGCCATTTTGAAAATGCTCTTGTCGTGAGCCCGCAATACCGACCACGGGGAATCCGCTGGGGAGACCCCGTGCAGGGGGGAGGGGGAGGGGCAGCTACCTAACCTCTCCTCAGGCCCACTCCTTTCCTCTGAAAGAAATTAAATCCATCCTCGCCAAAAGCAATTGAAATGAGAAGAAACTGACAACGCCATCATAAAGAGCATGCACTCCTGCCTCTGGCAAAATTTTCTTTTATTCCTACTGCAAATGATCGCTGAGTAGCAAGCCAACAAACTTTTCAATGGTAATTTTTACTGCCGTACATTTTAGGAAAAAGCAATCATGGCCATTTTTTGAAACACTATTTAAAAAGCTACAACTTCGCTTAAAAAAATCCTAACGGGGAGATCCTAGTAAAGTTTTCAAGCGAATTTAAAAATGCGGTCCGCTCTGGTCACGTGACCGATGACGTCATAACAATAAAAGTGATAAAAATGTACTTAACATATAAATATCTACCGACATGTAATTGGATGTTTCCTCACATTTAATGCAACGCCAGATACGCACTTGTACCCAGACTCCCACTTTTTGAAAATCGTACATAGCTCCCTTAATATTTATATTTTGTTCGGTACCCGGGCAGTCTGAAATGCCTCACACCAATGTGCTTCAAACTGCAATGACTGCTTTTTCAGTAACAAAACATCTTCGTCACAGTGAGCAAAAACGAACTTGAGAGCAATGTCACGTGACTAATGAAGTCATCGCCCTACGTCTTATACAAGAAGTGGTTATTGTTAAGAGTTATTTCTACACGACGTTGTACTCCTGCTGGCTTCAAACTGACCAAGTTATTTGGCATTGACGATTTTTCAGCTGCAAAGGATTTTGGGAAGGTTTTTATTATTATATATTGTTTTTATAATTATTATTATTATTATTATTATTATTATTATTATTATTATTATTATTATTATTGTTAAAAAGTCCAAACATGACCGCTTAATCTAACCGGAAGAGAGGTCTAATTGATTAATTTCTGAAGTTGGATAACATAGGGAATGAAATTGCTCCCCATGCACTGTCGACTTATACAAGGCTCCTACAATAGAAGTTGTTTAACGTGTTTACTATTTTCAAAATAACGACGAAGCCAGTTTTCACGCCGTCGTAGTACGTCAGCTAAACTAAATGAACTCGACCTGTGTAATCGTAGAGCACGTGACTGATTTCGCATTTCGCAATTGCTGTGATTTTAACAGATCCTGCTTTTCCTGTTTTCCTTACAGTTCGTGTGGTTTTTGTGTGGTTTCATCGTAAGCCTGTTATCAGTTATCACATCAGTTACCAGCCTGGAGTGCTATCGGGACATTTGCTTTTACAACTTCAATGACGAAGAATTTCGGTGTAACCAGCGGGGTCGAGAAACCGTGCAGTGCGAAAATAGTGACGACAGCTGCAGCACGGTAGTGATGCATACCGACACAGTGATATCTAAATATCTAAATTGCGAGCCGCAAGAATGCAATTGGTGTACACCCGACACGGATTGTTCTCAAACATGCTGCGATACTGACTTATGTAATACCCCTCCAGGTAAGTGCAAGGTAACAGTATACTCGCAAGTACCTTCAACAGTCCGATGATATAATTACGACGTATATGCTCCTCCGACGAGACTTTTACATTACTGTCCAATGACCGTATCAAATTCCTTAAACAATGTGTAGTATTGCTATATATCTTTGTGAGTCTATTAACAGCGTTTTCACTGTCCACTTCTGTATGACAACAATCTTGTAAAGAAGCTATATTCTTGGGAATCCTAACTATAATATTAAAAAGATAGTTAGAATTATGAAATTTGCAAAATACAAGGAAAAATCTAGACCACTATTCCTATCATTAAAGATTCTTTTATATGAGTTAAATATATACCTGTTGGCACTCTTTATCTATTCATACTTTAGTGATAATCTACCAAGTTATTTTACTAAATATGTTAAATTATATGAAATGATCCATAGCCACAATACTCGAACAGCCTCAAATTAAATATACATATTGATTATAAAAGGACAATTTATGGGAAATTTTCTGAATTTGAATGTATTAAAATCATATAGCCTATTTAAAAAATCAGCGAAAGGTTATGTGCAAAATCATATGTATTCCTTAAGCTAGATTATAGTTAATTCTTAAAAATAGCAAAGCCCTTGTTAGTGTCTACATTAGAAAATCAAATTCATCTACTATATTTTAGTTGTTTTTTAGCATATGGCGATCTTCTAAGAAAAGCTCAATTAAGCTTGCTTAGATCTCCAGCCATTATATAATGATATTTGTATCAGACATATGACAATTTTTGTAAATTAGAAATATAACGGACGAATAAACAAGTGCGGCTAAAATTTTTTTCCTTCAACTGACTCACACTTTTATCTAACGTACAGCTAAAGACAAGGAAAGTACCCAAGATACTATGGTTTTCAAGAATAAAACGATAAAACACAAGAAAGATTCTAAAGAACTGCACAAATTGAAAGCTTCCCATCCGAAGTAATGCTCGGTGAGTTACCTAAAGTGAATCTAAAACGAAAATACAGCAAATAATTAATATTTTAAAAGAGAAGTATATTGCATTTGCATAGAATAAACCATCCACTCTCGACACATAGCAGTAGCTGATATACAGTCATGTCTTAAGTTACTCTTTCCTTCGTTCATTCTTTTGTTCATCAACTTAGCTGTGCTCACATTAAGCCCGAAACATGTTTAGAGTGAGCATGTTTCAACAAAACATGTTTCACCTAAACATGTTCGTTCCTGGTTGTGTAATTTATGCGGTTTTACGGTACCCGCAACTTTAACCGAAAAATGGAGCTCGAAATTACTATAACATTTAAAATCATTCGTTCAGTTTCAATTTTCAAGCCCTTCGGAGGAGAAGAAGAATTGTTTTTAAATTTTAGTGTCGCATTGCGCTGGAAAATTCACGGATTCTCGTTTTTTTCCCGTCGATTTATGGCCCAAGCGCGAAAAACCTCGGTCCGTATTTTACAGTACGGACCTCGAACTCGATAAATAAGAGTGATTCACTTGATGTGAAATGATTAAATGATACATACATGTATTTTTTGTTAGAAATGTCGAGATCTTAAGGTTGGTTAAATGGTTAAAGGCAACCACGCTCAATAAACAAATAACTGCAGGCCTTGGCTAAATCTAGATATTGACTATTGTGAGTACGTTACAGTGTAAATGATGCACGCCACCGATGTGTGAAATGGAATCAAATTTTTGCCTCGCTGCTCCACCCACATTTTTCTACTACCCCAATAAACGGTTGGTTACAAGAAGTGTTTTTCATTTCCTTTAACTGATAGTGTCGAAAGTTTGGTTGTAATTTTATGTTTTTGCTGCGAGAAAAAAAAACGTATTTAACCGAGAACAGTTGAAGCAAACAACTGTCAACAGCGGTTGCGGTAAGGAGACGCAGCATGCGAGCCACAAAAATTTCTGGATTTTGTCAACGAAAGTGAGCGGGGTAGCAGGGCAAAAATTTGGTTCTATTCCACACATCGATGGCGTGCGTTGTAGTAGCTAAAGATAACTATATATACTTACTCACTTAACCAATTACGTGCTCGCCTATATTATTAATGCCTCTTTGAACAATTGATTTACTTAGTTATTTGGTTAGCTGATTTTTGTTTGTCGTATGTTATATTTAGTTAGTTGATAGAGTTCCTTGTTTAGTTGTCTGTTAGTTCATTCAATTGTTATTTATTGCCGTTTTATATCCACGAGGGAGGCGCGGTGGCCTAATGGTTAGTGTGCTGGGGTGCCTACCATTTAGCCAAAAAATCCGAAAATTTCGGTTGTAAGACAAATGGAACAGTAATTTTCCGGGAAATCCGTTCGAAAATTGCGGACTACCTCCATAGGTACTCCTCTTTTTCCGTTCGGAACAAAACGTCGGAAATTTCCTTACCATTTGCACAATTTCCCAGTTCCAGTCTCTCATCAACGGAAAACAATAACGGGAAACCGAACTTCAAATGGTAAGCGCCATCTGGTTCGATTGGTTTGCTGATTTTGGAAAATCCCTGACCATTATTCAATGTTCATCCCAACCGGTCCCTTCGGACAAATGGTAAGCACCCCTGGACTCCGCATCGAGCGGTTCGGGTTGGAGCCCTGGCCACGGTCATATGTGTTGTTTCTTGGCAAGACAATTTACTTTCGCAGTGCCTCTCTCAACCCAGGTGTATAAATAAATAGGTACCGGCGAATTAAATGCTGGGGATAACCTTGAGAAGGACAAGCATCCCATCCAGGGGAGAATAGTCCTAGTGGCTTGATGCTACGAAACCGAGATAAGCTGCGGCCTCATGGACCACTAGCCTCGAGCGAAGACTTTACTTTTTTACTTTGTTAACCATTATAAACAGCGAAAAAGTAAACATAAGGTGTTAAACTGATTTTATTGCCGGATTTTATACGCTGTAAAATGCATGACGCACATATAAATATCGATCTTCTTTCTCTCGTCAGGTGAGGAACCAGACTACTGTGGACAAGCACTGGTAACACCCAGGATAAGAAAGAAACGCTTAAAGTAATAAATAAATTTTAAGAACATTAATGTAGCTCAAATGTAAGAAATACAATAAAAGTCACCCGGGTTGTGTTCATTTGTTGTGCTTCCTTTCTTCTTGTTTCCTTTCTACCTTTTTGCATTTCCTTCTGCATATTTGCTTTTTCATTCCATCTTCCTCTGTTAGTACCTTCGTTTCATTATTTATTCCCTCTCTCCCCTTTTCTTTTCTTTTCCCTCTCATTGTTTCATTTATTTCACTCTTTCTGTAATTAGTACGGGTTCTGTCCCCCTCCCCCACAAAATGTGTTAACGGAAACAAGGTTTTGGTTGAGAATCAAAACAGATGATATGAGAAAAATGCTGCTTGAAGAGAGAGTGAGAGATGGAGAGACAGAGGCAGACAGACTATTAATTTATACACAGAATTCCTTCAATGACAGTTGATTGTTTTCCAAGAAAACCGTGGTAAACATAAATTACAAAAGATTACAGTTACAAACTTAAGAGGGCGTCTCCCTAAGATCCACAAAGTCAAATTGGCTCAAGAAATAGAATTCGCTCAAAATCCCTCCACTAATTTCTTATAATAAGTAAGTAACAAATATGAAATTAGATTGGAGAGAAAATGTTTTCTTAATGAAATCTGGATGCAAACTTTTCACACCTCCTGCTGGCCTCGGCGGCCATTGGCTGGACCGTGAAATTTGGTAAAGTCGAACACTTCGCTCTAATTAATATATTTCTGTACAATCTGTAAAAATCCGATATTCATAAACAATAGGCCTTGGTCTATTAAACTAAGTGAACAGCACTGAACAGCTTTCATTATCAAGAAAAAAACGAGGATTCAAAGTTTTGATATTTTGGACATTATTCACAAGGTAAAATTTTCGTCAATTTCATGTAGAAGAATATCAGAAGTGGTTCGTACTCACAAGTTAAACTGCATATCAGCAGTAAGCTCCATCCTTTTTCTCTAAGAATATGTAAAAATATTTGGCCGCTCTCCATTCCTTCGTTTGTTGACCAGGGGTAAAACAACCGCTACTCAGCAGATGTGGCCATGTTGTCATCGTATTCGTTCCGACCCAATTTCAGTACCAATGGAGGAGGATTTCGTTAAGTCACTAGTGGATTTAACTCATTGTGAAAGAAGAAATCACTTAGCAATCAGATATAATCTGAGGAGAATTGATCTGCTCGAGAACGTCCATTTAAACAGTACAAATCGATCTTCTACTGTCCGCCATGTTGTTTTTAACAACCGCTGACCAGTTTGGTAGCGGTCAGTGTAAATTATAGACTTTGGACAACAGACTGCGCTAACTGAGGACTACGGACTGGGTATAAATTTCGGACTAAGCATATACACTGCAAATAAATGCAAACTGATTTTAAAAACAATGAGAACCCATAAAGGCTGTAATCATGAAACTGTGATTTATCTCCGCAAAGTAAGTGAATACTTCATGTTCGAGTGGCAACGCGACTCAAACTCAAATGCTGATTTCATGTCTGGCTTCACGCGAGAGCGCGTGAGATTTCATTTTGGACTTACTGTGATCACAAAGGTCAGATATCAAATTCAGGTTACCATTTTAGAAGGACCCTTTAGCTTAAAGCTTTCTAAAAGAAGATAAATTTCTATGCTTGCATAAGCATGGTACAATTCAGGGGCGGATGCAGGATTTTTCTTAGGAAGGGGTGCACTAGATTGTTATTTTTTTTTGCAGAACACCAGTTGTATTAGAAAGCCACAGGTCATGCCAGAGGATGCGCACCCCCTACATCCTCCCCTAGATCCACCCTTGCATTTGACAGGAAAACAGCTATTGCCCTGTTCGCTGTAGGATTATAACAGTCTTGAGCCTGGATATTAGCTGGGTTGCGTTTTCATCCATCATAGAAATATAACCTCCTACTCACTGGTGTTACTGTTATTTCATTAACTCGCATAAAAGTCGCGTTAACCCCGACTGAATGTAATTCGTTGCCAAGGGGAAGTACAGAATTACCTAGGCAACCTAAGCTTTTAACGCAACATAAAATAGGTTTTGTTTCTGGGGTAATTAATGTGAACATTGACAGCAAATTTACTGAGTGGACGTGTAATAGCCATGATGAGTGTAAAACGTTTATTGTTTAAAAGATGCCTAGTTTGATAGCTCCTGTTTCTGAGATTAACAGCTACCATGTAGAAAATATACGGTTTCAGCCCAGTCTCTTTCCGATACACCATAATAATTAAGAGTAGAGGATGATCCACTTGCGGGGTACATATTTTGAGAAAAGATTGATGCGATCGACTACAGTACTATAGAACTGTCTTGTTAACAAGCACAAATAACAGCAAACGATTTAAAACCTCCTTTCTTTTTCCGCTCTGAACCTTTCCAAAAGACTTACAGGGACAATCGAAATCATCGCTGCTAATTTATCGACAAGTTGAAATTTCCTTTCTTTTGACTTGAAAGAAGTTTTAGAATAACTGCGGCTGAATTCAGCATGCTTACATTAATTAAAGAAACCGATCTTGTGGTACCGATGCAATTCACAGAGGTTGTAGGCGTCATTTATTGGATGCCGTTCTGATATCTTTTCAAAACCCTCATCCACTTGTTGCCAGCGAATTTGCTATACCACCACATCTTCAATGTAGGGGGAAGTAGCCGTGGATGAAAGAACTATTTGGACTAAGATAAGATAAGATAAGAAACTTTATTTAAGTGTCAAGAACCTTATAGCCTGGGAATAGCACCATACTAATTAGGGGACACTACTAAAAACTAAAGACTACACTAATACTAATATCACTACAATAAAAATATATTTAAGTTATGTAAAAATGTTATTATAATCTATGATATAGAAAAATCTTAAAATCTTTAACTAAATTGTAAAATTATAACTTGACTTGAGAGGCATTATGTGCAGCATAGGATGCAGCCCTTACAGCCAGTGTCCATTAAGCAAACAAGGTGATTGGATCCCCATACCTAAGAAAATTGGTAAGCCCATCGAACTTTTGTTTGACTTGTGATTATCGGTCTGTACTTCCGTATTCTACTTGCACTGCGCGTGCGCGGACTGGGGCTAATTCATTACAGCATGGTGAAGAAACGAAATATGCAAGAAAAAATAAAGCAGAAAATAACATTCACTACAATTATTTACTTGATGTTAAATGATTCAATGATTCAAATGTGTATTTTACCTTAGCAATAGTCGAGATCTTAAAGGTTGTTTTTGTTAAATACGGGCCAGCATCCCGTCCAATAAATAAATAAAGAAAAATGATAATCGCCTAGCCTTGTAAATGGCCTTGCCCACCATGTGTTCTCGTAGCTCAGTGGATAGAGCGAACGCCCGGTGTTTGGGAGGTCATGGATTCGATTCTCCTTCCCACGCTAGTGACATGATGAATATTTCACATTTAAATCCCCGTGTCACGTAGCTCCTTTAAAATTGTTAACCATTAAACCAATAAGAAACATAAACATTGAAACAGTAAAAGTGTTACGCTGTTTTTATTGCCGGATTTTATGCATGAAACACATATGAATAACGACTTTTTTCCTCTCGTCAGGTAAGGAACCAGATTACTGTAGACAAGCACTGAAACACCCACTGAAACACCCAGGATGAATATTTCACATTTAAATCCCCGTGACGTAGCTCCTTTAAAATTGTTAACCATTAAACCAATAAGAAACATAAACATTGAAACAGTAAAAGTGTTACGCTGTTTTTATTGCCGGATTTTATGGGCTGTCAAATGCATGAAACACATATGAATAACGACTTTCTTCCTCTCGTCAGGTAAGGAACCAGATTACTGTAGACAAGCACTGAAACACCCACTGAAACACCCAGGATGAATATTTCACATTTAAATCCCCGTGACGTAGCTCCTTTAAAATTGTTAACCATTAAACCAATAAGAAACATAAACATTGAAACAGTAAAAGTGTTACGCTGTTTTTATTGCCGGATTTTATGGGCTGTCAAATGCATGAAACACATATGAATAATGACTTTCTTCCTCTCGTCAGGTAAGGAACCAGATTACTGTAGACAAGCACTGAAACACCCAGGATGAGAAAGAAACGCTTAAAGTAATTAATAAATTTTAAAAACATTAATGTAGCTCAAATGCAAGAAATACAATAAAAGTCACCCGGGTTGTGTTCATTTGCTGTGCTTCCTTTCTTCTTGTTTCATTTCTACCTTTTTACATTTCTTTCTGCATATTTGCTTTTTTCATTCCATCTTCCACTGTTAGTACCTTCGTTTCATTATTTATTCCCTCTCTCCCCTTTTCTTTTCTTTTTCCCTCTCATTGTTTCATTTATTTCACTCTTTCTGTAATTAGTACGGGCTCTGTCCCCAGGTTGTCGAGTTCATTTCGAGTGAGGATTTCAAGGAGAAGCGTGACTGCAAACATGCCCTTCGGACTTGCTCGCCCCAATCGAGACAATGAAACGTACAAAATCGAAGCAAGTCCAAAAAGCGGTTGACAAAAACAATAGAAGGGCCTGAAAAGTTACTTATTTCGTAAGAAAAAAAACAAGAACAGAAATGAAAAGCCCACAACAAGGGGTATTTTCAGTTGGTCACCCACCCAAGTACTAACCCCACGCAACAGGGCTTAACTTCAGCGATCAGACGAAAACCAATGCTTTCCTTGTGGTATCAGTGTCAGACGAGACAAAGGGTTATAAGAGTCATGCCATTAGAGAAAAAGGAATTCCTAGTTTAAATGGATCTTATGGGCAATTTGGCACTTTCCTGCTAAAACTGGACTTAACTTTTATGAGCTGATTTACGCGCTTTCTGATACCACATGGTTCTTGTCCGATCGCTGAAGTTAAGCCCTGTTGGGTTCGAAGGGTAAAGAATATATGCATGCCCTTTATTTTGTGAGATATATTTACTGTTTGTTTGTAGCTTTTTTTGTTAAAAAAAAAAAAACAGAAAAAAAATCTCGTTCCGCCGTTCCGCGTTCCACCGTTCCACGAATTACTAACAACCGGCGAATCAAGGAATGTCGCTTTAAGCGATCGATATACGAGTTTGTTTTCTTTCGGTTTAGAAACTTTCTGGATATTAAAGAAAAAAAAAAACAGTGAATGAAACAAACGAATCATTTATACAGACAATATTTTATTACTGTATAGCTGTAAGCTAGGTACAGATCATGTATCAACAACTGAGGTTTAGATTTTCCAAATGGTCATGACACTTAAATAAAGTTATTTTTTTATTTATTTTTTAACCCAATTTATTAAATATTACTGCAATATTGGTGTGACGTCTTTTCACTCTAGACTCAGTTGTGCAAAGACCTTGTAACTACTCAACCGGGATGGTAGGGTGACAGAGTATGAGAAACGGAAAGGTGGAGCCAGTTTCTCTTTTAAGGTATTTAGCTGGCCAAAGCTGTATTCCTTTGAAGAGTATAATAATGGTTCCTGCAGTGCTTTCACCGACTTAAGTAACATTGCAGTACCCGCATATTTAATAAAAATCCGGCTATGTGTCTGTTCATTTTGAAGAACTAAACAAAGGGGAGCTTTATTTCATGTCATAAAATCCACTTCACTTTATTACAAAGCTTCTTGGTGAGGATACGCTACGATATTTTGAGATACCTACATCTGGAAGAAGTTATTACGTGAACTCATTGCGAGCAGTTGAAGACTTTTAAGACTTCCAAATAAAATCGTAACATATCCAAATCAGCCTCCCCTCTCAGATTTAGCTTTTTTTAACTTGATGAATTATAAATGAGTTTAAGAGTTGTGATTTCACCACTTAATTGAATTTGGATTTTCAGAAATTCTGATTTGTGATTTGTGATTTCTAATTTCTGAATTCTGCTTTGGTATATCTGTAACACTGAGTTCTGATTTCTTATTGTTCATTAATCATAATCATAGCCTCAAAATCAAATATTCTCTGCAGTATTTCTTTGTTTATCAGAAATCAAAACTGAATTTCTTCCAATTTATGGTTTCGTTAACTTTAGAAATCAAGCTGTCGGTGAGGCATCCTGATTCTGAAGGAAAATCAAAACACATTACAATACCAGGCTCAATATTGAACGTGTACAAACCATTTGACGTTCGCTCTCACCACGTGCTATTCCTCCATTTCCATTTACTGCCTCGTTGACTTCCGAACTGCATCCTTTCGCTGGAATCACCCTGTCAAGAGAAACATCAGACACATGCTTTGAACAAAACCAAGCAACTATCTGTGCTAACATTCCAGAGAAACGTTCTAGCTGCAGTAAGTGCTTGCGAATACTCAAAGCGTTTTCGAATTCGCGACGTAGTCAGTTTTGAGAGCTTCGACTGTAATTCCCAGCTTACAACGATGATTTTTCTCTCAACTTAATACAAGCCTTAGGAAGAACTATGTTTGCCTTGTTTCGTTGCTCGAGTAGCAGATCACATTTTATTTTTACAAGACCGAGATCCGAGAACCTGTTTTTTATTTAATACTCTAATTTAAACGCTATAAGACGTCAACAACAGAAAAATAGCCAAAGCTCTTTGAAAGAAAATTGTATGCACCTATAGGTTGCAAAATAACACGCTTATGAGAACATTTGCTCAATGTTAAGATCAGAAAAAAAGTAAACAAGTTCAATAATTAAAGTCTTCTTTTGTTCGACTCTTGATTTCAGCTACCTGTTTCGGATTCCCTGAGGGCGGTTCACAGTTCTCCCTGCTTTCTTAAATCAAGACAACCATTACACTTCATTGCATTGTAAAATAATAGCTCATTGATAGCTGAGATCATCACCTGTTTAAGCCGTTTACACTCAGAAATATAATCGATGTTAGTGTAGCATTTAAGAGAGGACAGTAGCTTGTCTAATCTGCTGCGTAGTAACAGATTTAATATCTAGACCTGGACATAAATTCAGAAAAAGCAAAACAAAACAGCGATATCAGTTTTGTCGGACAATTTTCGCTTTCACACTAAAGCAGGTGCCCGCCTGAACTGAAATTTTCCTTAATTAATTAGTGAATAGTCTTTTTATTTCCTTTTAAGGTAAACTAGAAAGTGGAAAATGACAGCATGTCCAATCTGCTGCGTAGTAACAGATTTAATATCTAGACCGATTCATAAAATGCAAAAGGTAAGCAGGGATATGAGTTTTTTTAGCTTTGTTTTGTCGGTCAATTTTACTTTTCACACTAAAGCAGGTGGGCCGATCCGAGCACCTGTTTAAAACAGTCGTTTTTACTGAATATTCTAAGTTAACGCTATAAGACCTCAACAACAGAAAAATAACCAAAGCTTCTTGAAAGAAAATTGTATGCTAGCATAACTTGCAAAATAACACGCTTATGAGAACATTTGCTCAATGTTTAGTTTAGAAAAAATGTTTAACAAGAAGCTTGCTTAATAATTAAAGTCTTCTTCTCTTGTTCGACTCTTGATTTCAAACTACCTGTTTCGGATTCCCTGAGGGCGGGTCACAGTTTTCCCTGCTGTCATACATCAAGACAACCATATCGCTTCATGGCATTGTAAAATAACAGGTAATTGATGGCTGAGATCATTACCTGTTTAAGTCGTTTACACTCGTAAATAATCGATGTTGGTATATCATTCAAGAGAGGACAGTAGCTTTTCCAATCTGCTGCGTAGTATCAAATTTAAAATCTAGCCCTAGACATAAAATTCAGAAAGGAAACAGCGAAATCAGTTTTTCCCGATGTTTTGTCGGTCAATTTTAGCTTTCACACTAAAGCAGGTGCCGGCCTGAACTGCAATCTTCTAAATTAATTAGTGAATAGTCTTATTATTTCCTTTTAAGGTAAACTAGAAGGCGGAAAATGACAGGCCCGATAAAAAATTCATTAGGGAAGCTCTTGGACACATACCATAAAACGGGATAACTTCATTAGTTGCCTCGTGGTTTCCTCAAATTAAAGGCAAGAGCTACGAATCGTAAGTATTAATAACCTTATCTATATAAATACGTTGTGGCTTAAATTTATCTTTCGTTTAGAATTTTTGTTTCCCTTTTTCAGAGAATGAAATTGAATATGAGGCAATGAAATTTAAATCAAACTGGCTTAAACATTTTCAAATCAAATATAAATTTAAAGGACAACATATATACTTTCTCCTGTTTACTATTGTAAGTGGCCTGATGATAACATTTCAGAAACAACAGTGATAAATTCTCTATTTTGTATCTTTTAAATTAGAATTATATAAACAACAATAACATGGTGTATAGGGGTTTCTTCCTCTCAATCTATTTATTGGGTGTTCTTTACAACGCGCGTTTCTGATTCCCCGCTGAGATACAGTATCAAAACTATAAATAGACCTTAACAGATTGCATGTCTGCAAATCGTTTTGCTTGTTTCATATTTTCTTTCAGATCTATCTACAAGTACCGCATTGAGTTAAAATGACTTCCCTTAAGGTATGTTCACATATTCATGAAGTAAAACTCTGCAAGTGTCAGAAAACACATAGAAACTGTGGCATTCCGATTTCGCAAAGGCGCGAATGTTCGAATTTGTCGAGCGAAACTAACAGCTCGAATCGTTTTATGTCACATCTACCGCTAGACAGCAATTCTAAGTTATTCAAGTAACTGTTTATCGGTATTAAACCTAAGTTGAGGATGGCGTAAGGGTTATTAGCGGTGATGCGGTTTTGCGGTAATTTTATTTTGAACCGGCGGTATTGCGGTTTACAACTCTTTGCGGGTGGTGGTTATCGTAAAATCCCGGTTATAAGCCCCCCCCCCCCCTCCCCGATTATAGGCCCATCTAAATGGAAACAACAAAATACATCCGTTTCTCAAGCCCACCCAAACCTTCCTGGATATAAGCCCTCTCTACTTGATGACAGTAGTGAACAGGGCTAAATGTTGCTTTATTATGAATTTAAAATATATTTCGATCGGCACTGCTGTGGTTCGTTTCGAAACGTTTGTTTTATTCCGTTTATAAGTGCCCCCCCCCCCCCCCGCCCCCGATATAAGCTCCTCCGTTTCCGTTTATAAGCTCACCTCAAACCCCTTACGAAGCTGTATAAGCCCAGGACTTATAACAGGAATTTTATGGTATTGCAAATTCTACACACGTCTGCTTAATCTAACCGACAGAGAGGGCTAATTGATTAACTTCTGGAAGTTGGATAAGTGACCGCTTCTTGGAGGATAACCGCTTAACAGAAGGCCACTTGATGGAGGTTTGACTGCAGTTATGCTCAAGGAAACAATCAAATTACTCCTCATGCACTGTCGTTGTTTAATGTGTCTTCTATTTTCAAAATAACGACGTAGCCAGTTTTCACGCCGTCGTAGTACGTCAGCTAAACTAAATGAACTCGACCTGACCAATCGTAGAGCGCGTAACTGATTTCGCGTGATACATGCAATTGCTGTGATTTTAACATATCCTGCTTTTCCTGTTTTCCTTACAGTTCGTGTGGTTTTTGTGTGGTTTCATCGTAAGCCTGTTATCAGTTATCACATCAGTTACCAGCCTGGAGTGCTATCGGGACAATTGCATTTGGAACTTCAAGAACGAAGAATTTCGGTGTAGCAAGGGGGGTCGAGAAACCGTGCCGTGCGAAAATAGTGACTACAGCTGCAGCACCGTAGTGATGCATACAGATGCAGGAATATCTAAATATCTAAACTGCGAGCGGAAAGAATGCGATTGGTGCACACCCAACACGGATTGTACTCAAACATGCTGCGATACTGACTTATGTAATACCCCTCCAGGTAAGTGCAAGATAACAGTATACTCGCAAGTGCCTTCAACAGTCCGATGATATAATTACGACGTATATGCTCCTCCGACGAGACTTTTACCTTAAACAATGTGTAGTATTGCTATATATCTTTGTGAGTCTATTGACAGCGTTTTCACTGTCCACTTCTGTTTGACTACAATCTTGTAAAGAAGCTATATTCTTGGGAATCCTAACTATAATATTAAAAAGATAGTTAGAATTATGAAATTTGCAAAATACAAGGAAAAATCTAGACCACTATTCCTATCATTAAAGATTCTTTTATATGAGTTAAATATATACCTGTTGGCACTCTTTATGTATTCATACCTTAGTGATAATCTACCAAGTTATTTTACTAAATATGTTAAGTTAAATGAAATGATCCATAGCCACAATACTCGAACAGCCTCAAATTAAATATACATATTGATTATAAAAGGACAATTTATGGGAAATTTTCTGAATTTGAAAGTATTAAAATCATATAGCCTATTTAAAAAATCAGCAAAAAATAGCAAAGCCCTTGTTAGTGTCTACATTAGAAAATCAAATTCATCTACTATATTTTAGTTGTTTTTAGCATATGGCGATCTTCTAAGAAAAGCTCAATTAAGCTTGCTTAGATCTCCAGCCATTATATAATGATACTTGTATGAGACATATGACAATTTTTGTAAATTAGAAATATAACGGACGAATAAACAAGTGCGGCTAAATTTTTTTTCCTTCAACTGACTCACACTTTTATCTAACGTACAGCTAAAGACAAGGAAAGTACCCAAGATACTATCGTTTTCAAGAATAAAACGATAAAACACAAGAAAGATTTTAAAGAACTGCACAAATTGAAAGCTTCCCATCCGAAGTAATGCTCGGTGAGTTACCTAAAGTGAATCTAAAACGAAAATACAGCAAATAATATTTTAAAAGAGAAGTATATTGCATTTGCATAGAATAAACCATCCACTCTCGACACATAGCAGTAGCTGATATACAGTCATGTCTTAATTTACTCTTTTTTTCGTTCATTCTTTTGTTCATCAACTTAGCTGTGCTCACATTAAGCCCGAAACATGTTTAGAGTGAGCATGTTTCAACAAAACATGTTTCACCTAAACATGTTCGTTCCTGGTTGTGTAATTTATGCGGTTTTACGGTACCCGCATAAATCTTGCACACTTTAACCGAAAAATGGAGCTCGAAATTACTATAACATTTAAAATCATTCGTTCAGTTTCAATTTTCAAGCCCTTCGGAGGAGAAGAGCTTTCCAGCGTTTAGTGAGCAGACAACATCTGCCCTATCTTCGGTACAAAAAGAATTGTTTTTAAATTTTAGTGTCGCATTGCGCTGGAAAATTCACGGATTCTCGTTTTTTTCCCGTCGATTTATGGCCCGAGCGCGAAAAACCTCGGTCCGTATTTTATAGTACGGACCTCGAACTCGATAAATAAGAGTGATTTACTTGATGTGAAATGATTAAATGATACATACATGTATTTTTTGTTTGAGATGCCGAGATCTTAAGGTTGGTTAAATGGTTAAAGGCAACCGCGCTCAATAAACAAATAACTGCATGCCTTGGCTAAATCTAGATATTGCTTATTGTGAGTACGTTACAGGGTAAATGATGCACGCCACCGATGTGTGAAATGGAATCAAATTTTTGCCTCGCTGCTCCACCCACATTTTTCTACTGCCCCAATAAACGTTTGGTTACAAGTGTTTTTCATTTCCTTTAACTGATAGTGTCGAAAGTTTGGTCGTAATTTTATGTTATTGCTGCGAGAAAAAAAAACGTATTTAACCGAGAACAGTTGAAGCAAACAACTGTCAACAGCGGTTGCGGCAAGGAGACGCAGCATGCGAGCCACAAAAATTTCTGGATTTTGTCAATGAAAGTGGGCGGGGTAGCAGGGCAAAAATTTGGTTCTATTCCACACATCGGTGGCGTGCGTTGTATTAGCTAAAGATAAACTATATATACTTACTTAACCAATTACGTGCTCACCTATATTATTAATGCCTCATTGAACAATTGATTTACTTAGTTATTTGGTTAGCTGATTTTTGTTTGTCGTATGTAATATTCAGTTAGTTTATAGAGTTCCTTGCTTAGTTTTCCGTTAGTTCATTCAATTGTTATATTTATTGCCGTTTTATATCCACGAGGGAGCCGCGGTGGCCTAATGGTTAGTGTGCTGGGGTGCTTACCATTTAGCCAAAAAATTCGAAAATTTCGGTTGTAAGTCAAATGGAACAGTAATTTTCCGTGAAATCCGTTCGGAAATTGCGGACTACCTCCAGAGGTACTCCTCTTTTTCCGTTCGGAACAAAACATCGGAAATTTCCTTACCATTTGCACGATTTCCCAGTTCCAGTCTCTTATCAACGGAAAGCAATAACGGGAAACCGAATTTCAAATGGTAAGCGCCATCTGGTTCGATTGGTTTGCTGATTTTGGAAAATCCCTTACCATTATTCAATGTTCATCCCAACCGGTTCCGTCCGACAAATGGTAAGCACCCCTGGACTTCGCATCGAGCGGTTCGGGTTGGAGCCCTGGCGACGGTCATATGTGTTGTTTCTTGGGCAAGACAATTTACTTTCACAGTACCTCTTTCAACCCAGGTGTATAAATAAATAGGTACCGGCAAATTAAATGCTGAGAATAACCTTGCGAAGGACAAGCATCCCATCCATCGGAAAATAGTCCTAGTCGCTTCATGCTACGAAACCGAGATAAGCTGCGGCCTCGTGGACCACTAGCCTCGAGCGAAGACTTTACTTTTTTACTTTGTTAACCATTATAAACAGCGAAAAAATAAACATAAGGTGTTAAACTGATTTTATTGCCGGCTTTTATACGCTGTAAAATGCATGACGCACATATAAATATCGATCTTCTTTCTCTCGTCAGGTGAGGAACCAGACTACTGTGGATAAGAACTAAAACACCCAGGATAAGAAAGAAACGCTTAAAGTAATTAATAAATTTTAAGAACATTAATGTAGCTCAAATGTTAAGAAATACAATAAAAGTCACCCGGTTGTATTCATTTGCTCATTTGCTGTGCTTCCTTTCTTCTTGTTTTATTTCTACCTTTTTCCATTTCTTTCTGCATATTTGCTTTTTTCACTCCATCTTCCACTGTTAGTACCTTCGTTTCATTATTTATTCCCTCTCTCCCCTTTTCTTTTCTTTTTCCCTCTCATTGTTTCATTTATTTCACTCTTTCTGTAATTAGTACGGGCTCTGTCCCCAGGTTGTCGAGTTCATTTCGAGTGAGGATTTCAAGGAGAAGCGTGACTGCAAACATGCCCTTCAGACTTTCTCGTCCCAATCGAGACAATGAAACGTACAAAATCAAAGCAAGTCCAAAAAGCGGTTGACAAAAAAAAATAGAAGGGCCTGAAAAGTTACTTATTTCGTAAGAAAAAAAACAAGAACAGAAATGAAAAGCCCACAACAAGGGGTATTTTCAGTTGGTCACCCACCCAAGTACTAACCCCGCGCAACTGGGCTTAACTTCAGCGATCCGACGAAAACCAATGCTTTCCTTGTGGTATCAGTGTCAGACGAGACAAAGGGTTATAAGAGTCATGCCATTAGAGAAAAAGGAATTCCTAGTTTAAATGGATCTTATGGACAATTTGGCACTTTCCTGCTAAAACTGGACTTTACTTTTATGAGCTGATTTACGCGCTTTCTGATACCACATGGTTCTTGTCCGATCGCTGAACTTAAGCCCTGTTGGGCTCGAAGGATAAAGAATATATGCATGCCCTTTTTTTGTGAGATATATTTACTGTTTGTTTGTAGTTTTTTTTTGTTAAAAAAAAAAAAAAAAAAAAAAAAAAAAAAAAAAAAAACAGAAAAAAATCTCGTTCCGCCGTTTCTCGTTCCGCCGTTCCGCGTTCCACCGTTCCGCGGATTACTAACAACCGGCGAATCAATAGCCTCCCACGCAGTCGTTTTTAGGGGAGATCGGATTGCACTTGTGGCGAATCAAGGAATGTCGCTTTAAGCGATCGATATACGAGTTTGTTTTCTTTCGGTTTAGAAACTTTCTGGATATTAAAGAAAGAAAAAAAAAACAGTGAATGAAACAAACGAATCATTTATACAGACAATATTGTATTACTGTATAGCTGTAAGCTAGATACAGACCATGTATTAACAACTGAGGTTTAGATTTTCCAAATGGTCATTATATTTAACCCAATTTGTTAAATATTACTGCAATATAGGATGATTCCGAAGTGTGACATCTAAAGAAAGCAGATTTAACGTCTTTTCACTCTCGACTGAGTTTTGCAAAGACCTTGTAACTACTCAACCGGGATGGTAGGGTGACAGACTAGGAGAAATGGAAAGGTGGAGCCAGTTTGTCTTTTAAGGTATTTAGCTCGCCAAAGCTGTAATCCTTTGAAGAGTATAATAACGGTTCCTGCATTGCTTTCACCGACTTAAGTAACATTGCAATACCCGCATATTTAATAAAAATCCGGCTATGTGTCTGTTCATTTTGAAGAACTAAACAAAGGGGAGCTTTATTTCATGTCATAAAATCCACTTCACTTTATTACAAAGCTTCTTGGTGAGGATACGCTACGATATTTTGAGATACCTACATCTGGAAGAAGTTATTACGTGAACTCATTGCGAGCAGTTGAAGACTTTTAAGACTTCCAAATAAAATCGTAACATATCCAAATCAGCCTCCCCTCTCAGATTTAGCTTTTTTTAACTTGATGAATTATAAATGAGTTTAAGAGTTGTGATTTCACCACTTAATTGAATTTGGATTTTCAGAAATTCTGATTTGTGATTTGTGATTTCTAATTTCTGAATTCTGCTTTGGTATATCTGTAACACTGAGTTCTGATTTCTTATTGTTCATTAATCATAATCATAGCCTCAAAATCAAATATTCTCTGCAGTATTTCTTTGTTTATCAGAAATCAAAACTGAATTTCTTCCAATTTATGGTTTCGTTAACTTTAGAAAGCAAGCTGTCGGTGAGGCATCCTGATTCTGAAGGAAAATCAAAACACATTACTATACCACGCTCAATATTGAACGTGTACAAACCATTTGACGTTCGCTCTCACCACGTGCTCTTCCTCCATTTACTACCTCGTTGACTTCCGAACTGCATCCTTTCGCTGGAATCACCCTGTCAAGAGAAACATCAGACACATGCTTTGAACAAAACCAGGCAACTACCTGTGCTAACCTATTTAATGTTTCGTTGACCTCCGAACTGCATCCTTTCGCTGGAATCACCCTGTCAAGAGAAACATCAGACACATGCTTTGAACAAAACCAAGCAACTACCTGTGCTAGCCCATTTAATGTTTCGTTGACCTCCGAACTGCATCCTTTCGCTGGAATCACCCTGTCAAGAGAAACATAAAACACATGCTTTGAACAAAAACCAAGCAACTACCTGTGCTAACCCATTTAATGTTTCGTTGACCTCCGAACTGCATCCTTTCGCTGGAATCACCCTGTCAAGAGAAACATCAGACACATGCTTTGACCAAAACCAAGCAACTATCTGTGCTAACATTCCAGAGAAACGTTCTAGCTGCAGTAAGTGCTTGCGAATACTCAAAAGCGTTTTCGAAATCGCGACGTAGTCAGTTTTGAGAGCTTCGACTGTAATTCCCAGCTTACAACGACGATTTTTCTCTCAACGTAATACAAGCCTTAGGAAGAACTATGTTTGCCTGGTTTCGTTGCTCGAGTAGCAGGTCACATTTTATTTTTACAAGACCGAGATCCGACAACCTGTTTAATATTCTAATTTAAACGCTATAAGACGTCAACAACAGAAAAATAGCCAAAGCTCTTTGAAAGAAAATTGTATGCAACTGTAAGTTGCAAAATAACACGCTTATGAGAACATTTGCTCAATGTTAAGATCAGAAAATAAAGTAAACAAGTTCAATAATTAAAATCTTCTTTTGTTCGACTCTTGATTTCAGCTACCTGTCTTGGATTCCCTGAGGGCGGTTCACAGTTCTCCCAGCTATCATAAATCAAGACAACCATTTCACTTCATGGCATTGTTAAATAATAGCTCATTGATAGCTGAGATCATCACCTGTTTAAGTCGTTTACACTCAAAAATAATGGATGTCAGTGCAGCATCCAAGAGAGGACAGTAGCTTTTCCAAGCTGCTGCGTAGTAGCAGATTTCATATCTAGCCCTAGACATAAAATTCAGAAAGGAAACAGCGATATCAGTTTTGTCGGACAATTTTCGCTTTCACACTAAAGCAGGTGCCCGCCTGAACTGAAATTTTCCTTAATTAATTAGTGAATGGTCTTTTTATTTCATTTTAAGGTAAACTAGAAGGTGGAAAATGACAGCATGTCCAATCTGCTGCGTAGTAACAGATTTAATATCTAGACCGATTCATAAAATGCAAAAGGTAAGCATTGATATGAGTTTTTTTAGCTTTGTTTTGTCGGTCAATTTTACTTTTCACACTAAAGCAGGTGGGCCGATCCGAGCACCTGTTTAAAACAGTCGTTTTTACTGAATATTCTAAGTTAACGCTATAAGACCTCAACAACAGAAAAATAACCAAAGCTTCTTGAAAGAAAATTGTATGCTAGCATAAGTTGCAAAATAAAACGCTTATGAGAACATTTGCTCAATGTTAAGTTTAGAAAAAATGTTTAACAAGAAGCTTGCTTAATAATTAAAGTCTTCTTCTCTTGTTCGACTCTTGATTTCAAACTACCTGTTTCGGATTCCCTGAGGGCAGGTCACAGTTTCTTCCTGCTCTCATACATCAAGACAACCATTTCACTTCATGGCATTGTAAAATAACAGGTAATTGATGGCTGAGATCATTACCTGTTTAAGTCGTTTACACTCGTAAATAATCGATGTTGGTATATCATTCAAGAGAGGACAGTAGCTTTTCCAATCTGCTGCGTAGTATCAAATTTAAAATCTAGCCCTAGACATAAAATTCAGAAAGGAAACAGCGAAATCAGTTTTTCCCGATGTTTTGTCGGTCAATTTTAGCTTTCACACTAAAGCAGGTGCCCGCCTGAACTGTAATCGTCTAAATTAATTAGTGAATAGTCTTTTTATTTCCTTTTAAGGTAAACTAGAAGGCGGAAAATGACAGGCCCAATAAAAAATTCATTAGAGAAGCTCTTGGACACATACCATAAAACAGGATAGCTTTATTAGTTGCCTCGTGGTTTCCTCAAATTAAAGGCAAGAGCTACGAATCGTAAGTATTAAAAATCTTATCTATATACATCCGTTGTGGCTTAAATTTATCTTTCGTTTAGGATTTTTGTTTCCCTTTTTCAGAGAATGAAATTGAATATGAGGCAATGAAATTTAAAAATCAAACTGGCTTAAACATTTTCAAATCAAATATAAATTTAAAGGACAACATATATACTTTCTCCTGTTTAGTATTGTAAGTGGCCTGATGATAACATTTCAGAAACAACAGTGATAAATTCTCTATTTTGTATCTTTTAAATTAGAATTATATAAACAACAATAACATGGTGTATAGGGGTTTCTTCCTCTCAATCTATTTATTGGGTGTTCTTTACAACGCGCATTTCTGATTCCCCCGAGAGATACAGTATCAAAACTATAAATAGACATAAACAGTTTACATGTCTGCAAATCGTTTTGCTTGTTTCATATTTTTTTCAGATCTATCTACAAGTACCACGACATTGTGTTAAAATGACTTCCCTTAAGGTATGTTCACATAATCATGAAGTACAACTCTGCAAGTGTCAGGCAACACGAAGAAACTCTGGCATTCCGATTTCGCAAAGGCGCGAACTTTCGAATTTGTCGAGCGAAACTAACAGCTCGAATCGTTTAATGTCACATCTACCGCTAGACAGCAATTCTAAGTTATTCAAGTAACTGTTTATCGGTATTAAACCTAAGTTGAGGATGGCGGTGATGCGGTTTTGCGGTAATTTTATTTTGAACTCAAGGTATTCCGGTTTACAACACTTTGCGGTTTGTGGTTACCGTAAAATCCCGGTTATAAGCCTCCCCCCCCCCCCCCCCCCCCCGATTAAATGGAAACAACAAAATACATCCGTTTCTCAAGCCCACCCAACCCCCCTGGATATAAGCCCTCTCTGCAGGATAACAGTAGTGAACAGGGCTAAATGTTGCATAATTATGACTTTAAAATATATTTCGATCAACACTGCTGTGGTTCGTTTCGAAAATGTATTTTCCGCTGGTATGAAGTTGATCTGATAGTTCGTTAGCAGTTTATGTTTTTCGTGTTTGTTGGAGCACGCCGTTAGGGCGTGTCTCCAGGGATTATGTGATTGGTTGGTGTTTAGTATTTAAGTGAGCCTTTCTACAAATTTCGACCGAACAGCGGCACAAGTCGAAAAATCGATTTCGCTCATATTTTGCACAAAGATAGGTCCTAGTGAGAAACTAAACGGACTGCAGTTAGTTTGTCCTGATACAGCTTCGTTTCGTAGAAATATGCAAAAAATGATTTCGCCCCGTTTGGGCTCAAAATCCACTTCCGGTTAGACTGAATTTTGTGAAAATTTGATCGTCTAGCGCATTATACTACAGCTGTTTATGAATCTTTCAATGATATTTATAATCTTTTCAGGTCTTTATTGTATGACTGAGCGAAAAATAAAACAAATCGAGATTAGTTTTGAGCCCGAAACGAGCCAAAACTGACAGACTAAATTTGCAAATGTGTCGTAAGCGAAATTATGCAGTAAAACATTGCCATTTTTTTCTATGGGCGATAACTTTAAATATCATAAAAATACTTTCTATGGGTAAACTATACACCCATCTGCTATAATATCCAAAAAAAATCTCTGGGGAGATGGATTTTAGTGGCCCGCTT
The DNA here is from genome assembly GCA_963693305.1 of Meandrina meandrites. Lineage (NCBI taxonomy): Eukaryota > Metazoa > Cnidaria > Anthozoa > Scleractinia > Meandrinidae > Meandrina > Meandrina meandrites. The sequence goes on from OY855903.1 coordinate 46,041,791, forward strand.
TGGCCTGTGTTTATCACTAATTTTGCCGAAAATCTGTTGTTTGAAGTGTAAACAATTGCGTGACACGGCTGGTCACAATTCCCGAGGGTTTTCAAGTTTGGAGTGAGAGTCGGTAATAGTATTGGAAAACGAATAGATATCACCCGCTTATTTGAGATAGGAACTTAAAGAGATACTTTTACTTCTTTAATAATTTATAACGAATTTGGATCTATTTTATAGGTGGTTCTTTTCCCGCGGGTAGCTAAGTGCTGTTTACTTTTCTTCAGCTGAAATTTAAATTAGATAAACATGTACGTTGTTTTGTCCATACGTAGTGTATTTACCCTTAATAATTAAGTACTATTAAGAAGAGTGATACTGGGGTGCTCTGCTTGATGAGCTTATTTTATACTATTTTCCATACGACGATAAACAACTCATCTTGACTCATACAAATGGCCGATTTAGTCGATTGATAACTAACCTATTCTCAGTGGTCGGCCCACACTAAAATTAGTAACAAATTGTTTTAGGGTGGATTTCGCTGTCTGTAACAACGATATGAAATAGTAATGATCGGTTTAGAGAAAAAACAAAAAACAAAAAAACAATGACGAAGGGTCGATAGTCCAGCACACGATTAATTAAAAAATGACATCGAAAATTTGTTTGCGCTTCAGTTATACTTCATGGACACCCAACGAGAAAATGTTAGTATAGGTGTCGGAACACCGTTTTTACATTACAGTATTAGTGTCTTTTTTGTGCGATTAAAAGCCTTATTTTTAAACGCTAAGAAAAGTGTACCTTTTCGGATACGCTAGCTGGACATTCAAACTTCAGAAAATTTTAGGGAACGAAATATTTTAACCTAATTTACGAGCCGCTGTTGCCTTTTCGAAAATCGTAGCTGGCCTTTTTTCGTACCCAAAACGACATTTTTCTCTCTCCGAAAACAACAGGCATTGCTTTCCCCATGTCACGAACGTTTGAGCTAAAGAAATCTCCTGTTTTTCATCACTTTTTAATCCGAAAATCGTAGGCGATTGTAGGTCTTCCGAACAGATATTCACCGAAACGATCTGTTGGGTGCCCCTGATACTTGGTTCACATGTAAAAAAAATCCCCACCTTCACTTCATTCGTTGCATGATCATTCTAGGGATATTTTTTGGTGTAGTGTCATTTCTGTTCTAGGGTCTTCTAGTACTGTACGTTCGCTAGATAAGCACATTACATTTGTGGACATGAACTGCAATCACTGGTGAATCTAGTGGAGAGGAAGAGGACCAGTTCTTCCCTTTTGTTTTAAAACATCGGAATTTTCTTGTCATGAAATCGGTGCCAACTACATTCCGCCCTTACCCCCCTTTTAAGGAAAGGAAAGGCCCCTTTTCTTCGCCGCTCCTTTTCTCTGGTCCTTTTGATCCGGCTGTCCACAGATAGCGGTTTCGGTTGCATAAGGGCAAAAGCGAAACGTCCCTGCAAATTCTTAGCCAATTTTCGGAGGATGGAGAACTTTTGTACTTAAAATGGGTGGGACGGGGTGGGATGAAGCCAACAGGTCTGTGGAATGTCAGAGGTCGAGGGGGTGGGGCGTGGGGTGACTTGCGGGGTGGATACTTAGGCAATACGTAATACTGATCTCGATCAAATGCTAATAAAGTGGATTTCCCAATTCTCAAACACTGGGTGGAGAACAGACAACTGCTTTGCAGGTTTTCACTTAGGCCCAGTTCAGACGTAGTGCTTCTGCCGTGCCGAACTTAAATTTCAGGAATTAAGTTCGACAAAAGCACGGCAGAAGTACGACGTCTGAATTAAACTAAAATTAAGTTCGGCAAAGCAATTAAGTTCGACAAGCTCTGCCGTGCTACACGACTCTGGCACGGCAGCGGTTCAAACGTCGCGCTTCTGCCGTGCCAAACAAAATTCATAAATTATATTAAATGTATTTTAACGGGGGTAGTAACGGCGCCATTTTTGTTTGATTACTGCTGACTAATTGTAAATGACTTCATTTAATCCTGAATTTGGCACGACTGTGGCACGACGTCTGAATCAAAGCCCTTTTTTGCCGTTCTACAGTCGAACTTATTACAATTCAGTTCGGCACGACAGAAGCAGGACGTCTGAACTGGGCCTTAACCTGTTCCAGGCTCTCGGTAGTTGGGAGAGAGCGAGGAAAAGAAAAAAGGGGGGGCAGGGACTCTCTCGGTAGTTGGAGGCGAGCGAAAAAAGCGGGCGAGCGAGGGAAAAAGGGGGGAAACTGTCTCGGTAGTTGGGGGCAAGCGTACTCCTACCCTGGGCGTGACACAGTGTGACACAGTGTGACTTGACCAAATCGAGTGACTTGTGCTGTGTTATATTTTTAGTGCATGGTAGCAGTGGGACTGCTTTCTGTCTCTGCGATCAAAGGCCAAGAACTGACCACCAACTAATGACTTAAAAGAACAGCAAACATCCATTTTGTTTTATCCACAACAGCGAAGAGTCGAATTTACGGAATTCAATTTAATCTCGTTCTCAAAATAAAGAACAGAACAGAACGTCGCCAAAGAAATTAGATTCAAGGCTGGTACAACTTTTACGTTAAATACTGGCGTAAATCATATTCAAAATTTCAGTTGTTTGAAAAGTACTATTCGTGTTGAAAATAGATCTTTGTACCTAACTTGGAAAAGTAATGTTCTGCTTTCAATTGATACGTCAACCATAAAATTCTTTAATTTTCAGTTACACTGCTCATGTCAAATTGAAAATGAATTAAACCAACTTTTTTTAGTGTTAGATTTTCCTTCTATATAGGACTAGAATAAAACGAGTGAGAACAAATTTGCATAAAAACACAGGCATTATATCCGACGAGATCGGCAAAAACATTAATTATTACCCGAGTTCCCTTCAGATCATGTAAAGAAATAACCAAACAATATCGACCCGTGATTACAGTGAATCTGAGATTGCTTAACCTTTCCTTTATAAGACCTGGTTTTGTGAATGATGGTGAGAACTTCAGGATGGTGAGAACTTCAATAAATTTAACTGAATTAATTATCGTCTAACATTTTGTGATCAAAGTTTGTAAGGATCACGCAACGTTTCCAAAACGGGTGAACGGAGAAAATGTCACATTGATCTTACTTCTTCAAGGAGTTCACCAGCTGGCCCATTTATTTGTGTGATTTTTTTGGCTGAATTCTTACAAGAACGTCAAACGTTCTTTTAAAAAGAATAATTTTATTCGTGGTTTACCAGCCGTGTCACGCAATTGTTTACACTTCAAACAACAGATTTTCGGCAAAATTAGTGATAAACACAGGCCAAAGCGGGCCACTGAAAACCATCTCCCCAGAGATTTTTTTGGATATTATAGCAGATGGGTGTATAGTTTACCCATAGAAAGTATTTTTACGATATTTAAAGTTATCGCCCATAGAAAAAAATGGCAATGTTTTACTGCATAATTTCGCTTGCGACACATTTGCAAATTTAGTCTATCAGTTTTGGCTCGTTTCGGGCTCAAAACTAATCTCGATTTGTTTTATTTTTCGCTCAGTCATACAATAAAGACCTGAAAAGATTATAAATATCATTGAAAGATTCATAAACAGCTGTAGTATAATGCGCGAGACGATCGAATTTTCACAAAATTCAGTCTAACCGGAAGTGGATTTTGAGCCCAAACGGGGCGAAATCATTTTTTGCATATTTCTACGAAAGGAAGCTGTATCAGGACAAACTAACTGCAGTCCGTTTAGCTTCTCACTAGGACCTATCTTTGTGCAAAGTATGAGCGAAATCGCTTTTTCGACTTGTGCCGCCGAAAGTCGATTTTAGTCGACTTTTGTAGAAAGCGGCACTTAAGGATTCAAAGAGTTGCTAGATTCCTCTCGCTCGCGCAGTCCATCCTGGCGTTTACTTCTTTTTCGATGTTGTGAGAAGCTTGCTATGATCTCTACAGAAGAAGGTGGTTCGGCGTCTTCTATCGCCGATGTCGACGTTGCATCTCAAAATTCTTCCTCGAAGTCACAATTGGTCGAGGAGGTTTTCTCGCTTTTCAAAGGCTACCTGACTTCGCAGTTGGAAGAGAAAGGGAAGCAGTTTGAGCGCACCGCGAAGTTCGATAAAGAAGCTGCGGACATCAAGTATAAAGGCAATCGTAAGCAGTTCGAGGTGAATTTGCGGTTAGACAATATATTAACACAAATCGATGATAGTGTTGGCAGCCCGGATGATATTCACAGGTTGGTTGCTGAAGGAAAATTGATCATCAAGAGGCGTCAAAAATTGATCAAAATCGCCGACAAGAACAGAGACGGTTGGCTTGTTGTCCAAGAATACGAGTCCGATGATCTCGCGTCAGATTCCGAAGATGAGAAGAAGATACGAAAAGCCAAGGCTGCAGCTGAGAAAAAGCGAAAAGAAACGAAGAGTAACTTCGGTAACACTCCGAAAAAATTTAAATCTTCTAGCGATTTTCAGCTTTTTCGCGGTAAGACCACTTTTTATTTTTACTTTGTGAAGTTCTCGGTTCATTTGGTTGGATTGCCTGAGCATCCAACCATCAACTTGTGTATTTATTTATCTAAGTATTTAAGAGGAAAATAATTTACGTTCGTTTGAGCGTAGCGAATTAGAACGTAAATGTATTTTCCGCTGGTATGAAGTTGATATAGTTCGTTAGCAGATTATGTTTTTCGTGTTTGTTGGAGCACGCCGTTAAGGCGTGTCTCCAGGGATTATGTGATTGGTTGGTGTTTAGTATTTAAGGATTCAAAGAGTTGCTAGATTCCTCTCGCTCGCGCTGTCCATCCTGGCGTTTACTTCTTTTCCCACCCGCCCGCCCCATTTTCTGTTCCAGTTTCATTTTGTTTTTTCTGTTGTTTTAGGCCGTTCAGAACATGCTTCAAGCGCCGGTCGCTGCTTCCGTTGCAACCGTCCAGGACACTGGTCCAAGGACTGCCGAGTCCTGTTGCCTTCCACCTCAAACAGAAGCGGTTTCTATTATTCAAACAGTGCCACAACTGTTAGGCCCGGATCAGGAGGTCTTACCGATGGAAGCTCAAAGTGATGGAGGTGATAACGTATTGTTTGCACAACTCTCGGAGGTAAAAGAAGCTTATGAGTTCGAAGATTCCAGCGGGACAGTTTTGTCACAAGTCAAGGGTAGTCTGAGAAGACACGTAGATTTTTGGCGTAGGATAGGTGCCCCTAGATATATATTATCGGTTATATGCGAGGGTTACCGTTTGCCTTTTCAGCAAACTCCCCCTGGGTTTACCTCCAAAAATAACAGATCAGCTTTAGATCAGTCTGAGTTTGTTTATGAAGCCATTTTGGAGCTTTTACATTCAGGCAGGGTAATGGAATTAAATGGGCCACCTGATGTTGTTAATCCTTTGAGTGTGTCCATCCAGCCCAACGGTAAAAAGAGATTAATCCTTGATCTCCGTTACATTAACAATTTTCTTATTAAACAGAAGTTCAAGTACGAGGATTGGAAAATTGCTTTATCTTATTTCCAAAAGGGTTTTTTATGATTACTTTTGACCTTAAAAGTGGCTACCACCATATTGAAATTCATCCAGATCACCAGAGGTTTTTGGGGTTCGCATGGAAGTTTCCAGGCGAAGATTCCATGCGATATTTTGTGTTTACAGTTCTTCCTTTTGGTCTGTCCTCTGCACCCTACATTTTTACAAAATGTTTAAAACCGCTCGAGAAGTATTGGAGGTTCAATGGTGTTAATATTGCTTTATTTCTTGATGATGGCTGGTTGATAGATTCTGACCATGACACTTGTGCAATCCTAGCTACTAATGTTTGGTCTGATTTAAGGAAGTCGGGGTTTATCACCAATGATGAGAAGTCACAATGGTGTCCGAGTCAAGTTATCGAATGGTTGGGGATCGTATGGGACACCATTAATGGAACTATTAGCATTTCTGATCGTCGGGAAAATAGCATCGCTAAATCTATCGATAAGATTCTCTTTAGTGATCGTTTGGTTTCGGCGCGGGAGTTGGCCTCACTCGTGGGCAAGATTATTTCTGGCGGGGCGTTTTTTGGTAACTTCCAGAATTATGACTAGGTACTGCTCTATTTCAGTTGCGTCTGCCCAGGATTGGGACTCCAAGTTTTATCTTGATCAATATTGTGTAAGGGAACTTTATTTCTGGGAGGCTAATTTAAAGCGACTGAATTGTAAGGTAGTGGCGGATTCTCCGTATAGAATGTCTAATTACGTAGTTTATTCAGATGCAAGCGCCACAGGCTGTGGTGCTCATCTTGATATTAATGGTGAGCAAGTTTGTCATAAGCAGTGGGTTTTGGAAGAGTGTGGAAAAAGTTCTACATGGAGGGAATTATCTGCTATATTGTTCGCTTTACATTCATTTTTACCCTTACTTAAAGGCTCCTATGTGAAGTGGTTTTCTGATAGTCAAAATGCATTAAAGATTATACAAGTGGGGAGTATGAGAAGCGATTTACATGCTATTGCGCTGGAGATTTTTCAGTTCTGTGCCAATAATGCATTGAGTTAGAGGTCCAGTGGATCCCTCACACTGAGATCGAGAGAGCTGATTATATTAGTCGTATCATTGATGTAGACGATTGGCAGATTTCAGCCGATTGTTTCATGTCTTTAGAGGAAAGCTGGAGTGTTCATTCAGTGGATTGTTTTGCTAGTTATTATAATAAGAAGGTTAACAAGTTTTTCTCTAGATTTTGGAACCCAGGTTGTAGCGGGGTGGATTTTTTCGTGCAAAATTTGGAGGGTGAAAATTGCCTTGTTGTTCCCCCTGTAAGCCTTATTGCTAGAGTTATTCATTATCTGCACGTGTCCAGGGCCATTGCCACTGTAGTTGTGCCTTTCTGGCCGTCTTCATTTTTCTGGCCCATTATTTCTAGAAAATTTTCTAGGTTTATTATAGATTGCAAGTGTTTTGATGCTTCTGCTTTAGAACAAGGGCGGAACACTAATTCACTCTTGGGCAGTGATAGGTTCACTGGGTTCATCTTAGCTGTTCGTATGAAGTTTTCTTAAGTATCTATAGCTTTATTTGCATGGGACGCTTGCCCATTTATTTTTCAGTGGATAAGAGGCACTGGCCTGACTTGGTGTTATTACAATGTGTTTTTGTGTAAAAGAGGCACTGGCCTGACTTGGTGTTATTACAGTGTGTTTTGTGGAAAAGAGGCACTGGCCTGAGTTGGTATTATTACAATGTTTTGTGTAGGCGCTCGCCGTTTCTTTTTTCATGTTGTGGAATAAGCGTTTTTCCGGGATGTTACTGTTTTAGCGCCTATTTTTCCTTATTTCTTTTGTTTTCTCATTACAGACGTTTGTCTCAGACGATATTTGGAGTCGCCTACCGGTTAGTGTAAAGCCAGACCTAGGAGAGCTTATCTCGGTTTTGCTGAAGTCTAAAGCGGATTCTACAACGAAGAGATATAAGAAAGAGATTGTGAAGCTTATTGAATATTGTAATTTTTCCGGGGTTCGGCCGGTGCCTCCTTTTCCAGTTGCGTTTATAGTTGCTTATCTTTTTAAGGTTTATAAGAGTTCTAATTCTTATGCCTCTTTAGTTATGTCTCATGCAGCTCTTAAGTGGTTTCACTCGTTAGGTCCAAGTAACGGCGCCAATCCATTGGATAGTTCGATCTGTCATAATTTGCTGGAGGCGGCTAGGCGCAATAAGCCGGTTAGTGTTAAAAAGGCGCCTATCTCTGCTGACATTATTAAGAGTATTATTGATAAGTTTGCTGGCCCTTCCGCTAATCTTAAGGATATGCGAGTTGCTTGTATCTGCTCGTTAGGCTTTGCGGGGTTTTTTCGTTATGATGAACTTAGTAACATTGCGCCCTCGCATCTTGAATTTTTTCCTGATCATCTTAGAGTGTTTGTTCCCAGGGCTAAAAATGACATTTATCGCGAGGGTAATTATGTTTATATTAAGAGATTGGGTAACAAGTATTGCCCTGTTGCACTTTTAGAAGGGTATATTTCCATGTGTGGCATTGAACTTTCCAGTTCAGTTGCTCTATTCCGTCCAGTAAGATTTTTTAAGTCCACCAATACTTATAAGTTACATGGAGTTAAATTATCGTATACTAGATGCAGAGAAATCTTTAAAGAGTGCCTTAAAGGAATAGGGGTGAATCATAAGTTGTACGGTCTTCATAGTTTAAGGTCTGGTGGAGCTACCTCTGCTGTTAGTCATAATCCTAATCTTTCAGAAAGGGTACTTAAACTTCATGGTCGTTGGAAGTCTGATACCGCGAAAGATATGTACATTCTAGAAGATATTTCTAAGCTTTTGCAAGTAACTAGTCAACTTGGTTTGTAAATTTACATTTATTTAGTGTGATTCAGTTTATTCATTCTATTATGATTGCTTTTGTGAATCTTGAATAAACGTCAGTTTTGGATTGCCTGAGCATCCAACCATCAACTTGTGTATTTATTTATCTAAGTATTTAAGAGGAAAATAATTTACGTTCGTTTGAGCGTAGCGAATTAGAACGTAACGTTTGTTTTATTCCGTTTATGCGCCCCCCCCCCCCCCACCCCCCCGCCCCGATATAAGCTCCACCGTTTCCGTTTATAACCTCACCTCAAACCCCTTACGAAGTTGTATAAGACCAGGACTTATAACAGGAATTTTATGGTATTGTAAATTCTATACACGACTGCTTAATCTAACCGGCAGAGAGGGCTAATTGATTAACTTCTGGAAGTTGGACAAGTGACCGCTTCTTGGAGGATAACCGCTTAACAGAAGGCCACTTGATGGAAGTTTGACTGCAGTTATGCTCAAGGAAACAATCAAATTACTCCTCATGCACTGTCGTTGTTTAACGTGTTTATTCTTTTCAAAATAATGACGTAGCCAGTTTTCACGCCGTCGTAGTACGTAAGCTAAACTAAATGAACTCGACCTGGTCGACCTGACCAATCGTAGAGCGCGTAACTGATTTCGCGTGATACATGCAATTGCTGTGATTTTAACATATCCTGCTTTTCTTGTTTTCCTTACAGTTCGTGTGGTTTTTGTGTGGCTTTCTCGTAAGCCTTTTATCAGTTATTACATCAGTTACCAGCCTGGAGTGCTATAGCAAGCTTTGCACCCACGACTCGGCGAACGACGAAACGCAGTGTCTTCCGTGGCCAGCAACCAAGCAGTGTGAGAATAGTGACGACAAATGCGGCACCACAACTTTTCGTGTAGGAACAGAAACAATGTTACATCAAATGTGCGAGCAACTCTGCGATTTTTGCACATCACCTCAGCCTAAAAAGAACTGTGTTCAAACATGTTGCGATACTGATTTATGTAATACCCCTCCAGGTAAGTGAAAGGTTACTGTACTTCCATATACCAGTTCGGGGGATATCCATTTCTGGATATATGATGACGTCACTAAAAATGGCGTCTTGGACCTCATTGGGAAAATCAGCATTCGCATCACTTTTTCGCCCCTATTCTTTTAGTCCCTTTTTTCTATCCCATGAGACCAAGCGTGATTGCTAAAGGACCATCACAGGAACTCGTGAATGTGCGACAAGATGGCTACCTTCTCTGCATCGCCGAGAAAAATGCTTCGAAAGTGAAGTCAACGGTTGTGTTTTGGATGCGTTCCGAGTGGAGTTGTCTTTGATTTCTTGCAAATTTCAGGTTTGTAATAATTTTTTTGGTTTTCGAAAAAATTACTTTAAAAAACTAGAGTAAATTTGCTTGTTGTTTATTCAAACAAACTGCATATGCACGATACTTTAGTTCATATGCACGGCCTTTGCAAATGTGTCACGGTGTAATTTCGGCACCATTACTTGCTCACTGTGCGAGCTTTTTGTTTATCCTTGGTTTGCATCTCTGAATTTTCTTGTAGACCCGATTTCAAGTTGTGCATATATTTGTTGTTTCTTAACAGGCAATGAAAAATCACCTTGATTTGGTAAGATTATGTTGGAAAAGTCTCGAAACGAATCGTTGAAATATCTGTTGGAAGGCAGTATCAATTAACGAAGGTTCTCTGCGAAAAGCGTCAGGTTAACCTGGTCAACATAACAACTGGCATGAGAATAAGGGTAAGTAAATTCAGTTTTTTAGGACCTAGATAGAACAATACTTGTCCAGAAAATTAAAAAAATTACCTATTCATCTTCTTCTTCAAAAGCACAGGCACAAATAAAACTTGTTTGGTCAATCGGGCTACAATTTTGCCTGTGTTTAATGGGTCTTCACATTCTGGTCAGACTGCAGCATACTGTGGTCCCCTGTTCTCTGAGTCAAATGAATCAATGACTCGAAGTGATTTTCACACAGAGAAGGTTATTATCTCTCGAGCCACAGTTTGCCTGTATACAAATTAGAAGCACTCCACTTTTGTTGTGGCTAGTTCCAGTGCAATTTGCTTGTGTTAATTCTACTCCAGTTTGCTTTTGGTTAGTTCCACTCTGGTTTGTTTGGGTTAAGTTCCACTCTGTTTTGGTTGCAGGTAGCTTTTACTTGTTAGCAATGGCTGCACTATTTTCAAATTAATAACTGTACATAAAAATTTAACATTTGAATCATAGACTCATGACTCATTGACTCATTTGACCTGCATAAACATTGATCTCATTTCTAGTATTTTTGTATGATTTCCTTAATTGCTTATGGATAATTATCTTGCTTCGTTACTTGAGGGTGACTGAAACCTCTGTCATTTGTAAATAAGAATTTCAAACTCCCTCCCTCCCCCCTGCACCTCGTGGGTCTTGGCAAAGTGAGAGTCAGCGAGTCATGTGAGTCATTATGGTTAGCCCAAATAACAAATCCATTAGCCTGAATAGCACTCCTGTTAGCCTACAGTTAGCTTCAGTAGTTTCCGGCTAGCTTTGATATTGGGACAAGGGATTTCTTGCTCGCAGGGCTCGCATGGCTCACAAGTCATGCAAAGCCATTCCGGTTAGCCAAACTGGTTAACCTAAAAAGAGCTCGGTTAGCCTAAATAGCACTCCAGTTAGCCTACAATTAGTTTAGTAGCTTGTGGTTAGCCTTTTTATTGGGATAAGGGATTTCTGGCTTGCATGGCTCACTGGCTCACATATTGTCCAGAGCCTCTATGATATATGACCAGTAATAACCTTATATCCAGAGCTTCTGTTTATGCTTTTCCTTCCTAAATTTAACTACCAAGCTATCAACCATAATTAGGGTATGGGCAGGATCTGGGCTGGGCTAGTACATGTACTACTTCGAAAAATAGATTTTTCTGCTATCTTCTTCCATGGTATGCCAATAAACCTTTTTCACCAAGTTTTACTATTTGTAGTTCATATGGTAAAGTATTATGTAGTGGTGTGAAAGCTTAGTTCAACAAATGCAGCTATAGCTTTTCAATTCAGACCTTTAAGCATCATATCCTGAAATTTTAGTTGGGTAGCATATATCTATTTACTATTTGGGAGACTTGGTCCAGCAGAAATCCACAGACTTGACAGTATGGAAATGCTGACAGAATCAATATCAATACACCGTGATGGATAATATTTGTTAAAGGAAAGGAATAATTATATTGTTAAGGTGCTCTCACTGCCTTAGTAATACAATTTGCTAATTAATATTTTTTTCTTGCAGGTTATAACAAGAAAGCTATAGAGAAGAGGAAAAGGAAGTTATGGAATGATTAGAACGACATAATAAAATTGCTTTTGAATGAGTGTGTTGTGAAATGCTTTAGACAAGTTACCATAAATGTTAGTTTCATCCCATCTTGCACACAAAATACACACACTGCAAAATTTTGATTGTAAACAGAAAAGGGATTGCAGTGTCTGAGGCAACAGGAAAGAATGGTACCTGAAATTGGGTAGTTAAAAGATTTTGGGGGACTAAAAGCTGTAGTGGCAGAAAATTTTTGGGACTGAATAATACTTAAAATTTACTTTATTGCCTGAATTTTTCCCAATATGCAAGAGAATTTATATATGCAATCAGGGTAATCCTGAACAAAATATTACAACTTTTCCATAAGCATACCTGGAACATTTTCAGAGACTAAATATCATGATTTTTTAATCATCGAAAGCATTGCATGCGACACGTGGGAACGATAGAATAAACTTCCCATATTAAACCAATTCTTTGTGCCAAATTCTATAATTATAACAAAGAGTTGAGTTTGAGTTCGTTCCTTCAGTACACGTTAAAACAGGAGAAGATACAAAACTGCTCGGAAACGAAAATTCGCAATACTTCAACTGTCAAGTAATGTTATAGCCCGATGAAAGAGTTATTATAGTTAAATGTACTAAACTCATTTTTAGCCGAAGTATCTTTTCTGATGGCATGCATATCGGCTATCATGATGCTTCAGCTGTCTTAGCCTTGAGAACGGGACATCGTGGAAAATAATCGTTAATATTGCTAAGTACAGTGCGGTGGAATCCCGATTTAGCGAACGTAGGAAACGAAAATTGATTTGAGAAAGCGCAGAAATAATTGAAGCGTTCAAATGAGTGAAAAAAAAAACAAAGCAGCTTGTTATACTCTTTCTTCTATCAGACTCGAGGGCCGACGACATATTTATTTTTGCTCACCACTCTATACTGGAGCTTAGTCCTTCCGCAATCTAAGCAATGTTTTGGTTTTGTGTGAGCCAATCAGATTACAGGAAATCGTATATCCAGAAATGGATATCCCCCGAACTGTATACAGCTTTTTCGAAAAAGGAGCACGCGGCAATCCTGAAATGTAGTCTGGGATATGATCAGTACACTGTTACCGACACTGTAGCTGTCGAACCTACTTTTGTTGCTTTATTATATAGTACTCGAAAGCAAGCAGTCCATGGTGACTCGTATCATTGTTTCATGTTTCCCTGAAATGCTGAGGTCAAGGAACAGTGAACTTAAAACTACCCACGATAAGTTTCGGGATTGTCGCGTGCGCTTCTTTCCGACAACCTTATTCGAAATAGCTGTATCTACATAGCAACAGTCAGATACTATATTTCTGTATATTTGTGTGCACGCCGGAAAATTACGACGTATATGCTCTTCCGACGAGACTTTTACATTACGGGCCAATGAACTTATATGTTCAATACCTTAAACAATGTGTATTATAGCTGTACATGTGAGTCTTTTGACAGCATTTATTACATATATGTTATTTACCGGCTGGGAGGTCCGTATCGTGAAAAACTGTGACCGAGGTCTTGAAAATGCTGCCCGAGGCCGCAGGCCGAGGGCAGCATTTTCAAGGCAGAGGTCACAGTTTTTCACGATACGGACCGACCCAAAGCCGGTAAATAACTTATTTATTTTTTTCTTACTCGGTTAAATTAAAAAAAAAATAATAAAAAAATTGTCTTGCAAAACGTAATTTTATACGCGCGCATCCAATGTTGAATCGATCGCTACGGCAAGAGTGAGGAATGATTTGTTTACCTCCAAACAAAATAAATTTGCTAAAGTGAACAGTACTCACGGAAAAGGTCATCAGAAAAAAAGAGAAAAGTAACTGTAATAATACAAAGGAAGCACAATGCAGCGGCAAAAGAGAGCATAAACAAATCTCGAGTCACGAAAGTGAAATTGAATGAAACTGAACTGAATGTGTAGTTAGGTCGCCTGCACGCGGCACAATTTTGCGAGAATTTATTTGATCGTTTTTATCAAAACATCTCATTTTCTTGAATGGTGATAAGGAGTATTCGGTTTTGGGGAAAGGTAGCAGAAAGGCAAAGCGTTTGAAAGAAAAAACATTACTTTGTAAACCACCGACTTGCAGTAAACCGCATTACGGCGTGAAAATCAGTGCGAATGCATAAACAACGATCGACAAAACTACGGCTATAAAACTATAACTTGATTTTGTCAATAAATACAAAGAATACCCGCCTATTTCTTCAAGGCCGTTACTAATTTAGCTTTTGAAAGAATCAATCGGGTATATAAGCCGGCGACTTGCAGGTAAGCGCAATGGTGTGAAAATCAGTGCGAATGCACAAACAACGATCGACAAACCGCCATAAAACTTGTGCAACTTGATTTTGTCAATAAAGAGAATGAATACCCGCTTTTGGAGAACTTCAAGGCCTTTAATTCCACTGCTTACTTTTCCTTTCATATTTAAAACGGCTGGTGAACAACTAAATTAATTTTGGAGAGCAAAACTTTCATGGGTTCGTTCGTCTCCCCGCGAAATGAAAACACAGCGAGCTAGCCGGGCGGAATCGCTCCGTGAGCGGGCAAGATCGGAAATTTCCGCCCGCTCCCGGAACCAATCAGATTGCAGGATTTGGAGAATTCCGCCCGCTCACAAGCCAAGAAAAAAATAATGTGCAGTTCTGTTTTAAAACAATCTTGTAAAGAGGCTATATTCTTGGTAATCCTAACAATAATAATTTTCCTTCCATTGACTCACTCTAACTAGTTTATAACAATAAGTATTTTGCAGTTCTATTTGACTTACTTTTATGTAACCTACAGCTAATGACAAGGAAAGTACCAAAGTTACTACGGTCTCCATGGAGAAATTCCTCCAAGGAATAAAACACAAGAAAGAGATGAAAGAACTGCTGGACAAATTTGAAGTTTCCAAGTAATGCTCGGTGAGTTACCTAAAGTGAATCTAAAACGAACATACAGGAAATAATAATATTTTAGCAGAGAAGTATATTGCATAGAATAAACCATCCACCCTGGACACACAGCAGTAGGCCCTCGGTCATTCTTTTGTTCATCAACTTGCTCACACAGATACGCACGCACTCGCATTTCCACAATTGATGCCTCTTTCATAATTATTAATAATTGTGAGAAAATTAAAACTAACTTATATAGGTAGATAATAAAAATACATATATATCTGAAATTATATTTGCCAAATGTTAACCTAAGGATGTATTTCTCTAATGCTCAAAAGTGAAACGAAATAGTCGAAACATACTACAGTTCGAATGTGAAAAGTAATTTAATATACACAAAGAAGAGAATTGTATAATGTAATAGCGAAGCGAGAAGATCCCCATACCTAAAAAAATTGGTAAATCCATCGAGCTGAAAAGTTAAAAAAATAGTTAACAAATAAAGAAGCCTAAGCCATGTTTTATACTGTCATAAAACACGACGGGCATTTGAGAACACGAGGAAACACGAATGTTTTCTACATTTCTCGAGTGTTCTCAAATGTCCGGAGTGTTTTATGACAGTATAAAACATGGCTTAGGCTTCTTTCTTTGCTTTATGATATAGATTTTAGACGCTGCGAGTGGAAAGTTAAATTAAAATACTTTTAATGTACAACAAGAGCGATTGAACGAAGATGAAAAGCAGCAAATAGTTTACGGGAAGACCAGAAAACTGACACAATTTCATTCATTGTTCGACGTAAGTTTGTTGCCTTTCAACCTTTATCTTGTCCTTTTGAACTTCAATAAACTTCACCGACTCTGAGTGCAATTTCGTTTCAGCAGTAGTCTTGATGACAGCCGTGGAGCCGTAAACAAGTACAATATGTAAACACTTGCTTCGCTTGTCTTGCACAAGGCGTATAATTTCCAGAAAAGCTATTGCTTCGGATCTTCCCGTAAACCTTAATTGTTGTCGCAATTTTCCAGCATGAATAGATGATTTAAGAGGAGATTGTCAAGGAAAATCTTCGAAAGAAAACTCTAAAATAAATAAATAAATAAATAAAATAAATAAATAAATAAATAAATAAATAAATAAATAAATAAATAAATAAATAAATAAATAAATAAATAAATAAGTGCATTGTGAGTGCGTTACAGTGTAAATGATGCACGTCACCGATGTGTGGAATGGAATCACATATTACACATATAATCGCGTACAATTCAAAACTCGGTAATTACATTAGGATCGTCATTGAATAAATCGTCGAATAAACGACAGGTAGAGACAGACGTCCATAACTAGAAGTTTACATCTAGTATTAGGGCGCGTGCTATGTCTTTCGCGAGTAGGCTATTTTTAGAAACTGATGTGCTCGCGGGAAAATGACGTGACCCACTATTTCGAAACCATTGGAGTTCTAAGTTGCGGCCTGAAATTGTTTGCGAATATTTTGGAAAGTAGCCGATGAACTAAACCAAATCACACCAAAACACATCAAAACATTCTCTTTAATTCTCACATTTCGACAGAAGTAGTATCGTAAATAGTGATTTCAAACGTCTGTTCATTGGCATTTGAAGGCGAGCGAAAAAGCAACCCGTCGCCGGGTTTCCACAGACAAACTCTCAAAACAAACAGGTCGACCTTTTATAATTTACGTGCGAATTATGAACAGAAGTACCCCAAACTTCTAGAATTTCTATTCACATTAAAACAAGTAAATTACCTTAGCCAGTGTTTTGTTGTCATGCTGTCCTTATAATTCCAAAAACATACCAAACTTGTCGTTTTCTCTCCTGAAGCTGAATGTTGTTCCCAAATGAATCAAGCTTCATTTCGCGCTCGATTTTGAGCGCTTCGAGGACGACGGTTTTGTTTTTCAAAATAGTAATAGCAACGAACCTGTGCCAAAATGTACTTGCCCTCTAAATGCCTGTCTTCATCTGGAGAGTACCATTAACTTTTAGTGTCTTCGCATTTTGAATTTGACTCGGAATTGGTTTCTCTTTTGCTCGCTGCCATTTCGTATTCTGACTCCAAAACACTGAGATCATGTCGCTTATTTGGACTTGAGGTGTCCCCTGCGACCTTAAACCAATAAGAAACACTTTGCCTGAAAAAAATTATATATAGTTCAATCCAACCGTACGGTCAGCCTTTCTGTTTTTCAGTTTTTTGTATCCCAAATTTTGCTGATCAGATCCACCAGGATCCGGGTCCTTTGCTTTGTCCGTTGGGCCTTTCTCAATTTTACAGTTTTCAAAATAGGCATAAGGTGTTAAACAGATTTTAGGGAGTGGTCAGTATTCATGGGCAGGGGGATTGGTGAATGGGAGAAGTCAACATCAAAAACTTTTAACCTCGCCCCTCTTAGCTCAAGTAAAATCTTTTGTACCCCCCCCCCCCCTAACGTCATTAGGAAAACTTTTTTGCCCCCTACCCCTCCCCGCGACCAACATAGCATCAAAGACTAAGTGACCGACAAATGAAGGTGTATGAGCTTCTTGAATACTTAGTTTAAAAGCGTGCTCAGCATCAAAAGTACATAATGCAAATTATTTTCTGGTTTGTCAAAGAAATAGAAATCGTCTGGACGTTTTTTGGACACCCCATTCATGTACATGAATTTCCCCGAGTGGCCTAGACAATCTTACACAAGGAGTCATTGTCAAGGCCTTGAATTTTCATCTTAAGGGCGTCTCATTTGGAGCAGCTAAAATAATAAAGGAGTACCTAGCAAACAACCATCCAAGCGTTATAGAAAGAATGTGGAACACTTTTAAAACGTATGAAGTTAAATGGGACTTTGTCGTGGATTTAACAGTTTTTTGAACAGCCAATAGTATTTATTTGTGTTGAGGAAGCCTAACAATAATGGTCCACATTAATTGACAATTGCCATATTAGAGCACTGAAAAATGTTAACAGGCGTCTTTGTCTTCAGATGGCTAAGATGGAAATGGATTGCAACCTGCAAAATTAAGGCTAAGCTCTTCAAGTTGTTTCTGCGCGTCTTCAATAGGTTTAGTTGTCTTCCACTTATTTCAGAACAGTTTAGATCAAAAATCCACAAAATCCCTGTGACGTAGCTCCTTTAACTTCATCAGTCGTACAATAGTAGATGCTAGAATTTGATGTGTTTTGTTTGTTTCTAAGCTTTTCTGAAATCCTGAGATGAATATATATATTGAATTAGATGACTATGTTTGAATGTCAGCACTTTTGGCTTACAAACCGTTTCTTGTGTACTTTAATTTGCTAATTAGTACCAGTAATCACATGATTTTGAGTGCAATTTGGAATAAATAAGCACGAGTAAATTTTTCAAAGGCTAACAAAATTGCACGAGCCCCGTAGGGCGAGTGCAATTTGTAGTCTTTGAAAAATTTACGAGTGCTTATTTATTCCAAATTGCACGAGAAAAATCATGTGATTACTTGTTAATAATATACAAGCAATCATTTCTGTCACGCTTTGGTAATTTTCGTGACAAGTTCATTTGTCCAGCGCCTGGCTGTAAATTTGACGTGTGAATTCATGCGTAAATATTCAATTCATGCACTCTCTGCAAGTGCTGCATGAAAAGTTTTCACTTCAGAATAGTCTTCTCGCCGTTAAATTTGAAGAACTTGAATAGCAAAGTAAGGGGAAATTTTCCTAAGCGGCTAAGGCTCTGCTGCCGTTCTTTTTGGTGTCTTCTCCGTCCGTGCCGTGTTTCTGAACGGTTGAGCCGAAAACAACCTTCAGCACATGATGTTCTAACAGAATATCGAAATACTGAACTAGAAAATCCACCGAACGGATCTTCTCAGTGCAGGAGAGCATTGAGCTACAACTCCGTGTTGCTGGCTAATTTCAATGGACGTTTTACAGGTTAGATTTGCCTCTTAATACCACTTTTGGCGCCTTTTGTTATTGAGCGAGCTTTACATGTAACAACAGCTGCAAAAGTTCAGCTAAGCTTACCTAATTTCTAAGCTTTCTCTCTTGAAAAAATAGAATGCTTGCTTCTCTCGTCTTCAAAACTAAGAAGTAGTCTGTTCCTAGGCAGTCTAGTTAGTATTTCTTCGCGTTTCTCTTCAGAGAAGTGAAGTATTCAGAGTATATGCTTCGGTGAGGATTGTGCCGCTATTGGTTTAATCGGCCGTCGGCCTGAGTTTAACTGATTTCAAGTAGTTTATATTTTGTCCTCTTGCTTTTGTAATTATTCCTCGTCTTTCAAACCTCTCGACAATTGGTAATTTTTGTTGTGCTCTTTTATTTTGCGTTATTTTCAAGCCTTTCATTAAAATTGCGTTATAAATATCAAACAATCTTGTCTCACTTTCGTCCGCCATTTTGTTTGTCCGAGATGGATTTTACATGAAGCTGCCGTAAATGTCAATCATTTTCAATTTCACCGTTTTGCACTGCTAATTTCACGTTTTGCACTGCCAATTTCACTTTCTGCACTGCCAATTTCACTTTTTACACTGGTTTGGAATTAATTGACGTGTTCTTAGCCAATCAGAATGAAGAAATTGTTGCTTGTATATTATTAAGATAGACATCTACTATAAAAGCAATTATAGGACTTTGTAAAGTAAGCTTATTATAGCAGCAATTTGACCCAGTCATGTGTTTATGTTTTTATACCTTAGTCAGAATTTTATGTAGAGAGAAGTTTCCCATTGCTTTACTAAAAATAGACATCCGGTGCTTGTCAACCAAACTTTATTGACCCCCAAATTCTGCGATGCGAAACATTTGTTGCCCCTCATTTACAGGCGACCAAACTCCCCGTCCCAACCATTCACCAGCCCCCCTCCCCATAGATAATGACCACTCCCTCTTATTGCCGAATTTTATGCACTGTAAAATGCCTGAGGCACGTATAAATATCGATCTCCATTCTATCGTCAGGTGAGGAACCAGACTACTGTGGACAAGCACTGGTAACACCCGGAATGAGAAAGAAATGCTTAAAGTAATTAATAAATTGCAAAAACATTAATGTAGCTCAAATGTATGAAATACAATAAAAGTCACTCAGGTTGTGCTCATTTGTTGTGCTTCCTTTTCGTTTTGTTTCCTTCCAACATTTTTGCATTTTTCATTCTATCTTCTTTTGTTAATAATATCGTTTTATTATGTATTCCCTCTCTCCCATTTTCTTTTCTTTTCTTTTCTTTTCTTTTCTTTTTTTCAATTTATTTCACTCTTTCTCAATACGGGCTCCGTCCACCTCCCCCACAAAATGTTTTGGTTGAGAACCAAAAAAGATAGCGCAGGAGATGACAAGGAAGAAACTGCTTGAGAACTGTAACGGTATTATAAAACTACGAGTTATATAGCTACAGGTTTCTCGAGAGAGAAATAGAGATAACGAGAGAGAAAGAGACAAAGACAGAGGCAGAGACAGTCAGACTATTTATTTATTGAGGGAATTCCGAGAGAGACAGAACGACCGTTGCATATCATTAATAAGGCCATCGCTTGGTCTGCCTGTGGGAGAATAATGCAAATTGGTTAGTAAAGAGCTGCATGGTAGTTACCAGGTGTTAACCAATTTACCACGGACGTTTAGCGAGCATCAAGGATATCGACAAACACATATCAAGTATGACCCACAGAAAGAAAATTATCTAAGAAACCAATCTTCGATATTCGCCAGACTACAATATAATGATCGCATATGACCAAAGATGTTTTTATTACTGGTTTTGTAGCAACAAAGATTACCATAGCAACGATAATCGTTTTCTTTTGTTTTTAAAAAAGCCCGGTTTTTTCGAAATCTAGACAAACTCTTGGTATACATTATTTAATATGTTAAAGTAAAGTAGATTGACTATCTGAAGACGAAATTTTAAAAAGGAACAAGATAAACAAAATCCTTTTCCTCATCCTTTTCCGTTATCGCAGCCATTCGCAGAGTTACTTTTATGTTTCAGAATATTATCACCATCAAAGACCTTTTACCAAAAGGGAGCTAGTTGTTGCTTTAATTTGTTGACAGTCATTGACTGTTAATATAAGAAACCACAAAATGTTGAAAAAAAAAACTATATTCTTGATTTGCTGAAAAACGTTTTTACAGATTTTTCTAAAATTTCGTCTACAGGTAGTCAATTCACTTAACATATTAAAAAATTAATATCAAGAGCTAGTCTAGATTTCGAGAAAATCAGACTTGTTTAGAAACAAAAGAAAACGATAATAGTTGCTAGGGTAACCTTTGTTGATAAGAAACCAGGATAAATGAAACTATGTTAATTTGTGATGATAATGGAGAAGTTTGGCAAAAATCGAAGATTGGCTTCTTAGGTAGTTTTCATTTTCAAATCAACCACCCCAGATGTAAAAAAACTGCATCGAGCCACCTCAAGAGCATTTCTACCGAGGATATCGACAATTTCATATCAAGTATGAACCAAAGAATTTAACCTGCACTGGCGTATACCACACAAGTGAATAGTGCTTTCCGCGCGCGCTGATTGGTTAACTCGGAGGTGATTAGCAAAGTACTATTCACCTCCGAGCAGCCGGAAAGAAACAAAATGGCTTCGCTCGTCGCTTTGGGAGCCGAAAGTAATGTTTTGGTCCGTTAGTTATTCAACTTGTGTGGTATATACTAAAACAATTATTCACCTCAGTGTCGGTGAAAGTGGTGGATATTTACCTCCACTTCGGTGAATAATTGTTAACTATGGCCTCAGACGGTCACAGGACAAAATGAGAAAAGATTGTTTTAACTAGGTAATTTTGCGGTTTTAAAGTTTTGTAAACATTTAAGCCTGATTTTCAATAAGAAATAAACGCCAATTTACGTCAGCATTGTTAAAAATGCCGCTTATTGTCTTTGATTCCGCCGAGTTTATAAATAATTCATCTTCTTTATTGGGAATATTTGTAACATGCATTCCTGGTGAGTTGAAGCTTGGGACAATTGAGCTCAAAGTTGATTTGCAGGCTGATGTGATGCAAGTGAGTTTTCTTGAATACTGATGACGATAAAGAAACTTATTTTGGTAAGTTAAGGTATTCCTTAGTTTGGAAAAGTTTTTTTACGTTTTGACATATCCCTTCGCTTTAGCAAACAAAAGTCTGATGCAACAGGACTGACTTTCAGACAGCAATACGAATACGAGATTGAATAAAAGTTTTGAATTTTAATCCGGTTAAGTTCTCAGAGCCCTCGCTCTTCCCTGTTGTGTACGAGACTAGCGTGAAACGTGATAACCAAAATAATGAGAACCAGATTTGCGAAGTCACACTCAGTCTCGTACTCGTACCCATTTAAAGGTCGATCGCTATTGTTCTGAATCGCTACGATATCAATATATTTAAGTATTTTTTATTTTTTTTATTATTTTTATTATTTTTTATCTACGTGAAATTAGGAAAACACTTCACGAAATATCAGGAGAGACAATCAAGAATGAAACGCTGTTCCATGATCACCCAAACTTACACAATATTTCAACGACTTCTACAGATTCTACCAATTAAAATTTAATGCTTCGGCTGTCGTGTGAAAAGAAAGAAAAACAGCTGCCAATATGTATAGTTGAATCTCTAGCTTAAAACCTTGCACGCCGTGGTAAAAAACTTTGTGTACAAATGTTTCGTTTTTTTTTTTCATTGAGGTTTCCTTGTTGCTTTGCTTCTCTGAATAGGAAAGTGAGTGAAGACGATTGTTTAACTTTAAAATTGAATTTTTTTTTCTAGGATGGAAAATAATGTGGAGAATGTTTTCCATATTTGTTGCGTACTTCTGGGTGAAGTTCGTAGGTGCAACTATGGATAATGACAACGAAGAAAGATCTCAGCGAGGAATGGCATTGCTGAAACACACATACAAGTCTTTCTACACTGAAAACTATTCCAGCTGCCTTATGGCGTGCATGCATGACGCAAAGTGCATGAGTTTAAACTACTGGTGGAATATTTCAAGGTGTGATCTGAACAACAAAACCAAATATTCAGCCGAGGCAGTGGTTTATAGTCGCGAAATGTCTTCAACTTACATGGGGTTAACAAGAGAACCAGGTATTTTAACCATTAAAAACGTAATCGATGCCAATTGTACAATTAAAATGTCGTGTGTTCCAATGGACTTGGTTGTGATAAACCTTACGTTCTTTTCGTTAGTTTACTCTGGAAAGATACACTACTGCATTTTTAAGGCCGACGCGAGTTAAATGATTGACACAAACTATTAAATTGGGTTTGTTTATAACGGGTTTAAACTACCGTGAGGATTTTTGGTGTGTGTCAATAAAAACTGGTTTGGCAAAAACTATTCCTGACGTCGCAAAAGGAGAACAAAATTGAACTAGGTTGAAGAAATATTGAAATGCATCAGAAATAAAAAATCAATATGTGGCCTTCTGTTAATTCTCTTCATGATAATATATATGTATCTGAATATGTGTTCGCTTATTTGCCTAGTTTTCTTTAACTCATAAATTTATTATTCATTATTCGCTGATATATTCATAACCACGTCAAGAGGAGGTAATGCTCTTAAAACATATTCTTTTCAATTAAGGAATTTAAGCTTATTAATTTTTTTTATCTTTTCGGTGTAGAAATTAATTCAAGTGTGTACCGTTCGTGCAGACATGTGCATCCCTCAAATGGTGATGGAGAATATTCTATCGATCCTACATTTTCAGGAACCCCGTTTACTGTTTACTGTGACATGACCACTGACGGAGGTAAATAACTACAGCAGATCAGTCTACCTTATAGTTCACCACTAAAAAATTAAAATAATTCAAGATGCTTGTTTTTAAAAGGGCGCGCGGAAGAAATTTTTATTGGTGAATAAGTTAGACGACAGAGTGTTTCTGTCTCGGAATTATCGGTCTGATAGTTCTCCCTTGGAAATTTGATGTTCTTAAAACTGGCATATTAGCCTTCGAAGCCTCGCTTCGAATGAATGAACAATGCCAAGAAACGCTGTAGACCACGCACATACAGCGGTCATCCAGAAACTAAGACCGCAGGCGCACAAGAACGAGAGCAGTCCGCCATTTTGCAATCACCTGAAACGTCGTATTTAAAAAAAATTCATAACCTCACAGAACCCCGTTTTTACAGAATCCTGTTGTAATTTTATTCAACCGTTTTACCATGAGAGTTTTGAAAAGTTTCAGACAAACTATTAGTATCAATTTTGGATGAAGTTTTCATCTCTGATACCCAACGTGTGCATCGCCCGATCGGCGTAGGATTATATTGTGGTATAATGTAACAACAGGATAGAATGTTTCTTCATCATAATTTATATAGAGAATGCTAAGTTATGTATTATACCTACACGATAGACATTTGAGAGTGTATAGTGTAGTATCGCTGTTTATTTTGGCGACCCTAATACCATTGCTACAAATTGGCAAGTAAAATATCACCATTTTTGTCACTTTTCAACCCTAGGGGGCTGGACTGCTATTCAACTGATCTTGTTTACAGAATTAAACCTCCGTCTCGAAAATACGTGGTACGACTTCAAGAGTCTTTCTAACTACCGTGATCACTGCCAAGAAGTAAAATCCACGGATTTGCTGCAGTTACGAAATGACATGGGCCTCAGTCAACTCCGATTTTACTGCCATAAAAAGAAAGTCGGAATCGTATTTCACATTATGACCAATAACAATCCCCTGGGGGAGTCAGTGGTGGAGTACTTTATGGATGATAACCTAGCATCATCTCGTCCCCAGGCTTGTGGCTCGTACACGGTTCTC
Organism: Meandrina meandrites; assembly: GCA_963693305.1. NCBI lineage: Eukaryota > Metazoa > Cnidaria > Anthozoa > Scleractinia > Meandrinidae > Meandrina > Meandrina meandrites. The sequence continues at coordinate 46,066,144 of OY855903.1, forward strand.
CCTGATGATAACTCTACACTTTCTGAAGACTGCAGCAAGTTAGGATGGAATGGCACTTATGCAGATGGAAAGTGGGCAGCTTCCTGGGCCACTGGGCAATATCGTATACAACAGGCGATAAATAGACCTTTGGATCATAAATTCTTTTCAGCTCCCAAGCAACGCGACTGTGATGATTGGAACAGCGGAGAAGAATCTCTTTCTCCCGGAGATACTTGGGCTGTGTTTGTGCGCTAATTTCATAATTAGCTGGAGTTTCTATTCGCCAGTACTAAGAGCTTGACCACGGAAGATCCAGGCACGGGGGGTGGGGGGAGGTTTGGGGTCGGGGTGGAGTTCAGCTTAAGGTGGCTCGACTGGGTTTTTTAGGGGCAATACCGCTCAAGTTTGAGAACTAACCAGACTGTCATTAACAATGCCATCGAAAAACGATCACCACAGCTGAATTAGGTAAAGATGAAAATTTGTTATGACCAGTGTTATTTTGACATCGGAGTTGTCATAGCAACGTAATGACGTCATCACGTTTATCAATTTCGTTCGTATTGCTCGGCACCAGGAGATTTTTTCGGAAATCGCTCAAGGGAGCATGTACCTCCTATACCTGCCTCAATGTTGGCAAAGTTTGAACAAATTCTGTGAGAGCGTTATCGAAATTTTTGGGGATGAAGTTTCGGGGGTTATAAATACAGCAAAAAACATACTATTGAGATAATAGGGTAATATCCGAAGAACACGACGCGCTTTGGGAATGCAGTTTCATCTCATAGTAGTTTGATGCCATTTAAAATTGTGTATACAAAATTATGGGGATCGCCACGACCGATTGCGAAAAAAACGGATTTGATGAGCGTGCATTCAGGTGCTCTTGTTGCCACTTTTGTAAATAATTTGGTCTACACCTACAAATGTGATAATTATTTGGAAACCGCTCGATGAATTGTTTTTAAAAACTTGTCAATCTCGAGGTTTGTCATCAGTTTATATGGCCTGCAAGTTTCAAGGTCATTGAAAACACGTAAGGCAATAAAATCGGGGCTCCAATGTACTACTTTTTTCTCCCAGATTTTGTGTTTACAAGTGAGTGTCCTCATTATTCACGGGCATTGTATTCAACTTTCATTTTCACGTGCACAACTCAGCAAAAAATTCATTTGCATTTTATCAGTGAGTTTAGACTTTTTTCCTGATCTGTTGTTCTACACAAAAATAGCTTTTCGTTTCCTGGAGAAAGAGACCCTCGGCATTGTTGTATTACAGTCTAATGGCGTAACAAATATTATTACAGTTTTCAAGTCATATCAGCATGTTTCCCGAACATTTTTAGAAAGCAATTGAGCGTTCTGTTTAATGCAAATGAATGTTTTGCTGAGTTGTGCACGTGGACATGAAAGTAAAAAACAATACACGTGAATAATGAGGACACTCACTTGTAAACACAAAATCTGCGAGAGAAAAGTAGTACATTGGAGCCCCGATTTTATTGTCTTAAATGTTTTCAATGACCTTGAAACTTGCAGGCCATATAAACTGATGACAAACCTCGAGATTGACAAGTTTTTAAAAAAATTAATCGAGCGGTTTCCAAATAATTATCACATTTGTAGGTGTAGACCAAATTATTTACAAAAGTGGCAACAAGAGCACCTGAATGCACGCTCATCAAATCCGTTTTTTTCGCAATCGGTCGTGGCAATCCCCATAATTTTGTATACACAATTTTAAATGGCATCAAACTACTATGAGATGAAACTGCATCCCCAAAGCGCGTCGTTTTCTTCAGATATTACCCTATTATCTCAATAGTATGTTTTTTGCTGTATTTATAACCCCCGAAACTTCATCCCCAAAAATTTCGATAACGCTCTCACAGAATTTGTTCAAACTTTGCCAACATTGAGGCAGGTATTGGAGGTACATGCTCCCTTGAGCGATTTCCGAAAAAATCTCCTGGTGCCGAGCAATACGAACGAAATTGATAAACGTGATGACGTCATTACGTTGCTATGACAACTCCGATGTCAAAATAACACTGGTCATAACAAATTTTCATCTTTACCTAATTCAGCTGTGGTGATCGTTTTTCGATGGCATTGTTAATGACAATCTGGTTAGTTCTCAAACTTGAGCGGTGATGTCCCTAAAAAACCCAGTCGAGCCACCTTAAAATTCCGATATCGCACAGACTTGGCACAAATTCTGTGTCGCTAAAAAGCTAAGTTATAACAACACGTATGGCTAAAATATTAATTGTATTGCATCCCATTTATGGGATTCCTCGCTAAAGATAGCAATCAGTCTTATAA